>KL198086.1:0-79568 GCA_000697705.1 Botryobasidium botryosum FD-172 SS1
GGCGCGAAAGCCATCGCGGAGAATCCAGTGAACCACCGCCGCACAAAGCATATCGACATTCGTCACCACTTCGTGCGCGAGTGCGTGGAATCCAAGAAACTACGCATATTACACGTCCCTTCAGCGGAAAACTTAGCAGATGATTTCACTAAATCACTCCCTTTTGATTCACACAACAAATTTCGACTGGCTATGGGGTTGATCCCCTAGAGCCTCTTCGAGGGGGAGTGTCGGATAAACGACTCGGGCTCGGGGATCTTTTACTCCGTCCCCGAACGCGCGCATCTCATTTGCGCATCGCGCGATCCTCATGGATCGCGCTCTCCTTTTTCTTTTCATTTCCTTTCTTCCTCTGTTTTTTCCGCATCCCCGTATATACTCCTTTCTCCTTTTAGTAGCGTCTATGACTAGTATAAATATGTGTAGATACATGCGTCTCAATATTCATTCAGTTTCATATCTCCGACATTTCCCACTGTTCGTTATAGACGCCATCCGAGGTCACGCTCATAAAAATCTACGATAGCGCCACGGATGGGCGCGCAAGGCTGAGTCCGCACTCTGCATTCCAGGACGCGGGGTCACCAATCAATGCTCCGAAGAGACAGTCTATCGAGGTCAGGGCGCTGGTTTTCGACGAAGAGTGATGCGTTGCGATCTGTATTTTGTATTAATCGAGTACTGCGAATTTGGCGATACTATCAGCTTTATCTCCAACATGTGTCGGGCGAGAGGAAATTCTAGTCAGCTCATGTAAACTTCAAGAGTGGCGACGTCCCGAATCTGACCCGTGTCTGAGTTCCAATTGGAGGAAGGTGCATACTGAGGCCTGGGGATCGAGGTTTGTAGCTGCAACAGTAGTCTGGCACCAAACAGCCAGCCCCTTTGGTAAACTTTTAGGTTGCAGTCGGTCGGAGAGGCTCTGAAGAGATTCTGAAGCCAATATCGATAGTGGAGCAAAACCCTGCCGCTTTGTGAGACTCGGGCTCGGGCACAACCATCTCGCCCGAGGCGTGCCCGAGAGCTTATAGATCTTCGTTATTCGTAGGTGGTTTTTGGGTACTGAATGTGTAATGCTGATTTCCATGTAAGGTGCACCGATGAGAGCTCGGTGAGCGTGAGTTCGTATGAGCGCATATTTTTAATTATTGCGCAATGGACGCACCTTACTCACGCCTTACTAAGAACCGGGCTCATTGATCAACGCTCAGCGATATATTCGGCTTCCATTAATACTTACCTTTAGTACAAATAGCCTGCGGTTCCAAGCAGCTCTCCATCCAACAACTCCCAGAAACCCATCCGCCTTCTGCGAAAAAAACACTATAACCATGGCTACCGCTGCTGTTCTTACCCCCGGCGACGTCCAGACGATTCTCAACTATTCTACCACCGATCCATCTGGGGAGGCCCCTTACTTCTACGTCGAGTCCCCTCCGGCCGGGCAGCCCAGGTCCAATCTCCACGAAGACGCCCACGATGCCGTTATCCACAACGCGCGAGGGCTGGAGAATCAGTTCTCCATGGACACCAGCGGCTTTGAGTTCGTGAAGCACACCAGCACCGAGACCGATTTCCTCGATGAAGAGGCTATCAAGACGCGCTATTATGGGGAGGTAGAGGAGTTGCTGAAGAAACACACGGGAGCGAAGCGCGTGTTCATCTTCGACCATACCATCAGGTTCGTCAAGCGACCGCAACCATTGGAAGGTACTCACCAGGTATTGGCCTCTGCAGGCGCAACTACGACGGAAAGACTGGCACTGAGCTTCGTGGGCCGGTGGTGCGTTTCCTCATCTAGAGCGAGCCTCTGCATTCGTCATATTAACTAAAACATGTCATTAGACCCGCGCCCACGTCGATCAAACCTTTGATGCCGGTTTTGCGCGCGTTCACTACCACCTCGGGGACGAAGCGGAGCGTCTCCTCAAAGGCCGCGTCCGTATCATCAACGTATGGAGACCCATCGGGGCGCCGGTTTACCACGATCCCCTCGCCGTCGCCGACTGGCGTTCTGTGTCCGTCGATAAGGATCTGATCCCCGTCCGATTCATCTACCCCCACAGGGAGGGTAGCATCTTCCATGTCCGCCACAGCGAAAATCTCAAGTGGTATTACCTCAAAGAGCAGGTCAGTATTCGGCTTCTATGATCGTCGGCGAACTTGGCTCATCTAGGGTTGAATAACGCAGACCCCATCCGAGGTGACGCTTATCAAGTGCTTCGATAGCGCCACCGATGGACGCGCGAGGTTGACTCCGCATTCCGCATTCCACGATGCCGGATCACCCCCTGAGGCTCCGAAGAGACAGTCAATCGAAGTCAGGGCATTGGTCTTCGACGCTGAATAATGGGCGTGTTTAAGTTGATGTTTAACTTGTACCAATAGCAGAAGTGTAGGCCTGCGGCGCGTAACTGAGAATCGTTATAAGAACGAATGCAGATGTAATGACTACTTACCAGAGAGATTGCGGGTTTAAAAAAGCCATGTCTGTGGCTGAAAGTCTCACAAATGAGACATGATCATGAAACCTTAATTAGACGTGGGCAGGGACAGCACATTGGATATCTCACCAGGGATATGAATTTAAAGGCGCACATTAGTAATGGCGCACGATATCCGTATTCTTGGTCACATGTGGGCAGTGGTTCCGACTGTGGACAATTGGAAAAAGGGGCTGTCCACCTGAAACTAGTAGGAAATCAAACACAGATTTCGCAAGGAATTTGAGGTGATGACAACGGTAGCAAAGTGCTTCGCCACAACTTGGCGTTGAATCCCGATTTACCAAGTATCAAATTTAGAGCGGAGCTTATACTGTCGACAAGCCCACTCCACCACATGGCACCGAGCCTATCGAGCAAAAAAATACGTTAGCCATTAATATTGCACGAGCCATTAGCATAGTCAAAAAGCAAGTTTGCGTTGAGAGGGAATCGAACCCCCGGCTGGTCGATACGGAGATGGCAACGACCAAGGTTACCACTACCCCATCAACGCTTGTAATGTAAATACCGAAAAATTTGCCACTAAGAATGGAATCATACGGACATATATGCTACTGCGAGCGCGAGCTTCCATAAGTACCACTGGAACGCCAGAGGTGAGAAATATATATGTGCACTGCGAGCCGTCCCCCCACATCTCAATGGGCCCGGGTTTACGGGCCAAACGGACCCCACTTGAAGGAAAAGAATCGGGCAGGAACCAAGAACCTCAGAGCCAGAGGGGCGATCAATGATTGAGGAGCCAAGAAATGGCATATTTATACGGGCTACGCGTCGGGATCGTATGTATGGTTACTGGGATGAAAGGATGAGAGGGTCGTCGAACGAAGTGAGCTATTCTAACACAGTGCTATCGGCTGCACACACACGCCCACAATTCAAACTGCAGGGCTGGTTGGGTTGGGTTATTGTGGTTTCACAATGATAGGGATGGATGGGTGGGAAAAGAGAGATAGAAAAGAAAAGAGAAGGAAGAGGGGAAGGTTGGATTGCGATGAAGACACAAATGTATAATGAAATGCGGAGGGGGCGAAGGGTGTCGAATGGCGCAAGCAATTGTCGAGAATGGTGGAGGTTGAAGGAATAGGAAAAGAATAATATTGAACAAAGAGTTGAGGGTTGAAAGGGAGAAGAAGCCAGCCCCATAAGCAAATTTGTATTCTTGCGACGATGATGAATGCACAGTAGTAGTAATAAGAGACAGAAAAGGAGGAAGCAAAAAGTGTAGAGGAAAGAAAGGATTTGTGTCGAAGAAGAGTCCGTCGCTCAAAGATCCTCGACGTCGTCCATACCTACAACATCACCACTCTCGCGTCTCACCCGCGAGATCTGCCGGAGGTGGGGAAGCTCCACATGCAGGCTGATTGCTGGTGGACGGTCGTGCTCGCCATAGCGCTCGACGGCCCATTGCCGGACGTACGTCGACGCTTTGAGGTATTTGCGCGATGCGTACTTCTTGTAGAAGGATTCGTGGCGCACGGGGCGGAGGACGTAGTTGAGCATGATGCTAGCAGTTGGGATGATCTCAGCCTCAGTATATGACGAGTAGTGAGCGAGATTGGGCGTCTATCAAAGAGGAAAGGAAGGTATTGAGTTAGCCACGTAAATTGGCGATATCAAGAGAGCGAAAAAAAGCGTACCCATTCGTCGTCGCGATCGAGCACAAGACGGGCCAGCCAGATGCCAGAGGCGGCGACGAGGCTCGGAACAGTCCCGAGCAGTCTCCATTCTACACAAGCAATCTCAATAAAATACTTGGCCACAGTCCGGACTTGGAAGTCGTAGCCGTCGGCTTTGCTCGCGCGACGCAGGAAGTGTATCGGATTGGGGTAGCTGAGGTTCCAGTCAATGGTACGAAGCACATACTTCTCCGCATCGAGGATCTCCTTCTCGTCGTATGTGGAGTCGGCGCAGTAGAGGAAGTTCTTGACGCTGGGCGCCATGATCTCCTCGTACTTGGCGGCGATGAACATGGCAGTGACGCCGACGAGTTGGAGCTTCACTAGTGAGACGACACGTGAAGAGAGGAAGCGGTCGATGATGTTGACGGCGAGGAATAGCGTCTCGGGGAGAAGGCGGAAACGAAGGTGAACTTGGATGAGCCAGTCCATGAGAATGCCGCGCATTTTCCATGCCAGCTCCTTCTGGTTGTCCATGTACTGAGGATTCGGCATCGTTTGACGCTAAAATAACGTGTTAAATTCGCGACGGTGGCGAGCTGAATAAAGACGAACCTCGAGATGTTTCAGGTAATCGTAGATCTCCACAACGTACTCGGCAACCATGTTGGGATCGCCCTCGTCTTCCTTGTCAAGGTCATCCCATTTGGCCTCCTCCTGCGCCAACGTCTGGTGAACCTCGGCCTGCTCTTGCGGCGCCTCCTCAATCGAGGCTTCCCTGTGTCTCTCGCGGATCTCCTCAACTACTTTGTCTTCCGCTCCTACTGAGGAGGTACGGCGCTTCTTCTGCACCGGCTTCTCCTCTTCGACAACCGCCTCGGGATCTTCCTCGGTGTGGACTACAATGCGGCGAGAGGTAGCAGCGGGCCGGCCACGAACGGTCGTGGCGGTGCCGGTGGCAGCAACTCTGCGGGTACCAGCCACGGGAAGCTGGCGACGGGGTGCGGGTTCGATGGGGGCTGCGGTGGGTGCGGAAGCGGAGGCAGGGTTGACACGTTCGGATAGTCGACGCGAGGCACGGATGGGACCTCGAGCAGGTGGATCTACGGCCATGGCATCATCATTTTCTTCGTGCACAGTTTCGGGTGGGACGACATCCTCGGCAACAGCGATCTTGGTGCTTCGAAGGCGGCGATTGGGCAGAGCGACGGTGCCACTCACAGTCCTCCTTTCACCAAGAGGAGCGGGTTTGGCAGTGGCGGATCCTGATGCCTTTTCCTTTTCGTCGGATGGACCCATGCCCTTGGCACCAACCTTTTTGCGGTTGTTGGTGACCTCGCCGAGCGCCTCGCGCTTGCGTTTCTGGGCTGCCGTTTCGGCGGTGGCAGCCTTGGCGTCGTGCACCTTCAGTCGGGAGGCGCGGGTGGCGGCGAGTTTTTCGTCGGCGATGGGAGCAGCGCGAGTTAGACGAGTTGCTCGTCTCTGCAGGTGGCGCGGTCAGTGTGGGAATGGAAAGGCGAGCCAGGCGCTGTTGTTTGCTCACATTGATGTTTGAAGCCATGTTGTATGCGTTTTCGAAAGGAAAGAACAGGACAGGGTATACAATAAGTCAGGCGGACAGCAGCGCGGGCGACGAGCAAGACAGCGCCGGGGATGTGGGGGAGGGAGAAGATGGCGCGGGTGGGGGTGGGGGAGGAGGAGACGTGGTGGACGGGAAGAGCGCGACGAAAATATAGGACGAGGGCGAGACGAAACTCCAACGAGGGTTATGGGCGCGTGTTTGGCCCCGCTTGAACAACAGGCCGCTTTAGGCAGCGTCACGTGTCTACGTTGTTCAAGGCGCCAACAACACCGCGTCCGCACGTGACTTCGGCCTTCTGCGCTCCCTTTCTTCGGCATCCTTGCTCTCAAGCTCCGCCTTAAATATCCGGGCCTTGCCTCGCTTTGTTGTCGCCTCCTGCAGTGGGATTGGACGCGCGGGTCTTGGATGCCTGCGCTTTGACCATCTTGATTGACTACCACGAACTCCTGACTCGGCCGAAGGAAGGAAAACAAGCGTAGGCCTAAGGAGACTCTGCACTTGGCGGTGTCGTCAACAGCAATATTATTCTTTGTCGCGCGTCACCACCGGTCGACTTTCGATGTTGAGTGGTGCTGTAGAGCAACTGGCTTCAATTCGGTCTATGGCTTTTGACGTGCGATCTGGGAGCGGGAACCGGGAAAAGATAGGGTCAAGGCTACTCCTACCTCGGGCTATCAATGCATGAGTATGTCCAATCCTCGTAAGTGCTCCTGGCACACGTCAATCAAATGCTTCTTCTACCGATGTGAGTATACATACAGCTGAAGCTACTAGCTATCTATAGCTGGTAATGGCATATGCATGTCGCGCGAGGACAGTGAAACCGGCGAAATAGCTTCCCTTTCTTGTGGTTGCTAGCTCTCGAGTCTCCGATCACCCGATCCCACCACGCCGCGCTTCCACTAATGTCATGGAAGCTTGCCCTTCTCGCTCGCTGTGGGAAGTCGCATTCGTTTGCTCTACGCACGACTTTAACGATGTTCATTTTTGCTCTTGGTCTTTCTGCCAGGCCATATCCTAGCGCGCTGGCCCGCGCTCATGTGGACACATAGTTGAAACGGCCACAAAACGGTGTAACGTGGATCACAGACCACCCTTCTACTGCGCCCGTGCTTACCCGTCGTCATCTTCTCCTAATCGAATACAAACGCCCTAACCTCAATCGACTGGCGTCTTGGCGCATCAGGGGGCGACCCGCTATCATGGAATGAGCCGTGCGGGCACAACATCGCGCCCCCATGGCCCGTAGCGCTATCGAAACACTTGATGAGCGCGATTTCGGATGGATTCTATTAGTATGGCGCCAGCCATCAGCAACTTGAAAATCTGGCGCAAACTGGGGCCGCCAAGGGTTTAAGTAATACCCACCTGCTCTTTGAGGTAATACCATTTGAGCTTCTCGTTGTAGCGAACGTTCAAGATATTATACTCTGCCCCGATATCTATCGCACGTACAGGAACGAGATCCTCGAGAGACACGGTGCGCCAGTCTGCCATAGCGAGTGGATCATGGTGGACAGGCGCGCCAATGGGCCTCCATACATTGATGGCACGAAAGCGGCCTTTCAGCAGATCCTCAGCTTCATTTGGGAGCTGTTGGCATAAGATCGCAGTCCCTGTTTCGAGTGTTAGGTCGACATGGACGCGGACCTGAGCCCACACGCGGCGATGTGAATAAGTGCTATAATAGGAGCTGAAACCCAACCCACCGCAGGCCCAGGAACCTCGGGGCCCTTTCCTTCGTAGTTCCGCCTGGCATAACGAGGATGGTACCGGTGAGTGGAGATTCTATGGTCCGAATGAGTGCCTTCACAGACTGACCTGATGAGGTGACCATAGATATGAACGCGCTTTGCGCCAGTATGCCTCTTCAGGAGCTCTTCTATCTCCGCGAAGTAACGCGTCTTGATGGCATCCTCATCAAGAAACTCGGTCTCGGCGCTGGTATGATTCAAGAACTCGAAGCCATTGACTTCGAGAGACAGCGTATCTTCGAGTCCTCGAGCATTGTGAATAACGACATCCCGAATGTCATCAATCGAATTCCTCCTGGGCTTGTCGGGAGGTGGCACGACTCTGAGGTATTGGTAGGCAGGCTCTCCAGAAGGGTCGGGAAGGAAGAAGGTAAGTTTGCTCTGTACGTCGCCGGGAGCGAGGGTGGCAGGGAAAGCCATGGCTGGTCAGCACGATATCAGGCAAATGGATGGTGCACGGTGGTGCGCCAGAGGTGATTCGAGAGAGCAGCTTGGTATCTTTGCCTCACATACACGAGCGCGGTCGTTTATATATGAGAGAATCTCGATAGAAGCGAGTTAACAAGCCAACCCTGGCGTCGGATAAATTGGACAATTGATCTGTACGCCACGCACCTATCCCCAATACGCATCCTAAAAGTGCTTGTTTTCGCTCAACCTTCTCTATTGATCAGCCCAATGAGTCCTATCCCAAGTCTTTGTGTCTTTCCTCAAGAAACATCGGCTGGTGAATAACCTACCAAATATAAACTCAAGCCGGATACCTGCGAAGGTAGAACGGGCTCACAAAGCCTAAAAAGCTACCCGTTTCGGACCTGAAGGCGGGAAGGAATAGTAGGAATTGTGCAGCAGTCTCATGATTCATCTAAGAGCCTAGCATTTTGTAGCTTTAGGTAGCCACTACGAAGCTAGCATGTTTCATGTCCCCATCATTCATGTCATCCGACACTTGAGGCTGGCCACCCACTCTGACCTCGGTAGCAAGTTACGAGATGGAGATGGGTAGTTAGCATCGAGTTCGTCCAACGCGGGGCGAAAAAGGGGAGTCGCATCGTACTTGAAAGATCCTTCCCACGCGCCCGCCGTCGCCATAGAGCATAAAGGGAATAAGCGCGAGGCATATTTCAAGCCAGTGAGGATGCTTCGAAGTTCGAATCATCAGCTAACCAAAAGAGAGGACAAATGGAAGCCAGGTGAGCGATTAAGTAAAGGGTACTGGGTAGAGGTCCATGGGGTCCACATGGGGTTTGATAACCTGTGAGAAAGGCGTCTTTCCTGTACACACACATGCATATGGGACCTTGGTGCTTAATATTTCTAAGATAGGCCGCACTCATACTCATACGAGCCCGGATGCAATGCATAGGTGATACCATTACTTTTGCTAAGGATCCTCCTGTAGTAATATTCGGGTAAATCTGTACTATCAGATGGTACAAAATCACCATGTCAGAGTCGTGCAAGTCCGAAAGGGTCCGGACAGGGTCCGAGCGGGAATGGACAATCCTCAGGGTCCGGACACGCGGAGAAGGACGTCTGACTTCCGGAGTCAACAGGAGTGGAGACGGAAGCTTAGGAGTCGCTGCTGGGCGAAGACAGATGGGGGAAAAGACGAGATACTAACTCTGCTGCACCCCTAAGGGGGCAGCTGGTATATATACATGAAGGATGGAAATAGGCGTGTCAAAACTAATGAATGGAGAAGCAAGGAATGTATGGACGTAAGGGAAAGAAGCAAAGGAACAATGGGAAGGGGTTCGGGCAGAAGCCCGCGCGCTGGGAATACTGGTCCAAGGCTAGTCGGAGAAATAGGGCAAACTCCGGACGCTCCGGAGGGTAAGGAGGGGCATGGAGTGGTGGCTGCGCCTAGTCCGGAGTCCGGAGTTGGGTAGGAGCAGAGCGGAGGTCTGGAGTTGGCACGCAGCATGTCAAGGTCGTGACACACCAAGCGAACACTCTGATAGCTCGGTTTTGGTTAATTCTATGTAGTTGTTGTGCAGAAGGAGGTGAAAAGGTCAGCCTGGACAAGAGGCTTCGGCAAGTGTGACAAACCCGGCAATCCGGAATCTAGCCTATCCGGAGCCTTGAAGCGCGAAGCTCAGCTTTTTCAACACCCGAGAAGAGTTAACCGTGCCGCATCGCAGAAAATCAAGAGTAGCCAACCTCAGAGAGTATGCCATGCCAGGCATGCCAAGGAAGCGAGTGCTTGAGGAAGAAGACTCAAAGAAAGTGTATGAGAAATGAAGCTCTCTATCTATTTTTGTTGGCCTAACTTGAAAACTTTCTTCAACAGACACCTCCTAGCCCTGTGCCAGATGCCACCACACCCCTCTCCAGCCCCTCAGCCCAGTGATGGTCGGACTGCAGTCTGTACCCAAAGTCCATAGTCCTTGTACCCTCGGACCCAAAGTACGGACTCGAGTACGAGTCCGTGAAAAAAGAGCTGAGTCAGCAGCATCTTCACCAACATACTCAACGCCACATTGCATACATGTACATATGAGCCTCAAAAATGGTCAGCTTTGATGCAACAACATAGCTTTTAGTGCTCCATAGTGGTTTCTTTATCTCTCAGCATACTAGGGTCATGTTGAGTTTTATGATTTACTTCACATGTATGAAGAACTTGAAGATCTGAGTCCTGACACACAAGATATATATACATGGAAACTGCTTAAATGCTAATGCAGGCTATGAAAGGAAGTATGAGGAGAGCCTTGATAAATGTCTATAAGTGGAAGGGAAAAGGTCCAGAGCAATCTGGAGTAGTTCTACAAGTTCCACATATGTGGAGATGGAAAGGAAGTGAGATAGAGATGAAAGAGGAATGGAAATGGGACGGAAGAGAGATATAAAGGAACTCACATGTGATCTATGGAGGCACAGAGTTCTGTTAGGGCGAAGTCCTGACACTTGAGGACCAAGGGACAAGAGCAGAGGTGCAGCGTGCGGGGTTGGGAATTGTGTGAAAGAGAATGTGAGGGCATTAGAATGTATAGGAGGTGTAGATCAGAGGTAAATAGTGGCAGTGCATGGGGAACAAGGTGTGAGAGCCGCGCGAGAGGAATCGGCGGAGCCCACAAACAGAACTAACAGTATAAAATCAAGTCTCACACGTATAGAAATGAATAAGTGTACCCAGCTAGAGTTATTTGCATGAGCAAAAGCGCAGTGTTGGAACTATAGTAACTGCATCCACCAGCAGCATAGAAATACAGCTGGTGGCTACTGAGCAATGATTGGACAGTGCCTGCGAACATTAACATGGGAGAAAGCGAGACTCCAAAGCATGGCATGACAAAAAAAACCTCAGTACCACGTCGTGATTGATTACTATACCAGCCACTCATTCTCAGGCAGCCAAAAAACGGAGGACAACTAGTGACGGGCAAGCAGGCAGATGGCAAGCATGCGGACGCAAGCCAGGATCGTTGACTCGCAGATGAAGATTAGTAATTGTGGCTATGTGCAAACAGTCTAAACACGGACCGTCGGACTGAGTCCGTACCGGTACATACCCTTTTGGACCCCAGTCCGTAGTCCGAGTACGAGTCCGCCCATCACTGCCTCAGCCATCCTACCAAGCCCTAAGGATGCAGAGATGGAAGGTGACGAGCGCAGCGAGAGTTCAGCGGGCTCTGAATCGGACACGCGCAGTGATGCAGCCTCGGACAGCAAACATGAATGGTCCCCTCAAACCTCGATGCTGGTTTCACTACATGCCCTCACCATTGATGCTGCTAAACGAGTGTTAGCGGACATAAAGCACATACTCAAGCCTCCACCTATTCCAAACGGATCTACTTACCGTGAGTTTCTGCCATCCTAGACCAAGGAAGACTTGGAAAGGAACATTCTCACAGCCCTGGAGGTGGTCCATATTGATGCAATACGTCGGTGTGTCCCTTGCTTCTCCCATTCAGTGCTTAAGTCCTTTTCAAGTCTTAACACCAACTTTCCAGTTTCTCAAATAGGTCACTTCGTTTTATGGACACGTACTGAAAAGGGCTCAACGGAAAACAAGCCGCTTGGGCATCGAAAAAATATCGCGGTCATTGTGTGCTGCCCGAGCGCATATTCGAGGAGCTCGCGAAGGCTAAGATTTAATACTTGTATTTACGGGCCTCGAGGCGTTGAGTCGTCGAACATGCCAGTGGCAATGCAGTCACAACGGGTCACAGACTCGGCACTTTGCCGAGCACGTATGAGTATGAGTGCGGCCTATCTTAGGGAAAACGGACGCGGTTGTGGCAAGTCTTTAACATGCCACTAGTACTTATATATGTACAGCTGTTTGCTTCCGGAGAGCCAGCGCTTACATAATAGCCATGCATGGTTTGCAAAAGCTCCTAATTATCGCGTATGTCTAGCCGCCCTTTGAGATACTGCTTTTCAGCGCGCTATGAAGATGCTTGCACGCACGAGGTGAGGGTGAGTGAGGGTCGTAAGTAGTGCGTGTTGAGAGTACTCGCTCTCAACTCCCACCCAATTCGCACCACCACATCCCAATACCACGTACGTATTCCCCTCCCTCAGATTATTTATCACATTCAATAAGCATAAATCACACTCAGATGGACCCGTGTACCAATGACTTTGACCTGGAGTCCCAGTCACCTCTGCCGGGATCAAGCTTTCCCGGAACTTTCACTCATCCTTCAACCCCGGAATTTCAAGAAGCTGGGCTGCCGAGGGGATCAATGGTAAGGCCTTTTCTTATATAGGAATATAGGAACGCAAAAATCTGACCGTCGGAGCGAGTTTAGTCTCTCAGACACGGGACCTCTTCCGGATCGCGTAGGCAGAACATATCCTGGGCTCTGATTAAGACTCATGGTTACCTACGATAAACTCATATTATAGTGCCTACGTCTAAGGATAGTCCAAATAACGGGCCTGACGGCGCAGGGCCTAGTCAGCCTGTGAAGGTTACCACCAAGGTCGCCACTGCGGCCACTGATGCTAACGCCAATACCGATACTGATGCCAATATTACCGATACCGACACCGACACTGGCACCGACACTGACACTGACACCGATACTGATACTGGTACCGATACCGACACCAACACCGACGAGACAGCGACAAGGTTTGGCTCCCATAACCCTGATTTGTTTTGAGTCCACAATTGACATTGCCATCCAGCGTTTCCTATTCGGTACAAGAAAAACGAGCCAAAATAGGTATGTTATTCATTGCCCACTTGGTGTCGCTCGATTTTCAGTCTTGTTGCATTCACAGAGTCAGATGATGATGAGCCGCTGTTCGAAGACACGCCGGAGTCCAAGTTCTGGAGACAATATATCAAGCTAGCCGAGGAACGTGACTTCGTGTTGGTTGATGGGTGGAACAAGTCTATGGATGTATGTTCCTTGCCAATTCTTCGCTGATCATTTTACTGATGATGGTCTTTTTTTCACTTCTCACAGGTCCTGCTGATCTTTGTGAGTCACGGTACCCTCCAGATGCATTCTCATCACAAGGCTCATGCACTGTGGTGTGTAGGCCGGCTTGTTTTCCGCGATTGTTACGGCATTCCTTATCGAGGCATACAAGGACCTAAGCGAAGACATCACTGCTACGAATAACACCCTTCTCCGGCAGATCAGCGCCAGCATGGGGAATGCACAGCCTGAAGGCTCGTTGCAATTCATTCCATTCAAAGCTTCCCCCAGTGCCGTGCGAGTGAATTGCCTGTGGTTCGCGTCCCTCATAATCAGCTTAAGCGCGACCGTAGTCACTGTCCTCGCAAAGCAGTGGATAGACGATTACGACGACTACAAAAAGTATCCCGGGAGCTCGCGCGAACGCGGGCGCATTCGGCAATCTCGCTACATGAACCTTCTCCAGTGGGGAATCCCCACGATCATTGAATCCCTTCCAACACTTTTATTGACGGCTCTCGGATTGTTCTTCATTGGCCTCGTTGATTTCCTGTGGGCCATCAATGTCGCTGTCGCATTGATCAGTATGGTTTTCATCGCCCTGATTACAACATTCTTCCTTGTCACGACCCTGTTGCCAACGTTTTCCCCGCGTTGTGCGTACAAGGCACCCATCTCCTCCTTCTTTTTGATGCTCAAGATCATGGCAAAGCTCTATTCAAGATATATGCTCTGCGTATCGCGTCGCACGGTAGAATGGCTTAAGAACTCGTCCGATTGGACGTGGGATAGGCTGCGGACCGAGCTACGAGGGGACGACGGTATTATCTCTGCCTCTGCCGCGCTCTCCCGCTTCCATTTCATATCCGGCTGGCGCACTGTTATTCGGCAAGCCGAACAAGAGTATGTCACATCCACAGTCGAAAACATCAATGCCCGTGCCATCGCGTGGCTGATAGAGTCCTCGACGAATGAGATGCACGTACGCGCCGCCATACGTGCGACCGCGGGCCTCGCTCTTACCGAAGAGCAGTCGCGGGTTCTGGAGGATGCAGGTGCCCATGGGATTATTGTGTCTCGCGTTGAAGCTTTGTGCGAGCACCACCGCGCGGCTGATTCGACCAAAATCAAAGCCGATGACGCGCTGACGATGATTGCAGGTGCACGCTATACCGTCGTGACCAGGGGGAAGCGCCTGTGGGTTGCAGACTCCCTGTTCACTTACGAGGATGCGAACATCCTATCCCTTTACTGGTGCATGGAGATCCAAGAGTACCTGCGGTTAGGCTTGCCCGTAGACGGCTTCTTAAAAAGGTCGGAAGTCATTCTCCAGGGGCACGCAAGCACTCTCCGCAAGAGAGTGCTGATCACACTCTTCGATACGCTGAAACAAGGAATGAAGGATGGCGTACGAGCGGATCCGGAGCCCAGTACTAGTCCAGGCGATGTGACCGGGGATGTTTACAACCTCGATCCCGAGACCATTGACACCACTCTGTCGCTCCTCAAGCAAAGGATCCCAGCTTGGCGTCAGACTCACGACGATGGGGGGCTGTTCCTTGATGACGTCAGCCAGGCAGTCCTTTCGCTGTGGCAGTGTCAGTTGACCCAGCACATGCCCCCATCATCGAAGGGTATGCCTTCAAGTGTGCGGGTGGCAATATCGAATACACTCGCCTCCTTCCTCACGGGCACCCCCAAAGCAAGCCGCGAGAGGTTTGTCGCTGTGGGCGGCGTTCTTGTCGCGCTCGACGCTCGTGACTTGCTCCCGTATGCGGATGCCAAGCATGGACTCCCCCTACTCCGCGACATTCACAGCTCGCTTGCCGAAGCACTGGCCTGGGCGCCTATCGAACGACCAAGCAAGATGTGGACGTCTGTTCTTGAAGCACTCTATGTTTTGCACGGGCGTGGAGTCCGATCGCCCTATGGGGATGGATCCGACTTTGCTCTCGTCTGTGCTCGACACATTTCACAAACTCCGGGGAACGCCCGCCAAATTCTGAGAGTGGCGCAACAACCTTTCTGGGATGCGCTTTCCGAGTGTTGTAGGGAAGGAACTGCTAGGGAGCTGCGCAACATCGGCCACTCTCTTCTTATCACGAGCTCGATAGACTTGGATGGTGGATTGGATAACAACGAGGCGGTCCTGAACTCGTCTCTCCTGTCCACCGCAGGCAATCGCATCCGCTCACTCTACTCCCCATCCAACTCGGATCTTAACGATGAAGAGTTTCTACTTTTGATCTTCTTCACCGATATCGCTGCCAGGCTATCTCTCACCGAAGCACCGAAAAGGAAGGTGATTAACAGCGGCATTGTGGCGTCACTGGTACATGCTCAGGAGGCGCTCACTGGTGTGCGCGGACAGGCATGGCTGGACGAAAGAATTGCCTTTTGGCAGGTCCACAAACCTGTCTTTTGGGAAGGAGAAACAGACGAGGCTAGGTTGAACTCATTAATAGGGAGATGTAGAGCTACAGCATGGGCTAAGCACCTATTAGGGCGTCCTGATGCAGAACAGCTATTGCTAGCGAATCGTGTTAGCCTCCCTGAGTAGGAGTATAATCAATACTGTGGCTAGATCTAGCAAGCCTTATAATCTTACGTCCGACCACTACTGGGGTATATCTCGATTGGAATGAACGATAGCCTTGCACATCCTCGCCTCTGCATTGACGCGCGCATTGCCATTCTATATAAGATAGCGGAGGAAAGGCAGTGCGTAGTGGATGGTTTGGCAGACTCTGCAAGGTGGCGTTCATGTCAGCTGGTCTTGTCGCCGCCAGGCGGATAGGATGAATGTGGTGGATACTAACAGTCGAAGGTGTTCGTCCGGATGCCCCAACCGCACTCTGGATGCACATTTCCACCCCACTGCTTCTTGTCTCCAACCTTGAGCCCGTGCACACACGCACATTCACATCTTCCATTGCACCTCATTTCTCCGTCGCATTATGAGTTCAGGCTGCAATATCTGATAGCGTAAACCAACAGCACATACCCTTCCGCTGCTTCTCTCTTGCCGATCGCGCACTCGTTTTGCAACTGGCATAATGGGACCCACCGGTGCGGGCATAACGACAGTAAGCAGCGTACCTTTCCAATGAATATGACACTGATTAACCCATCTTTCAAACAGCTGCTTAATATACTGTCTGGCGCCGATTTCAGAGTCGGGGATAGTCTCGATTCGGAGACTCAGCACATCCAGACGGCGCAATGTCATATAAATGGACAAAAAGTCCATCTGATCGATGCACCAGGGGTTGACGATACATTGGTTCGTACATAATATTAACGACTTTTCTCCACCGCATCATGCCCATTCATCCTTCAAGTAGGACGCCAGCATTCTCAGCCTGGTTGCTATATAATTCGCAGATACGTGAGTGGCTCCTTAAAGTCGTACATTCAGCTGCATGGGTGCTGGGCGCTGAACTTTCAAACACATGGCGTGCAGATCCGTGTCGGCTCACCAGCGTCCTTAAGTACCTCCACCACATAACCGACAGCCCCTTCAGACGACTCCCCGATATAATCTGCGGCTTCCCTAGTCAGTCTTTCTCGTATAAGAGCATGAAGATCTTTGAGAAATTCTGCGGAGATGACACAATGGGAAGCGTGACTCTTTGCACTGCCCTGCGGAGCCAGGTCTCCGAGTGTAGGGGCAGAGAGGGTCCTGGCGGGATATGATTGCCAAAGGCGCCACCATGCGACGGGTGCTTGACTCGCAGGAGCTCGCGACCCAGATCGTGTCTTCCCTGATCAACTTCCGCAGACTGGTCGTGCTCTCCATTCAAAAAGAAATTTTGGGCCAGTGCAAGTCGGTCTTGAAAACTGCGGCCGGACGCGAGCAGCAATGCTTGGCTCAGCTTGCTCGCGAAGCCGAACAGCGAATGAAAAAGGCAGGTCTACAGGCGGCGAAGATGAGGTTTCAGCAGCAGGAGCTGGAAAGATTTCAAGCTGAAGGCGGGGTCATTGTCGTCACGATATCATCAAGCTCCTAGGTTCTTTCCGTTGCTAGCTTCGCTTCATTTCGTCCTCTAACAGTAGATCGCCATCGTCGCAGGACTAGAGACTCATGCATCGCGTGGCGACAACATGGGCATTTCTCATAGCTTCTACTACGTGTGTCGAGCTTCGGGTCGCATACATGGGCTCCTCCTTTAATAGCCTAGGATAAGCGAATTCCCAATTGGCAGCAGCAGCCACGAAATGAAAGGTGGAAATGCGAAACCTGGGAACGCTTTTGAGCGCGTCCGCTGCGTTCAGAGCATTTGGATTGTCTCCTAGTCAAATATCAATGCCCTAATCTCAATCGACTGTCGCTTTGGCGCCTCGGGAGGTGACGAAGCGTCATGGAATGAGCCGTGCGGACACATCCTCGCGCCTTTGTGACTCATGTCGCTTTCGAAGCACTTGAAAAGGGCGACCTCGGATGGAGTCTGTGGTTTAGGCGGTCAGCGACTTGAACCATCAGCAACACGCCGAAGGGGGTAGTGAGCAGCACTCGCCTGCTCTCTGAGGTAATACCACTTGATATTCTCGTTGTAGCGGATATTGAAAAGGTAGGGGGATGCCACGTCGGTCCCCAGCATGTGTACAGGAACCAGGTCCTCGAGTGACAAGGTCCGGTAGTCGGCCACGGTAAGTGGATCGTGGTGGACGGGCGCACCAATGGGCCTCCATACATTGACGATGCGGAAGTGGCCTTGCAGCAGCTCCTCGGCTTCGTCTGGGAGATGACGTCGTACGACCTCAAACCCATCTTCGAACGTCTGGTCAACGTGAACACGATTCTAGTGTCCCCATGGCCAGCGATATGAGCAAGTGCTGTAGCTTTATCGAAGGATGGACCTACGACAGGCCCAGGAACCCCGCCCCCCGCTCCTTCATAATTCCGCCTGAAATAACAAGGATCACGGTTAAATCACAGTCCACGACCCCAACGAATTCCCCCAAAGATAAACCTGATGATATGATTGAAGATATACACGCGCTTCGCCCCAGTGTGTTCCTTCAAAAATTCCTCCATCTCTGCGTAATAGTGCGTCTTGACGGCGCGCTCGTCGAGGAACTCGGTCTTGGCGCTGATGTGCTTCAAAAACTCGAAACCGTTGACTTCGATAGACAGCGTATCCTCGAGTCCACGAGCGTCGTGAATGACGACATCGCGCGTGTCGTCGATCGAGTTCTTTTTGAGCTTTCCGGGCGGTGGGTCTCTGAAGTATTGGTAGGCCGGTTCCCCGTTGGGTGGGGATAGGAAGAAAGTGAGCTTGCTCCGAACGTCGCCAGGGCCGAGGGGCGAGGGTGCCATGGTTGACTTTGGCTCCATGCAGTATCGGATAAACGAATGCTGGTGGAGACCAGCGCACTCGTGGTGAGGAAATACTCATTTATGTAAGGAAGTATCTATCGATCGCAAGCAAACGCCATCCGGCGAACAAGTGCCGCGGACCGATCGCGAAGCTCCGGATGCTTAGCAAAACGTTAACACTCATGATTCCCCGGTGCATGATGAATGCATGGCGTGCGACGTGTGGAGTACTTGTAGGTAAATCTGATGGG
The DNA here is from genome assembly GCA_000697705.1 of Botryobasidium botryosum FD-172 SS1. Classification (NCBI taxonomy): domain Eukaryota; kingdom Fungi; phylum Basidiomycota; class Agaricomycetes; order Cantharellales; family Botryobasidiaceae; genus Botryobasidium; species Botryobasidium botryosum. Next base: position 18,421 of record KL198086.1, read on the forward strand.
CGTCCGTGTCCAGTAAAGGTTGATCGATTGTCGTGCGATTGATGGGTTCGTACTACTGTCAATACCACCCTGTGGGATTGGGTGTAGCATCGATTCTTTCGTATGCTACGGGCAAGGGGCGGAGGCGAGGACGGGGGCGCAGAGGGGTACACACACCACCTGCTTTTTAAACCCGTTGATCATGGAGGGCAGAGCTCTCAGCCTGCTTAATGGAGTGCCGGTGGTTGAGCGCGAGGGTCGGAGGGCGCCGATCGGTGACCAGCAGGGGCACTCGATAGATGCGCGACGATGAATCCGAGCTACTGAGACTTGACCAAGAAAATAGAGTGCGTGCAGCAGCGGTTAAACGAGCAAGACACAAAGCGATATGAAATCAGTGGGAACAAGGAGGTAAAGTACAGGGCGGTTCGAGGATCATGAGACGATCGACAGCAGCCTCAGCAGCTGATAGGAAATCCATACCAGAGCACCCTCACCAACGCAGCCTTGCTCGGTGCATTTATACCCGCAGTCATCTCCTCCTAATCAAATAAGAATGCCCTGACCTCAATCGACTGGCGCTTTGGCGCCTCGGGAGGCGACGAAGGATCATGGAATGAGCCGTGCGGGCACAACCTCGAGCCCCCGTGCTCTGTGGCGCTATCGAAGCACTTGATGAGCACGACCTCGGACGGAGTCTGTGAGTTCGGCGTTTAGCAACATAAAACTTCAACACAAAACCATACGCGAAGCCCTAGTTGGTGGGACTCACCTGCTCTCTGAGGTAATACCACCTGAGATTTTCATTATAGCGCATGTTGAATTGATAGTAGCTATCTCCATCCGGGCCTATGATGCGTACGGGGACAAGGTCGTCGAGAGACGCGGTGCGCCAGTCCGCTACGGTGAGCGGATCGTGGTGGACGATGGTGCCGATGGGCCGCCACACATTAACGATACGGACCCGGCCTTTCAACAGCTCATCTGCTTCGTCGGGAAAATACGTTCGTAGGGTCGAAAGCCCTTCTTCGAATGTCTGATCGACATGAACGCGATCCTGGTACTCCCAGTGACTTGAGTGAGTGCTGTAGCCTTACTCAAAGATAGACGTACTGAGGGCCTAGCAACTTCATATCCCTTTCCTTCATAGTTTCGCCTACAGTAAAGCAAATGAGGGTAAGTCGTAATCCTGCGATCCAAATGAATTTCACGAGAAATGGACCTGATGGTGTGATGAAGTACATGGACGCGCTTCGCCCCAGTATGCCTCTTCAAGAATTCCTCCATCTCGGCGTAGTAGTGCACCTTAATCGCTTCCTCGTCGAGAAACTTGGTCTCGGCACTGGTGTTCTTCACAAACTCAAAGCCGTTAACCTCGAGAGACAACTTATCCTCGAGTCCGCGGGCATTGTGTATGACAACATCATGCGGGTCGTCGATCGTGTTCCTCCTGAGCTCTCCCGGAGGTGCTTCTCTGAAGTGCTGGTAGGCGGGTTTTCCGGTGGGATCGGGAAGAAGGAAATTGAGTTCGCTTTGAATGTCGCCGGGGCCGAGGGGAGAGGGCGTCATGACTGGTTTCGACGTATTGCGAGATCGGTCAAGTGGGCGCTAGTGCCAGCAAAGTCAAAGGGGAGTAGCCTTTGAGAGGGAAAAGAGCTAGGATACTCGTGAAGCACTGCTCATTTATATATGCGAGAAATTCAATGGTGAATGGCATATACATATCATCGATGGCTGCTTACGCAAGTGTGACCCATCCCCGCACTCACCGCAAAAGCTCAAATTGGATCTCATAAATGTGTACAAGTCGTCGTATTGGGGTTACGGGGCAGAGGGCGGCTAGGGGGTGTGGATGATCGGCGAGAGCGGAGAGATGTGGGGCATCCTACTAAATACTCCAGGATTCAAAAGCCGGGGTGTAAGTCATTAATATTGATTATCTGAGCACCAAAAGGTTTGAAAGTATGAGCCGCAGGGCCCAGATACATACCCAAGGATAAGAATCAAGACAGCTCCATGTCGGAGCCAGCAGCTAATATTTTAAGGACAGGAACTCAAACGCTACGCCCCCGGACTCGGACTCGGAGCGCCGAGCAAACCAGATCATCTCAGTGCCGCGATTCCGATAAAAACTACCCAAAAACGGCTAGAAAATGTTTCCTAGTACTAGTAGGTAAACGATCTACCGGATTGCCACAATGTGTTTGAAAACCGGCGCCAAATCGGTGCAGCCATGCAAACGCTGGCACCGCCGTTCTACTCGCCAGGCCCTGCGCGAGGAATCCAAAGACATGAATCCAGCTGCATGAGCGCAGGGGCCACATAACGGAATAGCGCTGATCCATATGGAATGTATCACCCCGAGATTCATAAGACAGACGGTGAGGCTTAGTTGGGCGAAAGCCATTTGGGACTCCTCAGGAAGGCTATAATTCATCGTATTACAGCACTATCCTCAGCTGAACGGTTTAGAACGCGAGAGAATTAGTGCGGCGGGCGAAATGGGTTGGCAACGATGAGTAGCGTCTAGTAAGATAGGGCGAGGTTTGATTCTTGCGAGGCTGCGGGCACTGAGCAAAGAACGCGACGCGGCCGCGTGAATCCTGGTGGCGTCATGCATGGTGTGGCCGAGATTCAGAAGTGGCAAGGATCGGGACAAGAACGGTTCACTAATGATCGCGCGGGCTGGAGGCCTTGCTACGCAATTCGGCGAGCGATTGTCGTAAGTTCATCAGAAGGAGAAGTGCCGTTTGTCAAGCGGATGGTAAGCAGATGCGCGATGGATTAGATCCAAGGTTTCAGGCCGAGAAAAGGGTAGGCGATTGAATAGACGAATATGAGTGCAATGCGAACAAGAGAGCAAAGATGTTGTACTAGATCAAGTATATCGCGCGAGGGCGTGAAGCAATCGAAGATACCTTGTCCAAACAGCGAACAAGAACTCACACTAGGACATCCGCCTCGCCCAGAGCAGTTGCACTTCCCAGGAGCCTTAATCAAATAAAAACGCCCTGACCTCAATTGACTGCCGTTTTGGCGCGTCGGGAGGCGAGGTAGTGTCATTGAATGAGCCATGCGGGCACAACCGAGCGCGCTCATGATCCACAGCGCTATCGAAGCATTTAATGAGCACGACTTCGGATGGGGTCTATAGTCTCAGCGGTCAGCGGCCTGAAGCTTCAACATCAATCCACACGTGGACCGGTCAGGATGCAATACTCGCCTGCTCTTTGAGGTAATACCACTTGAGATTCTCGTTGTAGCGAATATTGAAGAAGTTGACCTCCGCCTCGGCGCGCATCAAGCGTACGGGAATAAGGTCGTCCAGAGACAAGGTGCGATAATCTGCCACGGTGAGCGGATTGTGATGGACGGGTGCGCCGATGGGTCTCCATACATTAACAATACGCACACGGCCTTTCAGCAGCTCCTCAGCTTCGTCCGGAAGGATTCGCCGCAAGGTCGCAGGCCCCTCTTCGAACGTCTGGTCGACATGGACGCGATCCTGGCGCCGTACCCATTTTCAGCAATGTCAACAAGTGGTATGATTTCGTTAAAAAATGTACCTACCGCAGGCCTGGCAACCTCGGGGCCCTTTCCTTCATAGTTCCGTCTGAAAAAAAGAGCACCCGTGAGTCACAGTCTTGTATCCGAATGAAGTCCCTCGAAAACAGACCTGATTATATGGTTATAGACATGAACACGTTTCGCCCCGGTATGATCCCTCAAAAGCGCCTCCATCTCCGCGTAATAGCGCGTCGTAATGGCGTCCTCGTCGAGAAACTCGGTCTCAGCACTCGTATGCTTCACAAACTCGAACCCGTTGACCTCAAGAGTCAGCGTGTCCTCGAGTCCACGAGCATTGTGGATGACGACATCGCGCGGGTCGTCGACCGAGTTCCTCCTGAGCTTTCCTGGGGGGACTTCTCGAAAATATTGGTAGGCAGGTTCTCCATTCGGCGGGGGAAGAAAGAAGGTGAGCTTGCTTCGAACATCGCCGAGGGCAAGGGGAGCAGAATGAGTCATGGCTAATTTTTGGTTCGATGGACTACCAGATAACTCCAGTGATATCAAGGAAGGAGAGCGGCGTGGCGGTGCTAGTGGGGGCATCCCCGTACTGGGATTAGCTATACTTATACGAAACTCGATCCTTGGGACTCGGGAGCGCAAGCCCATCGGTATTAGTCGCCGTATTGGCCGTGGCATACTATCTCGGTAGTCACGATACTATCACCGCAGCTCCGCCGCAGCTCTACCCACGCTCTATAATATCATTCAAAAAGCACCGGGGACGAAGGTTGCAGTTGAAGGCTTGATCAGCGGCCGAGGTGACCTTTGGTGCATGACATATTGTAGGGGTACAATTGATAGCACCAGCGTGCCCTTGTATATTTGGTGGACTTTGATGAGTTGATTAATCAAGGGCGCTGCTGCATGGAGGGGCGTGTTATACACTGTGCCATTCTGCGGTAGGTGTGTTGGATGATAATGAGTATAGAGGTGGAGCGCAGGAGAGCAGACGAGCGTTGGGTCAGATTAAGGTGACGGTGATGCTTGCTTTATACCGAAGTTGTAGTCCCTTGACGCGCTTCAAGTATACAGGGAAGAACTTGGTAACTGTCGTCGTTTTCTTTCTCGCCTGTGCCATGAGCTGCCAGAGCCGAGTTCACGGCTATGCAAGGGCCAGAGGGCGTTCGGTGTTCTCGGATAGATGATGATCCTGACCCCCATCATCCATGCAATGTGCTGGCCTGAGGTAAGATCGAGGACAACTGCATAGTACACTGAACCAGGTGCCTGGACGACGGTAAGTGATAATGTATGTTTTTGTGCTGTTATATTTGGGGCTGGGAATAGATCAATAGGTTCGAGGCTTGAAGCTTGGGCGAGGTCGGTAAAGAGTTTCCGACCAGATAAAAGCGGATGATCAGAATATCCGGTACGCAATCTGCGTGGGCGCCAGAGGAATGAGATGTAGGAGGAAGTGGCCTAGAACCGCGCACAAGCGCGCGCGTGGAAATAGAGTGAGATTGTCCGGGGCAAGTTGCCATAATCTTCACGTTCCAATTTCCCGGGAACTCACTTGCAGGTCACGGTCCACGGGCGAGGGTCGTTTCACTCGAGCGAAGACATGGTGCGTAGCGGCAGCGTGGATTTCGGCGGGATGGGTCAAAAGGATATCACCGAGTCCGGGGTAGGGGCACGCAGGCGATCGCCGCAAAACAACCAGTGAGAATTCATGGCAGGAATCAGAAATTCCGCCCTGCGCAGAGCGTTTACACACCAAGTTTTTGCGAGTTTTAATCGAATACCAACACCCTGACCTCAATTGACCGCCGTTTTGGCACGTTCGGGGGCGAGGTAGTGTCGTGGAATGAGCCGTGCGGGCACAACCTCGAGCCCCCATGTTTCGTGGCACCATCGAAGCATTTTGTGAGCACGACTTCAGATGGAGTCTGTAACGTCGCGCTCCTAGCAATCGGCAGCTCCAATCATTGGCACAAACCCCCGTACGCGGAACAGGTACCCATGACAATGCCCACCAGTTCTCTGAGGTAAAAACCACTTGGGATTCTCGTTGTAGCAAATGTTGAATAGATGGACATCCCCATCGGGGTGTACGGCGTGTGCGGGGACAAGTCCGTTGAGAGATACGGTGCGATAATCTCCCACGGTGGGTGGATCGTAGTGGACGCCGGGTGCGCCGATGAGCCTCCATAGGTCGCAGGCCCCCTCTTCGAACACCTGGTCAATGTGAGCGCGTGGCTAATGCGCCGTGCTGCGCCAGCGCCATGCCCGATGTCGGTGATATCAGCAAGCGAAACGTGCAAAAGGCAGGGATATTTGCGCGACGCAGGGATGTGTGCGGGAGGGGGAAGCAGGGTGCAGGCTTTGAAATACTGGGGCGTGCGTTCTTTGACCGTACTGGCACCGGACCCGGAGAGCATTATACACGTCACTGCGACGGAGTTCAGGTGGAATTGGCGCTTCCTCTTTATTCACCGAAGGATGCGCGAGATCTACCGCAAGCCTGGGAACCCCCACGCCTTTTCCCTCGTAAATTGTAATACCAATCTCGCCTGGGAATAAAAATAAAAAGTAGAGTACCGGTCCGGGTAAGTCACCGTCCCGACTCTCTCAACCCAGACGAACTCTGCCAGCCACTGCCAATGGTGAAAACGGACACATATGGTGGTGTGGTTGGAGAAATGCACGCGCTTCGCCCCAGTGCGCTCGTTCAAGAACGCCTCCATCTCCGCGTAGTAGCGCGCCGTGATGGGTGAGGGTGTCCCCGTCGAGGAACTCGCTCTCGGCGCTCGTATGCTTCGCAAACCTGAACCCATTGATCTCGAGAGACAGCGTGTCCTCGACGTCTGCGCGCGCGCGTTGTGTATGACATCGCAGGTCGTCGATCGCGTTCCTCCTAAGCTTCCGGAGGGGGGGGGGAGGGTACTTCGCCCTCAAGTGCATGCAGGCGGGTCCGCCGGTGGGCGAGGGAAGAAAGAATGTGAGCTTGCATTGGCCGTCATCAGAGGTGAGAGGAACGGTCAGAAAGCCATAGTTAATTTTTGGGCGAGTTATGATGTCGGATGAACGGGTGGGCAAGTGCAAGAGGGTGCTCGTGGCATGCCCACGCCCCACTCAGCTTGTATTTATAACGAAAGACGGAGCGCAAGTCCAATATTGGTATTGGCCATGGCGGCCCCTCGGCGCTCAGCCGCCCGCCGCTTCACTCGATCCCTAAATCATGTTCCTGGCGAAGGTTGATCGTAATTGGTTACAGGAGGGGTTGAAGCGTGCATGTCGAAGCGGGTTACTGCATGTGAGGGGGTGTATGGTCCAACGATGAAGGTCTTGTGACATGCTGCTCAGGGGAATGGGGTGTAGCTCCCAGGGAAATCACCGACTCGCGGTGAGTGATATGATGCCGGTACTAGTGTCGAGCACCCCGGGATCCGCGATGTCCCCTGGAGACAAAGTGAGTGCCTCCAACACAGTCTAATGCATATGCCAAATGCCCCACGACCTCGATTTATTGGCGAAGCGCCGAGTGGGAAAGACCGTTGAAAGTGAGGATGAATATACTGGTGCTGTTTGCAGAAGGGAAGCGCCGTAGAAGCGAGCCAAAAAGACAGAGAAGCGTGGAGAGCGCCTGTAGACTATCAGCCAGAGGCCAACCATCAACCAATCCACTTACCCAGGTCCGACTCGGAGAGCGCCAAGCAGAGTTCGGGTATATAGACACTTTTATTCATGATGCGTATCAGCAATGACAAATGACGGCAGAGATGTGATATTGGCGAATAACTGAAACTTGAAGATGTGCATCATGCACCCGAGAGAAATTAAATGAATCGAGTCGGATCGCACACATAGAAGGCGACTTGAAACACTCGTGTAGCCGTCTTGATCTTGAGCTTGAGAGTCCAGATACCAGCACTGCCGTACATAGAATCTAGACGCGCCGAGCCGCTCACTCGAGCGCGCGGGAGGCGCTGCGATAGCGGATATCGCGTAGCCCTCGAGAAGAAGTATTCTCGGAGCACACATGTACGATGTGTGCTGGCACGGCATGGCGCGGCACGTGCGTGCGTTCTGCGGGGTTGCGGGCTGTGTAAACGCAGGGATTCCGGTAATCGCAGGCCTGGGAAGCTCCTACCGCGAGTACTGGGCAGTACTGTAGGCGCCATCCCAAGATAAGATGGAGGACCGAGTAGATCGGGTAGCGAGCATTGGGGATGCAGGCAAAAGCAATGCAGCTCTATTTTGCGCCATGTCGCCCCAAGTTGGAGGTGGAGTGATGAGCTAAGGCGTCGAAAATTGAACGCCGACCGGGGCTTGAGCTTGAGTGAAGAGCGCCCGATTAGATAAAATTTAAGAGTAGTCGGAGTATTTATCGTACGACAGCGATCGTGAATTCATCGGTGGCATGGTGGCATGCATCGGTGGCGCCTGCGCGATACGCAGTTTGGGTGTGCGCTGGTCCGATTCACCGGCAACTTGACGATAACGCGATAACGGCGAAACCCAGAAGGAGAAGATCTAGAGCCATGGATATTGGAGGGGCGAGCGCGTGGAAATAGAGTGTGGTTATTACATAGCCGGGCAAGTCGTCATAGATCTTCAGGTTCCTTGCAGCTTCATAAGGGCAGCGTCATTTGTCATGCGAGAAAGGTCGGATAAACGGCTGGGCGAAGGCGGTTGTGCTCGAGGGGAAGACAAGGTGCGCAGCAGCAGCGCGGATCATGACGAGATAGGTCAAGGGGAGATGACCGAGTCCGGAGTAGGTCGCAGTACTCGTGCTCTTAAAGGAGCGGCACGCGGGCCCATGTAGCCAAATTGAAAAATGGTCTGATCTTGAAAATGAGAGGGTGGGCAGATGCACGACGCGGCCGAGCGGTGGTGATTGGATGCATATGTACACACTGGTGCTAGTACTTACTGTGTGCTGAGGGGAAAAGATAGCGATACCAATATACCGGCTGGGGAGGGACGAGTTGGGAACAAGCGAGCGGGTGCTTTGTGCTGCACCGGGCATCGGTGCTCTCACGCGGCAGACACAGCGCACTGGGTCCACTGGCACTCTTCATCGGATACCACCTATGGCCACTCGCAAGCCTTCCGTTGAAATACTTTCTTGGCTGGGCGCCGTCCAACAAGGCAAGTATAGGAGGGGTGTGTTTGTGCGTGTTGATGCGGTTGCGACGTTGGGGAGCGCGACTGTTTTTGCTTCTTCAAAGCGGAACCTCTCTTTTACCGCCAGACTCGCGTATTTAAATAAACATCGTACGAGGGCGACCAACTGCTGATTTTCCTCCCCACCGTCGCTGACGCCTGAAGCTGAAGATGCCTCCCGCGCGCCCGCTGCTGCGAGCGCTGTCGACACGCGCTGCGGCGTCGCCCATCGAGACTCTCGTCCTCGCCTTCATCCTCGTCACCCTCGCCTACTTCCACATCCTCCACGCCGTCAAGCATTCTGACTTCCTCTCCCCTGCCACCCACGACCTCCTCCCCACCGTCGCCCAGCTCACCCCCGCCGATTGGATCTCCCTCGCCCACCCCGTCCACCCGCCCCGCGCAGACCTCGTCCAGATCGTCACCACCCTCGACGAAAAAGCGTCCGACGACTTTACTCTCGACGCCATCTCCTCGTCTCTCACCCATCTCGCGTCCTACCTCACCTCCTCCCACCTCCTCGCCTTTTCCGCCCACTGCTACGCCCCCCGCAACGGCTCCCCCTGCTTCACCGCCTCCCACTCTGCCGCCCGCACGCACACTCTTACTCTTGCCTTTGAGCCTGCGCCCCTCCATGCCTCTGGCCCCGCCGATGCCTTTGTCGCCGCCCTCGAAAGCGGAAAGACCCTCGCCTTTGACGGCGTCAGGTATGATGTCGCCGGCAAACCCGAAAAAATCATGGACATGAAGAGCGGTAAATGGATTGCCTATGCCGTCCGCGCCCTCGTTCTTCGTTTCTGGGACCTCGCAAAGGTATTTATTTTCCATCTCTCCATTCTCTTTCTAAATACGCCTTAGCTGTTCATCTTACTTACCGTCCTGTCGTCACTCGTAGCAAGCAGACTCGGCCGACATCCTCATTGTTCTCCTGGGCTACATCCTTATGCACGCCACCTTTTTCAACCTCTTCCTCAAAGCCCGCAAGTTGGGTTCCAACTTTTGGCTTGGTGCGTTTTTCCCACCCTGCTTGCCCTTCCCCAACTGGAAGTATCTGACATCCCCAAAATCTCCCTCCTACCCTTTTTGGATTTCTGTTCAACCTTGTTTGCCGGCCGCCATTGTCTTCCCTCGACCTTGATCGCACTGTCTGCTCTGACGCTTTTAATTTTCTTTTATGCTCATTCTTTGCGCTCACTGTCGACGCTGCTGCCACCAACAACGCCAACATAATTCTACACCAATCTAACCGCGTCCTGTAAACAATGCCCATCTATTTCGCTGCACAATAACGCGGTATAAAACCATGGGTCTTTCTCGCCTTTCTTTTCATCATCGCTCCCTTTTTCGCTCATCCTCGCCGCTGCTGACCATCCCCCTGATCGTCATCATCACCCAATTGACTCTGTCGTCCACGCCGACATCTATACTGATCACTGGACACTCTGGACATCCATCAACAGCCCAAACGATTCTCATCTCCTCTGTCATGGCCTTCCTCCTCTCCCTCCCCCTCTCGCGCTTCCTGGCCATTCCGATCGACCCTACCGTGCTTTCCGAAGCACTCCCTTTCTTAGTCGTCACCATCGGGTTCGATAAACCGCTTCAGCTTGCGCGCGCGGTGTTTTCGCATCCGTCGTTGATTCCCACCATCGCTCCCTCACAACAACAGGCTCAATCTCAGAACGCTTCATTTACTGTTCCTCCTACTTCCCACTCCGTCTCCACTTCCTCTCACGTTTCCCCACTCTCGAACCAAATCCCGACAACAACAACACCCCCACCCGCACTAACAGCCGCTCAAGTCGTCATGGACGCTGTCCTCCAAGTCGGCCCCGCGGTAGTACGTGACTACGCGATCGAAGTAGCTGTCCTCACCGTCGGCGCTGCCAGCGGTGTCGGTGGTCTCCGAGAGTTTTGCGCGTTAGCGGCGCTAATATTGAGCGTGGATTGCTTGGCGCTGTGGACGTTCTATGTTGCTGTGTTGGCTGTTATGGTTGAGGTTTGTCTCTTTTTTTCTTTCCTTTTATTCTCTGCTTTTTCTTTTTCTTTTCTATTTATATTTATGCTGATATTGTGGTCTTGTGATGTATAGGTCCGACGAATCAAGATGATGCGCGCGTACAATAAAGCGCGCGCCGCTTCTGCCTCTATCAAGGACAAGGCCGGCAAGAGCGCTGGTGCCGGTGCCGGGAAAGGTAAAGATAACGATAGAGATGGGAAGAAGAGGCACGCGCCATCGTTCCACCGCCGGGTGTCGAGCGTCGTTTTTGGGAACAAGATTGAGGGTGATGTGGAGAAGCAGGAGAATCCAGTCGTGCGGCTCAAGTTGCTCTTAGTGGGTACCTCTTCCCTCATTTCATGTCCCTCTTTTTTTTTCTATTGTTTCTGAGAAGTGGTTATTGATCTATTTTCATCGTTCTAGATTGTCTCGTTCTTGACGCTGCATGTTCTGAACCTGTGCACGACCCTCACGTCTGCTACGGCGCTCCAACGCCACGCGTCGTACAACTTTGGCGGCAGCTTCGGGGCTGACGACAAGAACGCACAGCTGGGGCTGGGCCAGAGGGTGGATATAGGGTCGCCCAGCGTGAGCGCTGCGCTCGCCGCTTTCGCCTCTGCTCATCCGAATGCGGGTTTGAATCTCAACGAGAGTACGGAGAGCGAGAGCGAGAGTGAAGTGTTGGTTGTCAAGGTGGGTGCACCGGTGTATATCCGCGCGCGTCCGACGCCGGCGCCGCTGTTTGCGCCGAAGCAAAGTCCTGCGTCGCAGCACCAGTATCAGCAACTGCAGCAGCATCAATCCGCTTCGGGGATCTCGCACGCAGGCTCATCCTCACTACCTAGCACCCACCCCACCTCCAATACCAACTCCAACTCCAGATCCAACACCCACTCCTCCGGGAAACCGAATGCAAACTCTGGCTCATCATCGAGTCCGCAGTTTATGGACACGATGATGCACGAGTGGTCGACGCTGTTTGACGACCCGACGCTGTCGAAATGGATCGTCATGACGCTCGCGCTCTCGGTTTTGTTGAATGGGTATTTGTTGAAGGGGATTGGGGCGTCGCCGATCTCGCTGTCGCCGTATAACGCGCCCGGTGTTGGTGGTGTCAATTTGAGCGGTGGTGGGATGAGTGGGATGAGTGGGGGGTCGACGCCGGAGATCAGGACGCCGGCGATCGAGTCCGCGATCGCGCCGCAGGGAAGCGAGAATGCGGAAGTCGAGGTTGAGGTCGAGGTGGAGAAGGCTGGGTTGAACGTCACGGCTCCTGCTGGTGCCGGTCTGGTGCGCCGATCGCGGAGCGGGACGATCCTGGCTTCGCCGCTCGCAGAGTACCATCGCGAGATGCGCAAGGATGCGAAAGTCGCTCTGGCGCTGGATATTCCTGTCTCTGCCTCCACCTCGACTGTGGGTTCGAGCACGGCTGTTAGTGTGCACCCGCAGCAACCCCGAGCTCAGCCCATCGCGACCACCGGCAGTGCGACTGCGACGGCGACGGCGACGGCGACTGCGAGTGTCGCCCCGCCCCTGAGCGGAGGCGCTGCCGCTGCGCTCCCGACACCCGAAGACTCGCGCGCGCCCTCCCCGCAAGCCCCGCTTATCCCGCTGCAAGACCCGCGCACGAGCGTGCTCGAGCTCCGTCCGTTTGAAGAGTGTCTCGAGATCTTCCAGGGCAGCGGCGCGAGCGCGCTGCACGACGAGGAGGTCATTGTTTTGGCGCAGAAGGGCAAGATTGCGCCGTACGCGCTGGAGAAGGTGCTGGGTGATTTGGAGAGGGCTGTGAGGATTCGGAGGGCGTTGATTTGTGAGTGTTTTCTTTCGGTTTTGTTTTTATGCGTGTGCGGCGTGTGTGTGGTGTGTGTCTGCATGGAGCGAGGCGGGGGGGCTTGTTGTGGCTTTTGAGGTTTTGGATTCACGTGCGCTGACTGGGTTTGTTTGCTCCTCTTTTTCTCCGATAGCACGGGCGTCGGCGACCAAGACGCTGGAACACTCGGTCGTGCCGATGGAGAACTATGATTACTCTCGCGTGATGGGCGCGTGCTGCGAGAACGTGGTCGGGTACATGCCCATCCCGCTCGGCATCGCCGGTCCGCTTTGTATTGACGGCGAGATGTACCCTATTCCGATGGCCACCGCCGAGGGCACCCTCGTCGCGTCCACATCCCGCGGGTGCAAGGCGCTGAACGCCGGCGGCGGAGTTACCACGGTGCTCACACAGGACGCCATGACCCGCGGCCCGGCCCTCGAGTTCCCCACCATCACGCTCGCAGCCCAAGCGAAGCGATGGATCGACAGCCCCAAGGGCAGCGGCATCCTGCGCGACGCGTTCGACTCGACATCGCGCTTCGCGCGCCTGCAGAAGCTCAAGTGCGCGATGGCGGGGCGGACGCTGTACGTCCGGTTCTCGACCACGACGGGCGACGCGATGGGGATGAACATGATCTCCAAGGGCACGGAGAAGGCGCTCGAGACGCTCGCGGAGTACTTCCCCGAGATGACCGTCCTGGCGCTGTCGGGCAATTACTGCACGGACAAGAAGCCGGCGGCGATCAACTGGATCGAGGGGCGCGGGAAGAGCGTCGTGGCGGAGGCGATCATCCCCGGCAAGGTCGTCAGGGATGTGTTGAAGACGAGCGTGGCGGATCTGTGCAATTTGAATGTGAAGAAGAATCTGATTGGGAGTGCGATGGCGGGCTCGATCGGAGGGTTCAATGCGCATGCGGCGAATATCTTGACGGCCATCTTTTTGGCGACGGGTCAGGATCCGGCGCAGAACGTGGAGAGCTCGATGTGTATGACGCTTATGGAACCGTGAGTCCCCCTTTCCTTTATCTTGTCTCTGGGGAGCGGTTTTGCTGACTTTCTTGGTGGATAGGACGAACAACGGCGAGGATCTGCTCATGACATGCTCGATGCCCTCTGTCGAAGTTGGCACCGTCGGCGGCGGCACAGGTCTCGGCCCGCAAGCGGCTATCCTCGAGATGCTCGGGATCCAGGGTGCACACCAGACATCGCCCGGACACAACGCGCGGCGGTTGGCGAGGATCATCGTGGCGGCCGTCATGGCGGGCGAGCTCTCGCTCATGAGCGCGCTCGCCGCGGGGCATCTCATCAAGGCGCATATGAAGCACAACCGCGCTGTCACGCCGCTCGATACGCGCCCCAGTACGCCGGCGCCGTTTGCGCTCTTGCCTTCATCGTCGGCGGTCCCCCAGCAGCAGCAGCAGTTCAGCTCGGGCTCAGGTTTGGGCTTGGGCTTGAGCTCAGGTTCTGGGATGAGCGTGCGGACGACACGGCCAATCGGTATGACGCCCATCTCGAGCCCACCACCTGGCTCGCCGACCGAGAGGCGTTGAAAAAGTACACTTGTTTCCCTCTCTTTCTCCTCGCATCTTCCTCCCAACCGCTATCCGTGTATACTATACATATCCATTCCTTTGATACAGCCCACTACACTGATTTTATTTTCATTTCAAGTTTCTTTTTGTCTTTCATCGTAGATATTTCTAGCACCTTACTTTCAGTCTTTTTTTTTATCAAGGCTTGGCACATTTGCGTTCGCAGCAGTTTCATCCTTTCTTTGCTCAGCAGTTGCATCCTTTTTTTTTATCGCAGATAATGATATACAAGGCATTTTTATGGAACATGGGCATGTGTGCATGAGAACTTTTGCAAAAAAATAGTCTCTATCGTTGTCCTAATGATCATGGGATAGAGGGAAAACGAGATGAAAGATACAAGGTTTAAGAATCGAGTTCTTTCTTCGCCTCCTGGACGATCTTGTCTATTTCCGCGATGTACTTGTCTGTCAGTGCCTGCAACTGAACAAAGAGACGCGCGTATGTTCAGAAGAACAAGCAAGCAAAGGGCTAAAAACACGAGAGTGACATACATCCACCGCTTCGGGCGACGACTTTGTAAACTTGCCGACCGACTTCTTCAGTTCCTTCATGCCGCCTTCGCGTGCGCCACGGACCTTTATACGCGTATCTTCCGCGAGCTTTGTGGCGGAGGATAGAAGGGCCGTCCGGGCTTCTACGGTGGGTCTACGGGGAAGAGCGGGGATTGAGGGTGGGAGGTGGAGGGTGGCGCGCTGTTGTGCGAAAAAATAAGTGGTGTGGGGGTGGGGTGTGGGCTCACTTTGGCACGGGTATGCGCAGCGTTCGCTCGTCCACCTTTTGCGGATGGACACCGGGGATGTTGGCGCCGTGTAAAGCGCGCTCGACCTCTTTGAGCATCTATGCCGTTTCAAACGCGTCGTTTCTGGGTCAAAAAGTGTTTCGAGTATGGAAGAGTTATGAGCGGGGCAGACGTACCGACTCTTCGAACACGGTTACGACGAGCGTAGAGCCCTCTTTGACGCCAATAGTCGCAATCTCCTGCAACTTGACCGGCGGTGCATCCTTGTATGCAACCACTCGCACGGGGTCGAGGTAGGCCGGCGTCACGCGCCCGCTCCCCCGTGACTCGAGCATCGCGACCTCCTTGCGGAACCACTCCACCGCGCCCTTCATCTTCGTCTCGCTCTTCTCGAGCGACTCCACGACGTCCTCGCCTCCCGGCACAATCTCCTCCACCCCCTTCTTGCCCTTTCCTTTCCCAGAGACGACTTTGGTCACTGGCAGGTCGTCGTCAGCGTCATCCTCTTCATGGTGCTGCTGCCGCGCGTGTCTGCTTGCCTTGGCGCCTTTTTTGGACGCGTAAAGGCGAACTGAGGAAGTGGTCAGCAGCCGGGGGGTTGGTGTGGCTGGAAGTGGTGTTCTAAGCACCGTGGTGCGAGCTGCAGCAACTCTGGTTAGTCGGGTGAACATCTACTTTGCTGTTGTTCGTTAGTCCAAGTAATTTCGTGAGTTCCCGGAAGTTGTCAATGGAAGTCAAGGCGAACATGAGGCGAAAATGGTGTTGAGTCGACTTTGCTTCCGAAACTCACCTCCATCACTGTGACCGCGACCATCATGAGCGCTATGGCTCAGAGTCGGCTCGACACTCGACACTCGACGCTCATGTGCTCAAGCTGAAGCTCAAGTGGCCTGGGCTTCTGTTTTCGCGGGACGCAACTCTACCAGTCGTACCAGGCGCTTACGGTAAGTTTGGCATTGAGCTTGTACCCTGAGCTCAAGCTACAGACTAGCACTGTACCTTATCGTTGGGCACGGTTCGTAAATTGTTTTGGTGACTGGCAGGTCTCAAGGTCTTTTGAGCGCGCGACGCAATTTCTTTGCCTTTACCACAGACTCACCATATACGCCAGGAACCTTCAACCCTGCTCAACCCTGCCATCGAAGCCTCGTGAGTCGTCTCTGTCACGCTGCCATGCGCTATCCGCTCTGCTGGTACACGACACTGGGCTCAATTTCCCCAGATCAGATCCGGCCGCCTTGCCTTTCAATCTAACTTTTAGATCAACTACCGTCGCGCGCGGCTCGGAATCTACTAAACCCGAATGCCCTGAGCCCTTCCAGGGTTTCTAGGTTTGAGGGTCGCCGTAGATTTGCCGTGCGGTGCTATGTGGCATGCCGCGACTTTCGAATTTCTTTCAGTCTGGTTGCGGTGTATCGCGACCAGGTAAGTCGGTTTTCGGCGTCTTGCAACCGCCTGCACAATCAAGGTACGACCCAAAGTCACCCAGAGTCATTTGTGCTGACCCCTTTGTCTTCTACGCTCAAATACGTGGGATTCTGTGCGACCGTGGCTGAACTTGTTTTAGAAGCGCTCCCAGCACCCATGACCCGTTCGCGCCGTTGTGCCGCAGGGTGGACTATGCATGTCTTTCATCTCGCTTCTGAGACTTTCACTCGCCACGATAGTGGTACTTGGTAAATGTTCTGCTCACCCTCCGCTCGTCCGTGACGGGTTGCTAGGCCTTGGCCCTGACAACACTGCCCCTATCAATCATCGTGAACGGTTTCACTTCCAGGCCGCAGTTAAGCGCATCCTGCCACAGGCTCCACATCCCAAAGCTGGAGATTGGCAAGGACCTGGCCGTCTTCCGCTGCGGGTACCATTTTCGCTAATTACTTGTCGCTCAGACTTTATTTGCACACAAGGTCTCGTGCCATGATCACCGGGATACGCGCGGCCATCTTTCGAGGTTGCTGGCTTTACTTGGTCCTCACGACGGCGCCATTTTGGTAAAGGTATGGGATGGTTTCCACTGACCGGATTGTTCATGAACTCGATCACTCGCTGCCAGCGTATGGTCCTAAAGTCCAACCCGGCACCTCGTGCTCTTAGACGTAAATTGGTAGACAACAGCTGACCCAGTGCAATGCTTGCATAACCCCTTTCCCGCTTCACGAAGTGTTTCGTATGAGCGGGAAGGTGCTATGGACAGCCGGGTATCTAGAAGCGGAGAGCCCGAGAATCCAGACGAACGGATTTTAACTATGTCTTGACATCCTCAAGACGCGCCTCGAGGACGAACACCGGGTTACATAATTTTGGACGACTAGGCACTGCAGCGCGTCTTCCTCTATGGGCATGGCCGTCCTGTAGAGACTGACCCCGCAAATAGAAGACCACAGTGGAGGATGATTTCTTGTTGTTCTCAGGTTGCCGCCGGCAGCCAACATCTCTGTTTCAGCCTACATGTTTCTCCCTGGAAAAAAAGAGCGATCAACTAGGTGACGTATCGAGGCAAGTATGCAGAGCTCGTGCGCCGATATTCATGCCAATGTTCTGGCTCGTTCAGCGCGCTGAACATGTGAATCTTTGCGACACCGCTAATGGCTACCTATTGTCAAGGTCGTCCGACCGCTCGATCGTGGCTCCATCCGACGTCCGTGCTTGTAAGTGCGTAAGTGCTGTGATGGTCTCCGTGTGCGGTGTTGTGTCTTACATGGTGATGTATTGTCCTCTGGGCTCCAGTCTTTTGGGAAATTGGTTTAAATTTGTGGTTCCGCTGCGCACAAATCGCTCGCTCAACAAGTGGACCATCCTCTGCAGGCCTCAATATTTGGGAGACTTGCTTGATCAAGAAGGGTGCGACTCGAAATGCAGTGCTCTTGATTGACTTTATTGCTATGCATAACTTGCGCTATATCCACAATCTTGGACCAAGCTCCGTTCTCGCGTCGACTAGTCCGCTACAGCGGGCGGAACCTTAGTCTTGCTTGCAGTCCTCTTCTGCAAATACTTTGGCGATGTCACTGCTGCATCCTCGAGGCTTATTGTCCGTACACATGGACGTAATGCGCTA
The DNA here is from genome assembly GCA_000697705.1 of Botryobasidium botryosum FD-172 SS1. NCBI lineage: Eukaryota > Fungi > Basidiomycota > Agaricomycetes > Cantharellales > Botryobasidiaceae > Botryobasidium > Botryobasidium botryosum. The sequence continues at coordinate 36,279 of KL198086.1, forward strand.
ATGAGCGGGCGAAAAACAAGACCTCTCTTTAAATAAGACCATGACTGCTGGGAAGCAGGCCTTTACAAACCCCCCCATCATCAATCCTACTCTCACCATCACTCTATGTTCACCAACGCCATCCGACAAAAACTCGTCGTCGACGTCACCGGCCGTCCCCAAATGCGCGATTTGATTGGCGCCTTTCCACCCGCGCTGCCTTCGGGCGCGCCTGGAGCCACTGAGCCCGGCTCTTCCGCCCTAATATCATCGCTGCCGCATACGACCGCCAAAAGAATGACGCGACCCGCTCAGAAGCGAGGTTTCCTCACCAGGTGGTTGCAGCGCAAGGTGTGTTATAGCGAGATGCTAGCCGTGGTCGTGCCTGTTCATCCTGCCCTCCTCTAGCGTGCGGTTTGAGCCCGCCGTTTGGCCGTTTGACCACCCCACGCCGCTGCTTCATCCATGTACACCATTCCTGCACCTGTACCACCTGCACCGCGACCCATATACTTAACTTCGAGGATTACATATAGATGCCATTTACCATAACTACGCTCTATATTTGTGCTATTTACATGCTATATCCTGGTGCTTCGTTTCAGATGTACACCCTAGCTTTTTTTTATACTTCTCTCTCGATTCAATTTTTTCCCCCCCTACTGAGTCCCTGCGAGCAGGGCTGTGAACTGGTCAGGACCTGCTGAACGTGCACCGCAAATCACCGTGGCATTCTTCCTTCTCGAGAAAATTCACGATGTCTAGGCTTCGATGGCAATCAATGTCACATACCCAAGTGAGTGAACGCTTTCTTAGGTACGGAAAGGTTAGAGAGCCATTCAGTGTGCAAAAAACTCACAGCAAAATGTCGCAGTACTTGGACGCTGCTGTGCAAAGCCGGCCTGTGGGAACTGAATTTTATGGTGATGATTTATGTACTGTCGAGCCCCGGGATAACGAATGCCGTGTTGTTTTTTACCACTTGCGGCCAGCTACGGAACGTGGCTATGCGTTTGTTGTAATCAAGCGTCTTGCTGCCATCCTTAGATGGGAGGCATTGTCAAGGAAAGACAAGGCCTGGAGTTAAGTACTTGTCATAAACACCTCCTCCATTAGCCTCGAGCCAGGTCACCTTCGCTTCCGAATTTGGATTTTTCGCTCGGGGACGACATGATGGATGGATGACTTCTTGATTCTGTATACCGCTAGCAAGCTGTTCCGCGAGAAACGCTGAGGCGCGGTTTTGTGTATATACAAGTATTACTAAGAGGATGACCCTTTCTTCCTCTTCGTCTCTACTTTTTCGTGATGGCGCCAAGCGCCAGCTTTTGGGGTGGATGGGTTTTTCGGCTTTTGCCTGTGGCAATTCCACCGGTGGAAGTGGAGGTGTCGGTTTTCGTGTGGGGTATATATTCGGGGACGACATGAATCTTAACTTCGGCGGCCAGGGTTTAGATTCACGTCGTCCCCGCTAAACTCGGAGACAGGCAGGCCTAGCTTGAGGCTACCTCCCCATGCAGTTTTTCGTGCATGTTTTTCAGAGATTATACTCAATATTATAAATTCCAGTATGTTCTCTACGTCGTTGCCCAACGCATAGAACAGGTCTGACCTTGCCTAGTAGTATTCAACGAGCTCATAAGATCACGTGATATGTTCGCTCTGCCGGGGTCTCGTTTCTAGTTGTATCGGGGTCAGACAGTAATCCAATCTTAACGCCGAACCCGACTCCGAGTCCCGAAGGCCTGAGGACGAGCTACTCAATACCGTCTATACTCATCACGTCACATCTACCTGTAACCTGGCGGCGGAGTTGATCCATACGGGCATGCACGTGCGCATCATCTTCACAGATTCGACCCTCTACGTCGCCAGTCAACGAATCGGTCATCGTGTTTATCTGCTGGGGAAAGAACTCTTTCGTCGCAGATCGCAAAATGACCTTTTCTATTGAAAAGTGAAGAGTGGTAAGTAATATACGTGACACGTGTTTGTCAGCACAAGCGAACGTTCAAATATAAACCGGGCGTGAAGTGGCTTCACGACTTCCCACAATTACGAGAAAGTGCAGTTTGGGGCCATCTTGAGTCTTGATCGGGGTCAGGCAACCCGATTTTTCTACCCAAATGAAAAAGTGCAATACAGTCTATGGGTATCGTCTTCCCTAGTAGAGACTGTATCCTAGGCTCGATATCCCCGAAAAGTCTAGCTGCGATTAACTTGGTCTCGGCTTGCTAACTTCTGAACTCTGTTTCCTGAGATTGAACGAGAGGCAGGGCAGTTGTTGCGGGGCTCCAATGGGTATCCCCTCCTGATAAGCAGATCCCAACCACTGCCCTCGTGTCTCTGGTTCCCCCCCTCTTTTTGCGGTGACGCTTTCAAATCCCGAGTGCATTTTCTCTGCCATGCCTACACCGAACTGCAAGGCAATCTCACCCCGATGAAGAAGATGTACCATATCACCCCGGAGCACTTCCCCAAGAAGGAACAGACCCGGCATCCGCTCCCAGCTCACTCTCTTCACGCGAAATCCTGACTGAAGCCTTCATCTATCGATAGTGCCACGGATGACCGCTAGGTCCGTAATTCCAGGTACTTTGCGGAAGACGTTACTGAGATCCGCGGAAAGTGCTTGGCTGCCATTAGCGGACTAAGATGCGTGAGCAAATTTACTTTATCCACTTGGAACGCCTGGCGTCTCTGCCCCGGGCCTCAACTGATTTTCTGTGCTTCGGGGTGACGGTCCGTCCGTCACACCTTCGCTGCCAAGTGAATCCTCGCCACCTGCGTCGCCCCCAGCACTTGTGTACCCTGCGTTCAAGGCTGCGTAATCCGGCCCTGGCACCAGCTGGCCCGTTATGAATCAACCTTCTCTCTCTTCCGAGTTTTCTCAGATAGCAGTTTCAGCTCTAGACTCCTCGGCGTCTCAGAGCCCAGCCCTCGCCGTCAGACATTATAGAGCAGCCATGCTCGGGTGGGGCCATGTGCGGGTCGTGGCCAACCCCCCTTCTCCCAGCGATGTAAATTGGGTGCCATGTGTAGCCCTATAGCCCTCTAGGCCGCGGCACGTAACACCCCCCGGAGGAACTGTGGGTGAAAGACTCAAGGCTCGACACCACCGCGTGGATATTTTCTGGGCAGGAAGGTCGGGCCCCACCATGAATCCGCCCGTATTCGACCCAAGAGCGCTGGAGGCAGCCCCTCCTCTAGGCGAAGGTGCAGACTCCACAGCGAACGCTGGGCTTTTGCTTCGATTGTCGTTTGCGGAGCGCGCTCACCTTGGAACCTGCTACGCCCGTATTTCCGCTCCTAAATCTGCGCCCATATCGCCAGGACAAGCGATCGCCTCGAGCACATAGGCCGTCGGGGGTAGGCGAGGGGGCATTTTGATCATTCGTGCCGTTGCCCCGTACGCGGTGATTTTATACACGCCTTCTTGTTTCGCACATGGTTCCAGGAGACTAGTACGTGGTCTGTACAGTCGGAAAGGGACTCCGCCGGAGTGATTGATGTATTATATTAATGAACGAAGCACCAATGCACACGTTTTCCGTCAAACCAGGCGCTTCTGTAAAGATATATGGAAGAAAGGCAGGCATAGCATTTGAGAAAGAGAACAGAAAAAAGGCATGTCGGGATTCATATCGGAATCGACGCAACACGATCGATGAAAACACGCGAGGGTACATCGAAGTAAGAGAAAAAAAACGCTAGGTAAGAGTCCGTTCCGTCATCGCTCAACCCAAACCAGCAGAACGGGCATCGGGGAAAGTGCAACCGATCTCTGCATTAATGGACCAGAACCACGCCGCTTTGCGGGTCGGGAACTCCGTACTTTCCCATCCGCCAGGCGAGCCAGCGACGCCGATGCTCAGTACCGAGCTTCAAGGCGATGAGGAGGTTTCCGCAAACGACGACGACGATGAGGAGGAGGAGGCTGCGCCAGAGGATGTGGCGAAGAATGGTGATGGAATGAATGAGGACGAAAGCGCCCATGTCGGCGACCTCTGAGAGGACGTAGAGGTCGAATAAATCGTGAAGGACGGTGCCGAATGCAATATACATTTCGTGTGCGAACCGCGACATTGAGAGAATGAGATTATTGGAAGTTTATGGGGGTAATGAAGTTGGAATTGGTGTGTGAGAGGGGATGAAGACCGAAAAGCATCGGACAGAGAGCAAAATATAGTCCAGTGAGCTGAGAAAAATGCGTGTTTAGGCGGAGGTCACGGTCTGGTAGACGCATGGACCGTTGGCGGCGTGGAACTGGAAGCATCGAGAGGGTGATGAAAGGTGTCGTGTGAAACGGCGTTACGGGCTGCGATTGCCAAGATACAGGATATGAATGATGAAACAGGATAGCTATTAACGAGATCGATCAGCGTCATTGCTATTTGCGGAGAAAATTGGGATCCGCGCTGCAGTGCTAACTGCAGACACAAGACTGAAACTCACAAAACATGGGTTGGAAGAGCAACACGCGTTGTGGGTCGAGGGCTTAATCGTCCTCTTCTTCTTCCTTCTCGGGGTGGTGAGGAGAGAGAAGATGTCTGATGATATACACGACAGAGGAAACGATGAAGAGGTGCCACAACGCGAAGAGGATGTCACGAAGCGTGGTCAAGACGATGACCAACGCGGCCCAGAGTAGGGAAAGAAGGTAATTTATCAGATAGTAGTGGACTAGCTCCAGCAGGGGCGACGTGAGAATCTCGTTGAGCGCGAAATTCAGCGCTGGGCGGAGCTGGATGCGGTCGCTGAGCATCGTGGATGGCGGTTTGAGCTGGATGCGCGCACCGCTCGCGTCCAATTTTCATTGTAATATTACGTAAGCATAGCCACTCAAGACGTCACCAATCAGCCTTCCGGTGGCTCGGTAGGCTATTCTTGCGGAAAAATTCCGAGATTATGAATAAAAACATGAAGATACCCTTACGAAATATCCAAAGCCGACGTTGAAGCAAGCAAGTTTCGGTAAACGCAGTTTGTAAGGGTCGAGCACAAGTTCCGCCGCCTCGACGCGCGAAACGCAGCGGATAGCAGGTTCGGATCATGTAGCACGATGGTAGCTCAAAAGTAGATAATTTGTGGTTGAATAAACCGGCTTTCGAAACACGGAGGTGACTTCTGCGCCTCTTGGTGTGGCCGTCTACCAAGCACATGCTCACAACAGTCGCAAGAGCTCCAATCCTGCTTCCCTTTTTATATGCCGATCGTAGTCATTTGACTGTTGGAGCGAATATCTTCGGTAGGCTGTGAATGAGAGGGTCCATTCAGAATCCATGCTAAATGAGCCACCTCTCGATCACGAGGTTCGCGGATAGTCGTTCCGGGTGCGTGGCCTATAAAGAGAATATCAGATACGGAGAATACGCGTATAGCGCACGCGGAGATAAGCGTTCTACCATTAAAAAGCTTCGAATATTGAGGCCTTCGAATGAAGCATCTTTACCTGTCCAAGAAATCTCTATAGCGCGCATCAGCAGGTCGTGATAAATCCCGGTCTACGCAGGCCTATCTAGACTCGGCGATAGACACTGCCGGATCACAGCAAGGCCCGCGTCGACCTCATTATTCACCCCCACGCCTTCTTGTCGCCGCAGGCGCCCTGCGGAGAGCCTCCCGGTGCTCACTGTGTTTATTCAATCCCGGCGGAAAAACGCGAAGTCAACAGCTATTTGGGCAAGCAGGAGAGACTTACACCAGGTGAAGCTGCAATGAAATGATCCCATTTCCAAGAGACCGGATTCTCGAATCCGGGGCAAATTCCGACAAGATAAATTGATAACGCTTGAACAAATCTCGGCCCAGGATTGCTCATATCGACAAGTTAGAATCAAGAACCCATAAGATGAGTTGGATAACACCACGCATTTTCTTGATAACATGATGGTCAGCCATGTGCCATAGTAGCTGGTAAGTGATTGGCAGTACTCGTGAGCACAACCAGAGCTACGCACATGATGGCTGTAGTGTAGCAATGAAATTATTCACTGTGGCGGTGCTGGCGGTGAGTTACACCGTACACGTGGCCGAACCGAAGCCTTTGGCGTCGAGCTTTTACTACACCATCGACTTACATAACAAAAGGTTTTACAATGTCATTCGGGACGGTTTGCCCCCTCAACTTTTTTTTTTCTCGCCTCCACCTTCCATAGGAAGTATGGAGTGATACATTTAATGAGACTCCAAATGCGCCTAGCCAGAGGCCCAGCGTCACGGGACTTGTACGCGGGCCAATAGGAACAGAGGTTATATCCCGACCAATCGTTGATGGCGACAGGTCCGAGTCGAGGAGTACCCAGGGGTCCTGATTTCTTGCCATTTCAAGGCCGGGGACCCTATGGAGAGAAAAAAACGGAGAGGGCAAACCGTCGAGAATGTCATTGTAGTTTGTAAATCTGATTTGTTTATAAGGTATGTATCATATGCATATCATTCTTGATCGGTTTATCAGCCCGATATTGACGGTTGTACACGATATCGGTGATTTATGGCAAAATTACTCTTTTGAGTCATAAAGGCTCGAAGCCTGGGACTCGAGACACCAAAATGTGAACGCACTACTCATGCTTGCGCCTGCCGGCATCATTGCAAGCACTTTCTACAACTAGAATCTAGCATAGGAAGACAGACCTAACAATATATATACCTTTCTGTCCGACTACTGGCAGAGATATATGGTATGACTTCATCTTCGGACAACGACTGTGTCCATCGTTGCTGTCGGCTTTTGCTACGTGAGCAGATCAATGCTCCCCACGTCCATCTACGTTTAATCCTCTATTTCACGGTTCAAATACTCAACTGGACGATAACATTCAGCTGACATCGTCTCCCATCCATCCCCACGTTGGAATCATGATACGGGAATCTGTCATTACAGCTACGACTCCCTGTACTCCTGGCAGCAATTTCAACGCATCGACATGGAGGATGGCCAGATTTTTGTGCACGCGTTTTGCTATCACCACGGCATCCGATCATGAAGTAGCATTTTCGGTAGGAACCTCCCCCGCACCGTCAGTCACCCACTTTTAGCCCGTATGTCTGGGGGATATCAGGTGCGCGGTTTCATTGTTCGGACCCCCTACCAACACGGGGTCATTCAGCGTTCGGGGGAGAAGAGGGGCTTTCGCCCGTCCTACTTTGGGATGATTCAAACTTCAAACAGGATTGCCGTCATGACTTCCGAGACCCGTTCTCGGGGGATAGCGAAGCGCAAAATGATGATTTCCCCTCACGAGAGGGAGCCGGGAATAGAGCAGCGAGCATGGTAATTTTTAGAGGACGCGTCAGCCATAGGATAACCTTCCAGCTCACTCGAACCATGATGCAATTCCGCACCTCTTCGCTTTCATACATACCATAGAAGCCTGTAAAAATTGCTTGGGTGCTTTCGAGACCCCTTACCTGAGACCCTCGTCTGCGATCCCGATTTCCTCCATTCGAGATCTCTAGGGAAGTTTACGACTTGTCTCATCCGCCCACGTAATGGCGAAATAGCTGTCTGCCAAATCTACACGCGCGTCCCCAAGGCCTGCCGCCCTTATATAGATAGACCTGGCTCTCACAACCCTTGAGTATTCCTCCGCGCCAGTGGACCTCGTTTTCAGATCGGAATTTACCCTCTCGCAGTGTAAGAAAGGGCGCCCCCCTTTCTCATATATCGTATATTGTCCCTCAGTAGGCGTGGTAACTGGTTACCCACGTCTGATGTAAATATACGATTCTATGAGATTCTGCAAGAGTCCATGTGTGGCACAGTCTGAAGATCTGTAACGAAGGGTCCCAACGCAGAGATCGACGAAATCACGGCCCTGGCATCCTTTCCAAGAACGGCAAGTATACAGTGTGCATGTAGAGCTTCGTCTTCCAACAACCGAGGTCTCTCTGATCGGTGGTGAGAATGTGAGGCACGATGTGTCTTCGACTGAGCAAGCACTCCCACGCGAGGGAATGGATGAGGGTTGGTGTCAGCAAGCCGGTTTCGGCGGGGCTGCGCGTCGTGAGTTCATGAGCGCATGCGTGAGTCTACCCACGACCAAGCTATAGCTGTGCGGAGCCCCGCACGAGTAGCCTCTCTAGTTGCATGTAGTTTTCGGATAATCTACGCAGAAGTTCTCGGTGTTACTGCGATTATATATGGTAGGCTCAGTGTCAGTATGTACTGTGCGACCGGTAGCAGTGCGCAGCAAGCTATTTGAGCGGCATTGAGCCCGCCCCTTTTCCTGATAGGATTATGGGCCCATGAAAATTGCTCAGGGGATATCCCGAGAAAAATCTTGGCAAGGTCGACAAGCTCGTCCCATAAACCAAGTTCCTACCATGCATCCGGGCAACGCCGCCGTTGCCTGGAGGTACCGCGATGGCTTCCTTGGTTTGTGTCAGATAGATCGAGAATCCGTCAGGGCAAAACCTGCAGGGCTAGTAAGTACTAGGCTCCTTCAAGCAGCCTATGACTATGGACACAGGGGACCGTCGTCTCTAGGCTGCGGCAAAACGCGACCCCTCACATGTAGGTTGGCAGAGACCCTGGCTTAGTAATGAAAGAAGCACAGTCGCGTAAACAACACGTACATATTGGGTGCGATGCCAAATACACCAAAGCCAAGTGACCGTGATCCGCTCCATGCCGTGCGGCACGAATTCAAGAGCGCGTCAATAGCCATCGGTGTCTCAGCTTTCCTATATCGTCCTCCACGCACCCAAAGAAGAAAGGTATGGGAGCTCTACTGCAGCGAGTAGGCTGCGCCGGGTGCTTGTAGTTGATTATAGTATCTACATTGTGTTCAGATGCCCGATTATATTGACTCGTGGTCTACGCGATCGGGCAACAAGCTGCTCGTCGAAATACTCAAGTGTATGGTCCCGCAATGGAAGGATGGACCACGAGAATGGCAGGCTGGATGTGAGGGAAACATCATGGATGGGAGAGATGTCCTGGCAATCACAGCTACCGGTGATGGGAAGACAGCGCTGTTTTTTCTTCATCTATTAATTCTTCATTACATGCGAGACAATCCCAAGGAACACCGGTACCCACCTCTCGCAAATAACCAATCCCCTCCGAAAAATCCTATCAGCGTTGTTGTATCGCCGCTAAATGGACTCGAAGAAAAAATGGTGAGTCGTTATGCGTGCGCGTGAATTCTACGGTTGTTTTTGCGCTTACCATTCTATTAGGCAACAGATATGGCCGCCTTCGGCATCCGTGCCGTTGCCATCAATAGCCAAACCATAGCTGAGGCACGTACCATGGGCGAAGATCTTTACGCGAGCGTGCGGTCCAGCAGATTCGATATGGTTCTACTCTCGCCCGAGCAGCTATCGTCGAAGGGCTTCGAGAAGCTGCTTGACGACCCTGAATTTCGCAAGAATTTCTGGTCCCTCTGCATTGATGAGGCGCACTTGTGCGTGTTGTGGGGCGAAGATTTTCGGGAAGCATATCGCGTACTGGGAGATATACGTGCACGAATACCGGCGCACACTGTTGTGATAGCAGTTACGGCAACCCTCCCGGGTGGTGCGGCCGAGGAAGCACTGCGAGAGCGTCTGCATTTACACAAGGATGACCCAGGGGTGTTTTCAATTCGACGTACCAATGAGCGCTCCGATATCTCCCTCATCCGAATCCCGCTTGAGCACGCACTTGGCCCAGACCAGAGATCCTTCCCCCAGCTCAGATGGATCCTTGATCAGAAGCGCGCCACCGCCATCTACTGCAACACAATAGACCTTGGGCTTCGCGTGGCGATTTATCTGTGGAACTGTATGCCACCTGGACCGGAGCGTCTTCGTCGCTTGCGGATCTATAATGCGTTGATGCGGCAAGAACACAACATCGAGACGATCAGGATGCTTGGGACTGACTCTGAGTTCAATGTTGTTGTTGGGACAGTTGCGTTTGGACTTGGGCTGGATGTCGCTATCCGAGATGTTGTGTGTCTTGGTGTGCCCAGTTCTGTTGATCAGTGGGTGCAGCAGATTGGGCGGGCAGCAAGAGGGTCGGATGTGACGGATGGTCGTGGGATCGTTTACGTGGAAAAAGCAGCGTTTGACAAGGCAGAGAAGGTGCTCGCAGAGCTCGGCAAGCCAAACGTAGAGGCTGGTGGGAAAGAGAAGGGCTCAAAGGCGACAAAAACGGCAAAGAAACCGACAAAGGGGACCCGAAAGCAGGCAGGTCAGGGCTCGAATTCAAAGACGATGGACGTTTCTCGTGCACGGCTTCTCATCGCCAAGACGTGCCTCAACGTCGAGTTCAACATCATCTATCACAACCCAGGCTCCATGTCCCGTGTGGGTTGCTTGGAGGCTCATCGACTCAATCCATGCAGCAACTGCAAGCCCAGCATCGCGCTGCTCCCACCACCTTCTCCTTCATTGTCCCCACCTGCACCTGTGCCCGCATCCGCGACGACATCCCTGGCACGGAAAAAGCCCACCAAACCTCATCTCAAGTCCCTCACAGCCGACATGCGTGCAGACGCAACTATTCAGCTCACAGCATTTCGAACTGAGAGCTGGCGTGATGACACCCGGAGCCTTTACCTACCACTGGACGTTTACCTCACCGAGGGTGATATGAAGTCGATCCTTGACAATCTTCCTCAGATTCGGACACTTGAAGACCTCAAAAAGGCTGCTAAATCGTGGCTTTTTCTCAAGGAGTTTGGCCCGCGATTGCTCGATCTCGTCTTGGCCCTCTCTGCCCAATTTGAGGCTCAGTTTCAAGTCAAGCATCAGGCTGATCTTGCGAAACGTCGTGCTCGGGACAGTGCAAGCCGTGCTGCGAAGGCATCCCAGCCTGTTACAGATGAGTTCCAAGTTGGATCGCAGGATGCTGGTGAGTGCGCGAGCATGCATATCCACTTATATGACTTGCTTTTTGCTGACCAACATAGGTTACACAGGCGATCCATCATTGGCGAGTGCTCGGCCCCCTCTAAATGAGCAGACCCATGCTGTCAACAACACTGTCTTGCCAGACGAGCGTCCCCCAAAACGCAAGCTACCAGAGATGGAGCAGCGGGTGACCCGGTCCCGTTCACAGAAAGTGAGTGTAACTTTTTTTGTGTAGGACCTTATAGCTAATTGTCAACCTCCATATCGTACTCGTCGTCCCCCTCTGACTCGCTGCTCGTTCCCTCTTCTGACTCACTCCCTTCCATCACCCCCTCTCCCTCTTCCGGCATGCTCTTGCCTCCAGTAGGGATAACAAGTAGTCCTTTCTGCATATGCAATGGCGCGTGTCTCCTTGCCCTCTCCCGCATCTCAGCCTCTGGCTCGTGATCATCCTCGCTGTCATCATCACTATCTTTCCCATCCTTATCTTTGCCCCTTTCCTCCTCGCTATCTTCGGCATCATCGTCCATTGTCATCCGTATGTCCTGTGGCTGTGTAGCCAGACGTTCGCTTCCGATGTCCATCCATGAAACCGTCGAGTCCACAAATTTCTGGAGTTTTCCCGCAGACAACTTTTTGAACCCTTCTGCAAAGTTATCCTTAGCCACATGTCCCATCTCCCTCCCTGCACAAAACCGATGAAGATTCCGCTCTTTGTAAATCTGAAGGAGTCGTTTGTATTCGTTTGTCAGTGATGGTGCCCCATGAGACTTGGTGCGTCGAGTGAGGCCAACTGATGCCTCCCGCTCCTCCTTGAGCCGAAGAAAGTGGTGAACTGCAGGTGCAATGACCTCCCGATAGTACGCCTCATCAAACTCGTGACCCTTGTGCTGCGCAAGCTCCTCAAGCCAAAAATTGAAGTGTTCTTGCATGAGGTCAGCTTCGATGAAGTGTCCATCCTCGCCGGAGAGATTGACCAGCCAGTTGAGCAGGATGGCTCGCTTGAGAGGCTCGGGGAATTCGTACTCAAAGTTACAGAAAACTTCGAGGAGATAGCTGGCATATTTGGGGTGCGACGAGCCGGAAAATGTGAACATCCAGACCTAGAAAAAGCTCAAGATTAGGATAATGTTTGTATGATTCATTTGTATATTCACCTTCATAATTTCATAAACTCTTCCCATATCCCCGCTCGCAACGGCATAGCATGCCTCCATGAACCAAATTGCATCCCGCAAGAAAAGGATAGAGTTTGCAAGGACCCTATCCCCAGAAAACTTTACATCTGTCTTGTCCGCCTCCGTCTTGTTCGAATTTTCCACCACATCCACCTTGCCCACTTCGTCTACCTTCTCCACCTTCTCACCCTTGCCCGCATGCCATGCAGGTCCCTCCGGAAAAATAAAATCAGGGTCTCCCGCTTGATCACCACGCAGCGCCATATGGTATGCTCTAGTGCTCGAGTAGCGTTTTGCGAGGAGAGCAGCTTGCAGCTCAAGGGTTTCGAGTGTGGGGAGTGCATTAGACTCTTTTAGGGCAGTAAAATGCGCCTCCAAGTCATCAGTGCCAAGTAGGTTCCTAAGTAGAATATGTTTCAGTTGGTACAATAAGTAGTGTACCCAGAGCCCGAAGAAAACACATACACCCAACAATCGAGCATGCGTGCTTTGGCTACAGTTGACACAGTGTGCACGCCCGGATAATAATCAACCTTGGACAAGTCGGCAGGCCGAGGGACACCAATCGCAGCAGCGCTGCTGCCAAGTGCAGATGGATCTTTGAGCTTGCCATCACCCCAGTGTGTGGAAATGATACGACACAGATCCTTCCACTTTGTATGCCAAATTTCGAGTACGGGAACGACATATTTGAATGAGTCCAGCGGTTTGGAGTGGGAGGACATGTATTTCTTCACTCGGTGTATCTGCTCGAATGTCATGCCATCTCCAGAAACAGGAAAGAGCTTTGGGTTGTCGCTATCAATGCCAAGCTGCTTCTGGAGGAAGTCGTCAAGAGCATCACGCAGACCCTGCGTCTTCGCCTCGTTGTGACTGTTTGTTCCAAGTGGATGAATCTTGGTTTTACGGTTTTTGGGCATGGGAAGGATGGAAGCTTTGTCGTGGAAAAGTTTGGTGATGCCGGAGCGATAGCCTTTCAGCGCAGGTACAAAGGAGACAAGCGTAAGGAGCCAGTGCAGCGTCGACACGCAGTACAGATGCTCCTCGTTGATACTCTCTGCAAGCACCGGTACAGTCAAATTTTGTCGCAGTTTCTCCTTGCGCCGCCTCTCCAGCTCTTCCATATCAAATGCAGCTGGATCACAATTTTCCATCTCGATCACGGTGGCGGCACACCCAGTAATCATTTTGGACTCACGGCCGAGCCGGAAGTCTCGCTGTTTTGCAAAAGCCTGCACGTTGTCCATGACAATCCGAAACGCTGATTTACCGGTTCGAATGCCATCGCCAAGACCTGAGAGCGTCAGCTTTGCGCCGGTACGTAAAGCATTAGTGACGCTGCGCAGCGAGACCGTATAGCCAACACGAGAGAGGACGCGGAAGGTGGATGTATGGGCCTTTGACCCAAAAAGTGTCATGCCGTTCGCCATTTGGTACAGATTTGCTGATCGCGAGCGCGAAAACATCATCGAAGAGATGCTCCCAGTGCAAACCTACATGTCATTTGTTTGTGTACAGTCAGAATTTGAATATAAATACACGGACAAACGCACCACATCCGGGGGCCTGTAAATCCTTCCTTTAGCCACGGGGCGCTGCGCAAATTTCGAGCAAATGAGCCAAATCGCTGGTCCTTGCTCCCTAATAACCTTTTCCAGATTCGTCATGGTGCTCTGAGAGAGCCGGTCCCAGGTGACTATGTTCGCGTTGCCTGCGGTCCGTTTATTGTGTGTCGCGCGTATGTTCAGTCCCGTAGAGATCGCAACCAAGTCCTCGCCCTCCTTGCTGACCCTCTCGGCAACAGTTTTCAAGCACCACGCTGAGATAGCAGGTGCTGCTCGATAAAAGCTTGACGGGCTTCTGTCAGGAGAAAAGGTGACCCGCTGCTCGGGTTCATCGCTCGCAGTTGGCTGGCTTTGGCGGTGTCGGTAAATTAAGTCGACAATTTCAGCGGCCCGAACAGACCCCTTTTTATTTCTCCCAAGAAAAGAGCTCAGCACTTGTATGTGCATCTGCGGGCTGGTTAAGAGTCGGCCGTCTGGCCCCCGCGGATCAATGAGCTTCTTCAGAAATGTACCCAGACTCCAACGATAGTCACGAAGAAGTTTAAGAACTTCCGTGATTTTCTCGAAGTCGCCAGGGGTGAAGGCCTCGACGTCGTCAGTTTCCCCAGTTAAATTGTTGTTGCCGCCGTTGCTGCCGGCATTCATCGCGAGGTCGGCCATGTCTCAAGTTCTGCGTTGGTGTTGAGTGTGAGCTGAGCTCCGAGTGACAAAGCGTCACACAGTCCAGATTTACCATGACTCAGCAAGCTTTGTTTGCGCTCTACTCGGATCAGTCCATTTTGAGCTCAGGCCGATCGATGCCGATCACGTGCATCAGGGCTCTGCCAACCTACATGTGAGGGGTCGCGTTTTGCAGCAGACTAGCACGTAAGCTCGCTGCAGTGCGGTCTGCCTGAGGGAGACTAAGTAAGTACTGTCGAAGCCTACGTGTCTGGCGATGTCAGATGAGGGGTCCGGATCGGATATCGGTGTCTTGACACAGTGATCGCAGAATTTACGTAATCGGAATTACTATGGGGCAAAGCCGCTCCCGCGTCCGCTGGAGAGTGCGATGATTGGAGCATATCGTCATGAACAGGTACGCGCCACGGCGGCCACGCCATCTTATGGATGAATGGGTGTGGCGCGAGCGTCATCCAACAGCGCAAGGTTGTACAGCAACAAAAAAAAAAGATGTGTGGCGCTAAAACTCCAGACAGAGTTGTGTGGGAAATGAGATGTTTCCCGACAACAAGCCGCCTGGAGTATGCAGCGCCGAGGTAGACCAATTACCGCAGGCCTTCAAAGCTTCGTGAATCAACTGCTAGCAGCCCAAGCAGTTGCGACCACGTATGACTCTGAGGAACAGGGGCGAAGGATATAGAAATCGCGTAAGCCTGCTGTGCCAACGCAGGCTGCGGACGCGGCACCCGACGCGTCCTCTCCCAAGCCGGTTCGTCCGCGGCGGGACCCCAGGCGTTTCCCCATCCGGGCGTCGGGCACGATTCGTCATCTGGGCCGGAGCGCGGATTCCCCGATCACAGAGCCTAGAGGGAAGTTTGAAAGCTGAGCGTGGGGCACGCTGTTGCGAGGTTTTCGGAAGTTGCGTAGCTGCAGAGAGGGAGAGTTTCCCTTTGTGTACGACTCCGACTCTGCATCCATCGATATCGCCAGCGATTATGGAGTTTTGGAGGGCGGAAATCCGAATTTTCGCCCAAGATGGGTTGACTGAATAGCCGCAAGGTTGCTGCAGCTGCAGCTTCAGCGCTGCAGCAAGGCCGGGATCGATGGCGACCTTGAAAGAAATGAGCCTCGAGGCGGACGGATGGAGTAGGCCCATGGCCCTGGTGTTCTGGGGTCCGGCTTGGTGCTGAGTCATCAATGGAGAGAAAATGAGAGGGGCTGGAGCCGCCCGTGCAACAAGCCTGAGATCAACCACCATCTTCTCCTCGTCCACCGCCTCGTCCGCAACTCCCTCCCTCCAACGCTGCCGACGCTGCCAACCACCAACATGATCGCTACCGCCAACAAACCGCCCGAGTTTGCGTTCCCGTCACCATCGTCGCCCACGATGGAAGATTTCTTTGACATTTCCCAGTTTGGCCCACAGAGTTCTCGCGAGTCCTCCCACTCTCCTTCGTCCAGCACACATCCTCTCGACCTTCCACCCACACCCCCTCAACAAACCCCGCCCTCCTCCTTCTTAACCGACGTCGATGCCAACCTCGCTGACGTCTTTTTCCGCTCTTACCTCGCCGCCGAGGCCAACAAGGCTGCCTCCAGCACCTCGGCTTTCTTGCCCGAGTCGCCATTTCAACCATCCCCGTCCATGGCAATGTCCGACATCTATGATCCTCAGCCTTCTGCCATGTCTTTCTCCGAGCTCTTTCCTTCTTACAGCGGGCTGCCTTTAGCCGCCGAGCCGTCCCTATTCACGCCACCATCTTCAGCCATCTCCGCGCCCTCAAGCAGTGCATCTCCGCTCAACGCGATGCCATTCGCAATCGATCCGCAGCTCGTCGCCTCGCCTTCTCCCACAGCGCCCACACCAGGGCCCTCTGGCGAGAACGCGACCGACGATGAGGGTGATGATGACGATGACTTGGATGAGGATGAGGAGCCCTTGTTCCTCAAAGCGGCCAAAGGTGGAAAAGTCTCTAAAATCAAGAGGCCCACCCACACGGTCGCTTCCGGTGGCGTCGTCAAGCGGACGAGTGCTGCGGTTTCGACCAGCAAATCGTTTGACAAGGATTCGGACGATTGGCGCCCGAGCCCTGAGGAATACAAAAAGCTCTCAAGCAAGGAAAAGCGGCAACTCAGGAACAAAATCAGCGCAAGAAACTTCCGCGTTAGGCGCAAGGGTGAGTAATACTTACATATCTCGTTTCCATGGCCTCGCCAACCGTAAACCTGTTTAGAATATATCACTACACTTGAGTCGCATATCGCAGACCGCGACCGGCTTATTGAGGCCATCCGCGAGGAGCTCGGCAACTCCCAGCTCGAAAACCTCGAGCTCCGCAAGGAAGTCGACGCCCTTAAGGCAGCTATGCTTGATGGGCGCGCTTCTTCAGCCTCACTTCCACCCCCTGTGCCGCTTGATTCGAATGGCGTCCCCATCCAACCTGCGGCTCGTAAGGGCTCAGCCCTTGCTCGCGCGAACCCCCACAAGGACGTCGCAGCGAATAGCCCGCGCAACAGCCAGCGTTCATTCTGGGGTGGAGCAGCGTCCATTGGTGGTGGCGTTACCCCTGTTCATGCCACTCTGATTCCAGACATCGTGTTCCCGACCGCATCGGTGCTCTCGGGCAAGCCATCACGGATTCAGGAGAACATCAATCCGCTGATGAATACGCCCTCACCTACGCCTTCACCACCGCCACGCTCGCCCAAACTCCCCGCCGCATCGATCCCTAACGTCGGCTTCGATGCGTTCGCCGAGCTCAACCCTTTTACTGTCAAGGACTTGGATACGTATCGCATGCAGCTATGGAGGAATGTTGCCCAGGACTTCCAATACCAGAAGCAGCAGCAGCCCATCGCCTCGTCGTCTCAACAACAGGGCTTGGCCGCGCTCCTCAGGCCGGCCTTCTTCACCAGTTCGTCGAGTACGACACCCATCACACCGCCCACGACACCATCAAAACACTCGCCGGCGGTCGCTGCCCTCCTTTCGGGCAAGGGTATCCTGTCATCGCCATCGTCATCCACCTCGCATCCTCTGGTGTCTTCACCAACGCCTACCAAGCAGCAGCAGGCAACAATGCAACAAGCCCTGGTCACGACCATTGCTTCGCAAACCCTGCTCACCCGCATGGGCTCTGCCTTCTGGGATGCATTCTCCAAATCCTCCTCCTCATCGTCTTCGCCAACGCTGGACACGGAGAAGGTCCGCAGGGTGCTCGAAGGCAAGGCGGTCGTCCGGGTTGTGGATATCGACGAGAAGAAGGACGATGTGTTGTCGGGGCTCGAGGAGAAGATGAAGGGCATGGCGCTGAGTGCGTCGCAGAGGAATCCAGGGAGCACCAAGGGCTCGCGTTCGCTCTGGGGCC
This sequence comes from Botryobasidium botryosum FD-172 SS1, assembly GCA_000697705.1. NCBI lineage: Eukaryota > Fungi > Basidiomycota > Agaricomycetes > Cantharellales > Botryobasidiaceae > Botryobasidium > Botryobasidium botryosum. The sequence goes on from KL198086.1 coordinate 53,877, forward strand.
TGTGATTGAGTCCATGAGGTCGCGTCTTTTTATCTTTCTTTCTCTTTCACTTGCATTCTCTTTCTCTCCCATTTCCCTGTAGCTTGAGTTTTATATCTGAATCGTGTGTCGAAATCGCCTTTCATACTCCTTTCTTTCAACCTTTCGTCGGGCGTACTTTGTCGAAGTATGCTTCTCTCTCCTTTTTCTCCATCCTCGCTGCCCCTAAGCACGGGTAGAAATGACACTTCCATTTCCGTTTCCCGTCCTACTCCCCCTCTCATTTCCTCCCCCTGTTTTCCTCTTCCTCTCTACGTATCTCATTTAGTTTCATCAAGAATACCGTATTCGAAATTAACCTCTGCATAATTGATCATCAGTCCAATTTCAATCCCAATCCAACCCAGCCATCTTTTCCTTTTACTGCCATTGCCACACCCCATTGGTCACTCGCCGACACTTATAGAGTCCTCTTTCAACGAGATTTCGAGCTACATCTTCTGATACTGTCTCTGTTTCGAACTCCTTTCTGCCTTCGTTGATCATCTTCGGTCTGCGTCCGACCTCGTCCTTTCTTTGTTAATCTGTGTTACTGTTCATCGACGCAAATCACCACTTTTTTGTATGATTAGCTCTGATTGCGGAAACGGCTTCATTTCAAAGCGAAAAAGTGAGGTGGTGTTGAGTGCGAGGAGCCCTCCAACATATAAAGCTGTAAGATTTGTCATGCAACCGTCAACGTTTCAGCGTTAGCGTCTTCAATTCAACGCCCACTTGCAAAAAGTCGGCGGAAAGGATCCCTGTTCGGACTGGGGCTCCTTCAAACTCGAGCACTCACGCGGATCCCGCTTGTCGTACGAAGTCGTACTTGGTGCGGACTCCTGCGGAGCTGCTCAAATGTTCCAAGAGAGGTTGAGCAGCGGTGTCGGAGTCCGTCGTCACCGGTTCACCCTTCAAATGCTTTACCTAGAAGGCTGCTCGCCTTTGCCCCGTACCTCCGTGATATACTGATTGTGACTTACATACGACAAAATTTAAGGCATGCTTTGCCCTCATGGCGAGGCGGACCCAACTGATAAATGTACTCTTGTTTTCCAACTACTGTACAACCCCCGCGCCCCGCCCTGGGATCAATGCCGGCTCTTTCGGGTTCAATAATGCCACGATTTCAGATGACTCTAATGGTCTCGTACAATTGAACGCTTCCATCCATCTGTGGATGTCCCACCGCGCTCACCATGATGGCTGGCGTTGTGGCCCCCTTCTTGGTCTGCTTTCTCGTGGACATATACTACATTATACATTTTGCTTCGACGGTCCTATCGTTCTTGTTCAGTTCCGGACCCTCGGCTGGTGAAGGGGACTGTGGAATAGCGCATTTGTGTCTAAGCTCCACCCCAGGCGGCGACTATCCTACGCGGACATCAGAGATTAATAATCTTCAGATGGAAAAAGACGGACGGCAGAAGTTCGCCATCGACTGGTTCATTGGTAGCAGTGTGTATGCTCAAACGAATTAGACAGCGGCTCAACCAGGCAATCTTTTATCCCGAGATGATTTTTAGCGCGGGTGGCTTTCGTATACCATAGTGGAGGTGCACAAAGAATATTTTGAGTCCGACGTGCGCGGCCGACGGCTCGGAGGAGTGTATGTACAACATCCAATGGGTGCTTAGTGGTCCTCTCGAATAAACTCAGCAGCTTGCACAGAGCGGGGTTGGATCGAACACTCAAAGTCTTCAAGACGGCTGGTTATATCCAAGTATTGCATCAGCCGGGACACCGTGTACGAATTCAGTTTTTTTTATCGCGTACCTGATCAAGCCAGACACATATTTCACCTTGGGCTCAATTTCATTACCGGCTTCGTCCCTCGCTTTCGAGATGTTGAATGTTGCTAACATATACGCCATGTTGATGAAGAGGGATGCGTCTGCAAAATGGTTCCCTACGCATGACCTAGCCATTGCCAACGTAGGAAAGATGAGTTCCGAAGCTGCGAGAATGTTTCATATATTTGAAGGCCTTGCCTTCTTCCAAAACCATACGCAAACGCTCGGGGGTCGAGTACATCTTCCGCGCCGTCTCCTTCAAACCTCTCTGGAGAAAATCTATCTCCATCTTTATACATGGTCTCATCCCGACTCATGGCCCTGTGTGAACAACAGAGAAAAGTGTCGATGGGTGGTGAGCAAGTTGGCCGTGCGAATAAATGGCTTTGAAAATGGCTCACCAGGCATTGCCGAAAACTGTAGAGCCCGCAGGAATCCAATAACCTGCAATTAGCATGTAAGAACATATACTCAATCATAATCTAGAGAGCGGAGAATAGAAACAAAGCAGACCATTGTAGTAATCGTCTTCAGTCACGCGATGAGGGGTACCTAACGGGGGATGGCTTAGAGGGGAATTCATTGCCGCGCCATGAGATAACAAATCGCTTTACCCATCGGGGCCACTGGGTACCATCGAAGCGTTTCTTTGATAATGCACTCAAGATACGGCAGAGACTCTCGATCCTGAAAGGTCGGGAGTCTGCCCGTGCCTACAACGTTGGTAATTTCTTGCTGCGCCTTCCTCTGGACGTCCGGATACAGAGTCATTGCAAGTATGAATGAAGCGAAAGTAGAAGCGATCTGGGAAGGGCCCGATGGGACTGTGCATAGGACCTTGTAAAAAGATAGAGACCACCTACTGCGTCTGCGCCCGCACTATACATCGTGCCAGCCATCCATTTCGTGTCTTCCTCATTTGCATTAGGGTTTTCTAATATCTTGGATGTGATAGAATGCCTCGCTACGCCTGCATCCCAAAAAAACATCTCAGGTTTCCACCTTTTAAGAAGACAGGGATATCAATGCCTACGATGTCGGATTTGACCCGCTGGAACGGAACGTCCATCATGCTATACGTCAATTCTCTCACTTTCTCCGCCTCTCTCTGAAAACCAGCACCCGGGAACCATGATGGAACGTATTTCACTAGGAAATAGAAATTATATTTAGAGATAAGGACGATAGATGCGGGTACTCAGAGAAAAGGGAGACTACGCACGTATCGGAAAGAAGTTGACATACGCCGTCGTAGGACTTAGGTACTTGACGAGGGTCCTGCTTCGCTCGGCGTTGACGATATACTGACAGAGATGGCTAAGCATGAGGGTTTGTACCACAGGCTGCAGGAATTGGATCGGATTCTTACCTCGTTTTCGATAGAGTCCACTTGGATACCGTATATAATTGATATGATGACCTTTCCCGCCATCCTAAAGAAATGTCAACTAGAACCCATTGAAAGCAGAGCTTGAAGCGCTCACAGCTTGGCATCCTGATAAAAATCTTTGGGCGATGACAACAATGAGCACATATACTCTCTTGCCGCATTCTGCTGCTCCGGCCAGTATGCCTCGGTGGCAACTTTTTGGAAGCCGGGATGGGCAAGTCTCCGCTGTCTGCGCCATGTATCGTTGTAACCCGCTAGGAGAAGGCTTCGGTTCATGCCCGCTAGCTCGCCAAGGAATGGCATTGGGGGGCGATCAGAGTATATTGCTCTTTTATCCATGAGATCGCGTGCAGCTTCGTATGAATTGAGAATGAGTATCCCGCTCCCGAACGCCTGTAGGTATATGATATCTCCTGGAGAGGTTTGGGTGAGATCCTGCGGCTTTGAACGAAGCGAGCTCATCTCCCGAACCTATCGTCTTCTGCCATTCTGTGAATGTCACCCATGCATTATCCGTGGGAAATGATCTACACGCGTATTCCACATCGTCAGAGAGCCTCATAGAGGGTAGTAGCATGAGGAACCTACCGAGCGTGACCGAGGCTTTTGGGGAAGTAGTATTGAATAGAGCCTGAGATAACAAAAAAAAAGATGCAATCCACATACATGAATTCCGATTTCGGACCAGGAGGGAGTGGCAACCGTTCCGGGTTGGATTTTCTGCTCTTTAGTTGTCTATATCCTAGCATCACAACCAGGATGCAACCAAGTATCACCGAAGTTGCCAAGGGCTGAGACGAAAACGAATCAAACATCCTGCTCGTGATGCGGGAGAAGATAGCGTGTCCATCTCTTCAGCGTAGCTACTCCTATATACTAGGAGGTAGAAGTCTAGGCTCGAAGCCTCCAACTACAAAACTAGAATACGAAGAGTCGGTGTGCGGATCACCCCCCAATCGTGGAAGAATCGAATTGCACCAGCAGCTCGAACAGGTGGAATGCGCGGCTATCAGTCTACATCTTCACTTGTCCTACCTCCTAAGTCTACAGTGAGAGTTCATTTACCATTGCTTGGGAGCTCCTTTGGTACGCGCCTTACTTATAAGTGCGTCCCAAGAACATGAAAGTACTTAAGATGAGTTGACGCGCCGCTTATTCGGTCTGCTCAACGGAGCATTACGTAATGCACAGAATTCGTTCAGGTGGAGGCGAAGTTGTCCGTTCTTGAACATCTTCTCCTTTTCTATCAGCTACGTACGCAGAGCGCCGAGACTCAAGCTTATGTTTATTCCACGCAGGGCCAGAAGCGTTCTTATCAATTTGCTTTGGCACCCGAGGGATCACGAAGTATGATTTGCAAGGTACGCGTTGAGTAGGTACCTGGATCGTCTCGTTCGAAATTATTCCTCTTTTCAAGCATACCTAAGCGTGAGTATTTCATAGTGCTCGTGATATGCTTTATCTGCATAACATTCCTTCTCCCAGTTGGTAGGTTCATAAATCCATTTAGACCCAGTTTGGAGGTCGCGTGAGCCACCGACCTGTCGGATGACCAGTCCACTGACCTTGCTCCACCACAACATCTCCAGGCAGACCCGCGCAGGAGTTAAGGATCACCCCAGTTTCATACCATCCTGTTCGATATTCACATTACTTCCATTGATTTCGATGGCGCCGAGCGCCCCACATGACTGCTCGAACTTCATTGTCAGCGTCCAGGTGACTCGGCGGCACACGAGGCGGTGTGTGATTGGGGACGGTGCTTGACAGCAGTGTGCCGATATTGCGTGAGTGAGGGGATATCTAGCGCAATGGGGCAAGTATAAAGGCCTCGGGTGCCACGACGCGGTGCAGGTCGACCCCTTGCAAATCCCTCACCGTCCGCCCCCCAGCCAGCGAAGGGAATGTCGTGCTCAATTCAAGGCGTCAATGGATATCCCTCCCGCAGCCCTTGCTTGCACTTCCCGCCCGTGCCATCGCCTACAGCGCCTCGCTGGATCCGCAACAAGGACCCTGGCCATTGTGGATATGGAGAGATATGCAACTGGCCACGCTCAGTGCCACATTTTCATGTTCGTGCTTACCCTCGTGCTTACCCTGACCTCGCTCTTCTCGACTATGTCCATATACTCCTGTTTCCGCCCGGCCGCTCGTCCGATTACCTTGCCTCGCCATGCTTTTTATCCTTTACTCGTGCCATTAAATGCCTGATACACCCCGCTTTTAGCTGATCTGCCAGGGTCAGGCCTCACCGTGTTTATCAGTTATGGCCGCACCATCGCCCCTGCCAATCCATTTGCGAGTTATCTAGGAGGAATCTCGTGGGCTATCCACGGTGAACGTGCTGGAACTGGTGCTGACGTGTGCAGCTTCCCTCAGCCGCTTTGGCGTATTGCATCCACACCATGCACCGAACCAACGGCGGCGGAGGGAGCATTGTACTAAGCCTTAATCTTGGCATCGGGAACCCTGTGGTGGCGCTGGCGTATCTTTGGGCGTTTTGCGAGCGAGAAGGGCAAGGGGAGGGCGAGGTTGGCTAGTGGTATCTTGGATGCCTCCGCCAACGTCGGCCTATCTTGCCTTGCTCTGGGACTCGTGTCTCTATTGGCAGATCGATCTGCTCTGAAGCTTCTGTGTTTGCTTGGTTCTGGGTGGCCTTGATGATACGACTTGGTGTAGCTTCCAGGCTTTTGGCACCACTCTTGTAGCTTCTCCCTTCCCTTCTGGCGTGCCCAGTGGGCATCCTCAAGAAGTGATGGGGCTGTGTGGAGCCGCCGTCTCTCGAACAACCACCATTCTTCTTCCTCCAAGCTGGAGAGATGAGTTTTGCAGCAAGTCATCGCGACTGACTCCCGCAGAGGTGCTCTCAAGACTCAGCCTATAAACGTAACAATGACATCTTTCTCGGCGAGGGGGCCGCGGCTCGTGCTGATCAATTTCATCGCGGTGTTAGATCTCTGATTTGCCTCTGTTAGGCTTGGCAGTTACCTGCACGTTTTTTGACCCTCGTGTCGCTTTTAATCGAGGTCGAATAGCGATCCATACCATCTACGGTGTCTATCTGCTCGCGGCGGCCCAGTGGTTTTCTTGCAGCGCTTCTCTAAAGGCCTATCGGCTATCGGCACTCGTCGCTGCACGAGCGTACAAAAAAAGAACGCTGCGCGGCAGTGCGCGGATTCTGACTCTCCAGGTCCCCAAAGGGCCTCTCTCTCTCGGCGCAACCAAGGAAGAACGTAACATCCTCGGCTGTCCGATGGCCGAAACGGGACGAACCTTGTCCGCGGACCAATATTGAATCTTACCCCGCATTCTCTTTTGAGAACCAAGAGGCACGATTCCGGCCTGCCTGCCTTCTGGAACAGAGTGCGTTGGGGAAGTGTCTGTATGGGTGTGTGTCGTGTGCGGTTTGCGCGGGAAACGGAGGGTTCATTGTCCTTTACTGTCTCGCGCACTGGGCGATCTACATTTATCGGGACCCTTTCACATCTCATGAAGGCACGACAAGCAGGGGAGGAGATTAAGGTGTATTCCAAATAGTGAGAGTTGCGGGGTGGGGAGTTCAAGGCGAGTGCTGGCTGCTGCGCTCAGATCCGGGGAAGGCAAGAAGCTGATTTTCATCTAGTCAAGGAGTGATAAGGGGAGGGGGGAGGCTGCAGCTTCGGGTATGCCCCCTTCCGTTCGGCTTGAGCCCCCCGTCCTGTCGGGGGTGTTGATAGCGTCGAGCTGGAGAAGGTCGGCAACGGGAGCGACGCCACCAGTCGGGTTAGGGAAGGGCGATGCCGGGGTCAAAATGGAGTGGGAAAGTTGCTCAAACGGGGAGCTATCTGCGCCGAGTACCTGCTCGTCAGCATGCGCTGTGACGAAATAAGATGCGCAGACGTCAGACTCAGACGCAACGAGATGAAAAGAGTATGAAAGACGCTTTTGCTGCTGCCAGACTCCAGCGCCATGGCCAGGAAATTCATATTACGAAATAATATTAGCCTCGTCCCCACACTTTTCGCAGCCAGGGGAAGCGCGGTGCCCCATACTCTGGTGCTTAGTCAGCGCCCTGTGCGTGCCGGTCAGACCGAAGGGTGTCTCATCGCCATGTCGGGCGATGATTGTTGTCCATGTTTTGAAACACGGAAAAAAGAGATCTGGCGCGAAAGATTGAGAGAAAAACGGGCTGATTTTTCCCCTTGCGATTCCCTGGCCAGCTCCGTTTCGCGAGCAAGATTGCAGACGAGATTGCGGCGGCTGCAGCCTGAAGAGCGTACTTTTTGCCTTTTCCCCTTCGATCCCTTCCCCGCTTCATCCGAGCCCGCTTTCCGCGCACTCCTCGCCTCCTCCTCCTTCCCACTCACCACCACCTCCCCCCGACAGGAATGTCCACTTATTTTGCCCAGCACCCCCAGCCATCCTCCTTCCCTTTAACTGCTCCCAAGATGAGACAAGAGGGCTTCCACGTACAGTCCGCATCGTCCGCTCAGCCTCCATCGCCCGGCCCCAGCTCCCCCACCAATCCGCTCGACGCCTCCCTCTTCTTTGGCCAGCAGATGTTTCCCGACAGCTTCAGGAAGTTCAACAACGACCATCAGGTCGACATCAACGAGACCCTCGCCTCCATGATCTCCCCGGGCCACTTCGCCCGCGGGCCTGGCTCGACGGACAGCGGCGATCGATCAACCCAGTCCTCTGTCTCACAGACGCACATAGGCAACGACCAGCACCATCCGCTCGATCTCCAGGGCTTCTCGCAACACCAGCAGCAGCAACACCAGCAGCAGGCCCACAACCAGCTCTTCAACTCGCACTACCAACCCCATATCCCCTTTGCCCGCCCACCGCGAGATGAGATCGACTCTCAGTCATCCCAGAGCCGCGAGATGTTTTTCGACCACCCGCCAAACGAGTTCCACAGCTTCTCGGCCACCGGCTTGCAAAGACTCCAACTGAACACAAATGGCCATTCGTCTGAGAGGCCGGACACACCCAGCAGTATCGCCCTTCCTTCGCCGGCGGATACCGCCTTCCGCTCGGCTCGCTCCCCGTCCTCGACGGGGGCCTCCCGCTCGCGCTCTCGCACCCGCTCGTCCAAGGCACCTAGCCTCGCGCATCGGGGAATCAGCAAGAAGCGTGCCTCGATTTCGTCTCCATCCCCGCCTGTCATCCGGCCCTCGCCTCCCCCCGGCTCCCGCCCGCAGGCGATCATGATCCCGAGCGCCAACGGCGGCCACCCCATGTCTCCAATGGGCCTCCATATGCCGGGCCATTCGCAAACTGCGCCCACAACGTGGTTCCTCCCTCCACACGCATCAGACTACATCCCCGGTTCGGATCCCCTGCACCAAGTTCATCCTTTCGGACAGTTTGCCGGGCACTCGGTTCCCAAAACCGGCCCCATGAAGGACAGCATGAATGTGGAGGACCCGATGACCAAGCAGTCAGTGTCTCACTCTGCGACATGGCTCCTTTCTTTGTTCGTCACTTATTCGTATTTCCATTTCCGCATACGCACAGAGCCGCGCTGCTCAGCGAGAAACGCCGTCGCCGCCGAGAGTCTCACAACGCAGTCGAGCGGCGGCGCAGGGACAACATTAATGAAAAAATCACGGAGTTGTCGACTTTGCTCCCTGAGTGCATGCTGGACCCCGCCGCTCAGCCAGGTGAGATAGGACCGGACGGGACTTTGTTCACTGGGAGTACGGTTCCCGGCGAGGAGGACTCAAAGGAGCCCGGAGGACCAAAGGCAAACAAAGGAATGATACTCCGCAAGAGTGTCGAATACATTCGGTCCGTTCCACGCAGTCTCTTTACTCACGAGAGACCTATCCGCTAAGTCTATTTGTGTATCGATGTAGGTACCTCCAACAGCTCGTTCGAGTGCAAGCCACTCGAAACCGCGACCTCGAGGTGCAGCTATCGCAGTACCGACCTTCGTCGCCTTCTCAAGCAGGTGCAGGAACCACAACGGGAGACCTTGGGTATCCCGTGGAAGGCGATGAGGCCATGACCGGCCTCATCTTGGCCAACCTCGCTGGAGAGGACGGCTCCTTCGGAGATGTGAAGAACATCATCGGTGGTCCCACGCACATGGACACATCACCGAGCACCTCGTTCAACGAGGAGGACGAAGACGAGCTCGCGGAACATGCCGAGAATGGTGAAGAAGAAGTCAGGGGGCGAGGGACGACACGATCGGTTGGAAGGACACGGTTTGCGGGCAATGGTGGTGTCAACGGTGGCGGTGGAGGCGTCGAGGTCAGCGTGTCGAAAAGCTTGGCGAGCGAGAGCGAGGAGCGCACGATGGAAGACTAACGGGGCGCACGCCCCCGCCGTCACGGGTAGTCTTTTTCCCTCTCTTTCTCTTTCTTGTCTCTTTTTTCTATTCCCTTTACAGCCTGCCGTCTTGCTTTCGCATCCCGCCGTGCATCACTCCGATTTCTTATGCGCTTTCTCGCTTGGAAGGGAGGGCCTATTCTTTTTCTTCAAAACTGTATTATCCTCCTGGCTTTTTTTAGCGGTGATATTTTTTTGTTTCTTTCTTTTTTCCGCCCTCGTTTTTTTCATCCGGGCACGACACGACATGTTCGGAGTCTTCGGCTCGAGATGTGTCTCCGTGCACCACCTTGCGCATTTGAAATTCTTCACCTCTTCTTATCCACTCTAATTTCTCTTTTTTCCCTGACTCCATTAATTTTTTCTCTCTTCTTCAACGAACATATGGATTGACGTCGACGACATCACCCTTCGATCCGCCCTCCCTACTGCCACTGCCAGCCTCCCCCCTCCACGAAACGCTCTTGGCCAGCCGCAGGGGACCATCGATCGCGTCTCGACTCTCATCTATCCTTCGTTCAATCTTCTCCCTTTCGCCGCCATCTCGACTCTCATGATATTGGGATATTCACCGCCGCCCAACCTGTACTCATATATACCAAATCGAAATAACATTACTTACATAACCTTACCTTGCCTTGGACGTGTACCTTGATGGTCGCACCCTGTGCGCCGGGGTGTGTCTGATCACACGACTCCAATTGTTCAACGCCAATTGAATATCATGACGAAGTGCGTTTTTCTTGTCTTCTTGGATTCGCAACGAGTCATGACGGAATGCAGGAAATCAGAGTAAATCAGGAATAAATCGGTACATAACGATCGACCTTGCGATTGGGGGTGAAGGTAAGACGACTTCACCGGCGCACACCCGCGCGGCCGCAACGATGCCGCGCGAAATCGGACGCATGAAAGCCGAATTCCATCTGATTGACGACCAACTGACCGGGGCAAGGTGCGGGCTTGAGAGCAAGCCTCAGAACAACACCCACCCACATTGAATAATGAAAGGTCCTCTAGGCACACAGAGGTACTGTGATCCAAGCCACAGACGCTAGTGGCGCGTAGCACCTCCGCTGCGAGTCTGGCGGCCGCCCCGAGGCGATGAATCGATGATGGTCGTCCTTCCATATCCAACCCGGCAATTTTCTGTCCGAGCTAGCGTAAGTACGCTATCCCCTGACTGTTCCCCAGGTAGGCAATTCCTGCTCTCGAGGAATTCTCATTTTACGTGTTAAGCGCTAGGGGCCCGCTTTTCTATAATTGCAGGCTTCGAGCTTCAGAGCTTCAGCGCTGTGACGGGCAGTCAAACCCCCCTCTCTCCATTTTATCGCGGCCTTTGAAATGGCACGTATTGGGCCAGGTTGGTGCTCTGTGTAGCCTGGAAAGCAACTGCGTTGGAAAACATTGAACAATTTGCTGGGGTGATCTGTAACGGACATAAAAGCTTGCGTGCGCGTATCCCCGACGGGAGTCGCACCAAGAAGGATGTGCTTTTTCGAACATAAGCATGCCGCATCAAGAAAGACTCAACCGAGCCACCACCATCAATGAGCCTCGTATATCGGCATTTTACTCACGTTCATCTACCCCGGGCTCTCAGGAACCTTTTTGACCGAAGACACCTTTTCTTCCCTTCTACCGCGTCACTCCCACGCTTAATCTCAATCGCTGTCCATCATGGCGTCCCCGCCGTCTGCCCCGTCTGCCACCGACTCGTCATCGTGATTCTGCGCCGTGAAGAATCCCGCAGTCCGCCAGACGCCGGCTAGCGAGGGTTTCCAGAGTCGTATGACGCCGTCCTCGCCGGCAGACGACAGGATGGTCCTGAACCGGTAAGAACGGTCAACGGAGGAATAGAAAGACAGAATGGAAGCCACAAATTGAGTGTAAGCGGCAGCGGAGTGCAACTTGAAGGGGAAAGGGAACGGAGTCGAACAGCCCACTTACCCGGTAACATTCCATTCTACACGGCCCACACTCGAGCTATCGAATAAGAGAATGCCGGTTGTACGGCTCGGTGAAATGGAGGTATAGAATAGAAAGAATGAGCGAGAGAGCTCACCGGTGATCGTTGAACTCTCCCACCAAAGTCGCCGTCCAATTACTCTCCTCGCTTACGACATCCGTGTCCTTGGACGGCGGCTCGACTTTCCAAATCCGCACAACGCCGTTCCTCGTACCCGCTGCGATACGATGGTGCGAGCGCGCGCAGGAAGGTGCCCAGGCCACACAAGCTATTCCGGAAGGCTGTCCGTCGTCCGAATCCTCATCATCGTCGGACTGCAAAGTCTGATCGAGGGTGAGGAGGACAGATGGAGGTTGGCCGGGAGGAAATTCGAGAATCTCACGGTGTGATCTGCGCGTCAATAAGGAGAACTCTGCCATGGTTTGAGAGAACATCAGGGTCGATTTACCTTGACAACCCCAGAGGTTCCGCAGGCAACTGCGATGAGCTCGCCCCACCAGTGTTCTTTGCACCACGACAGGCACCAGCCGCCATTAGCCTCTCTGACGCCGATCCGGGACTGTGTTGATTTGTTGCCTGAACGGCCACTAATCCCCGCCTGGGCGGTGGGAGAATCCGCGATGTCTGTCGTGTCTAGAGGATCTGTTGCATCTTCGTGGATGTATGAGGCTTCTAGGCCCGAGCTATCCAATCCGCCTTCAGGCACATCAGCCTTTTCTGGAGTATCTGGCGTCGTAGAAGGAATAGGTGGAGCAATAACGTCTGGGGCAAGCACCAGGTTCTGGGGTTCTGGCTCTAGGCCGTTCGAGATTGAATGGGAGTCGACGCTCATCGGAGGGATATATGCGGATGGGCCTTCAAGGGTGGCAGCGGTCTGAGTTGGTGTGCCGGTGACCGTCGACGTCGGGGAGGGAGTTGAGAGTGCCCGCATGCTAACTTCTTCGGTAATTGTCCACGAAGTGGGGTCGTGAGGCTCAGCACACTCATAGATGCGAAGGTATGAGTCAGTCGAGATGGAAGCCTGAAAGATAAAATGACCAAGTTCGTATGACATGAGGCGCGCGGGTTAATTTCTCTCAAAGAGCGCACCAATTTCAGCCCAAAGTCGACCGGAGCGAATTCTACAGCCCTCACGCTCCCATTCGCCTCGGTGAGCGTCGCCTTCTCTTCCCATCGAGTATTATCGGGACCTGATTTTGGCTCGTCGGGGTATTCTTTCCAGATTTTAACGGCACCATCAAACGAACAAGATGCCAGGACCGTGCCAAATTCGGGGTGTGCCCACGAAATTCGCGTGACGGGTGCTTCGTGCGCCTGTAAAATTTATGCGCATCTTAGAACGCGCGCGATCCGTCAACAACAGATTCTCTCAACTAACTCGCCATTCATCCTCTAACACCCATTCTCCCGTGGCTTCGTTGATTCCAAATACCTTGATCCTGGGTTTCCGCAATAGAGAAGTAAGGCAACGAAAATAGCACGCACTGAGGTCAAACGTACTGCTGGTCCACGCCGCATGTAGCAAGCCTCGTTCCATAGTAGTTGTACGCAGTGTCTGTCACCAGATCGAGATGTGACGATGGGAGAGTCGAGACTTGGAACATTGCGGCCTTTTCTTTTCCCGCAGACGCTCGTACACACCAGGTCGTGGATGTTGAGTTTGGAGTTTGACGACCACGACGCCGACGCGTTCACCTGTGTTTACGTAAACATGGCTACCACACCTTGGGTGGACTCAATGGCCTCTAGTCGGAGCGCTTTTGGACGCCATGTTTCAACGTTTTCAGAAACAGAAAAGCCACCATTGCCCCGGGATTTTGTCTATTAAATGAAAAATCCAATCACCCAGTCGAGTGTGATCATAGCCAAGTAGAGTGTGTAGATCGGTGGTGGCACAATGTTAATGTGATTTTAGAGCTCGCTCAAGCCTTTGATCAAGTGGAGAAAGACCCTGCAACCGTAAGTACATGTGTGGACGACGGCCACGCACCCAGCACGCACGTTTTCAGAAGGGCATCCATAGTTGTGGAGTTTCGAGGCAGAGTGGACCCGGGTATGGGTCCCCATTCCTAATATCGCCCTGGTCTCCTTCGTGTGACTTTAGATAGAGCACTCAGTACTCATGAGATGATAGTATTCGCCCTGAAACACCCCCATGAAAACAGAACGAAGTCTATACTCTGCGCACGCTCCATGGGTGTGCACAGGCTATCAAGGCCACATAGAATAGATATCTTTCATTGTCCCTGTCAGTTGGAGATTAAAGGGGCCGTATTCCACGCCATTGATATGAGGAGTATACGCTTACATCGCGCACTAGCAGTGTACCTAGATAGTACCGTGCACAATCGCCAGCACGGGTCAAAGATAAGGCACCTACATTTGACGAAAAGCGTTCCGACTGCCACTCCGGATGCCTCTCCTCCGCTGCGTCCTCCCATGCCTCTCCGCTTCCGTACCCGTTGCACCAAACATCTCACGAGCCGAACCCTTCTCCATCCCAGCTCCGAACGTTTCCACGCCCTTCCTGCTATCCTTCTTCCCAGCTCCGCCCCCACTGCCCCTCGCCTCCTCCCGTGTCCGTTTTGTAGACGACGGCACCCAGCTGAGCTCCATGCCGCCCTTGACCGATTTTGCGCCCTGTGCGCCACCGCCGCTGCCTCGGTCGCGGGCGGAGTGGGAGGAGGTATCACGGAGTCTTTGGCCAAAAGACGCGCTCCTATCTAACCCGCCGCGATCCTGTGGATTGGTAGGGCGCGCAGAGACCATGCGCGGGCCGCGGCCCCTCACAGCGGCTTTTCGGGCGTGAGATGACGTCGCGTGGCGCGGCTCGCCACCTCGTGCTTTTCCTGCAGGAGGTCGTGACCGTGGGTCGTACTGATCGAGATCTGGTTGCAAAGGTAAGCCTCGGGAGAGTGGAGGTGTAGATGCAGATCGTGTGCGAACCTCCTGCGTCACTGCTGTCATCGCTGCCAGACGCGTTTTCACCGTCCTCCTCGTCGCTTTGACCCAGCCCGTCAGATGATACACGGTCACTCTCCTCCTCCTCGTCTTCAACTGCTGTCTTTGCTCGTTTCTACGCAGGGTCAATCGTGAGATAGTAAGAGATAAGTCCTCCACTAAAGGGAGACAAAAGGCCAGCGAAGAAAAAAGACACGAACCGAGCTACTCGTGACTGTTGAAGGATTGAGCATGCCGAACTCTCTACTCCGCTCGTCCACCTCGAACTGGGGATTCTCGAATAACTCTTTGAAACGTGGATCATTGAGTAGATTCGTCTTCTCTGCCTTATTCTTCTTCTCTCCTTTCCCACCCTCCCCGGTATCAACGGCGTCGTCGGCCTCAGCCTCAGCACCGCCTGCCCTCCTCGCCCTCTTCTTCTCCTCCCTCTCCTCATTCTTCCTGATCCGCTCCGCGAGCGCCTTGTTGACCTTTGGCTCGTTCTTCCTCGAGCGAATACGATTCTCTGCCAACTTCTCCATCTTGCTCTTGATAGTCTTTTCCCGATGCTCCGCGTAGGCAAAGGGATTTGCAATGAGGCGCGCGGCGTCGTACAGCCGAAGGGAGAGGAAATAGCCGTGCATGTAGGGTTTCAGCGTAGGCGTGCCGATAAGATGGTCCAAGCCAAGACTATGAATAAAGAAATAGAGATCGGACGCCGGTGAGCTATGCGAGCAAAGTGATAAAAGAGTAGATGGGCGAGTAACCTGGCCAGCTCGGATCGCTCGACGAATTTGTAATCTTCATACAAACTCCTGACCGTTTGGTCCTCCATCTCCTCGGTAATATTATCCAAGAAACTGCACCATTTCGGCGCAGGACCGAGTTGTGGGATGTAAAACGTGGTCATCTGGATACCCTCGTTCGCAAGCATGACAAGGCCGCTTCCAGGCACGTGATGCACGTCGTTGATATCTGTTGCAGGTGTGACCGAAGCGAAATTCGATGCCGGCTAATCAAAGCACGAGAGAAAGAGTATCAGTACAAGTGTAAGGCATACCAAGGATGGTGATAAGGTGCCACGAACCGAATTCCGATCCCAGATTTTCACGACCTTCTTGTCTGCCGAGATAACCATACCGTCCCCAGCCATCCTGTGCCCACCTTCGATCCACGCGACAGTCTTCACCGGTAACCCATACCCCTGGTCTTTGACTGCGTACGGGCGGGGTGACCGAATATCATACAGGAGAGTGTGACCCGTAGACGTGCCCACAGCTAGCGACAGCCCATCCGCACGCGACGCAAGAGCAGTCACAGATAGCGAGCCCCTCGACACAGACTTGAACTTTGGATCATCCGTTATCATAGGTAACGCGTTTGACAAAGCACCGCTCGCAGGCATCAACTGCGCCCGGGGTAATCGCAACAGTCCCACCCTTGACCTCGATCGCGGATCCCAGAATTCCACGGTACCATTTCCATCCACTCCAAATGACAATAGCTGGTGTGCGGGGTTGATGTCAATCGCGTTGACACCTTCCAGCTCTCCACCGGCATCATCACCGCCTAATGTTATGGGATTGAGGAAACGGCCCTGGTCGAGGTTGAGACGGTATATTTCCGGCCCGGCGGCTGATATTAGTGTATCGCAGGAGGGGTAGTGGTATGCTATTGAGCGCCCGAAGCGCGGTATTCGGGTGCGGTAGTGGAGGCCGCCTTGGGTATGGAATTCGATCGTGCGATCGTTTTGAAGGTGGAGGGTTTTAGTCCAGTCGTCCGAGAGAATCTTAGAAAAAAATACTCTAAGCCTTTCGGCAGTAGGCCCGTGGTCACCATGAGAGACTCACAAGGAAATCGACGTTCTCTGAGTCCGAATGTCGCTCAAACTTCAGCGAGAGCTGGTCAAGATCGTACACCCTCATTTGGGGTTTATACACGCCCGTAGCAAGCGCATGATGCCCGTCGCGCGTCGTCTTGATGCGAATACTCGCTTCGGGGAATTCAAAATGCTGGATAAGATCGATGGTCCCCTCTATATGTTCCTTTATCGCCCTCCTCTTTCCTTTGCCCTTTGCCTCCCGCTTGCGGGTGAGCCAGTCTGGAAGAGACGTCGACGAGCCGGAAGGTGCACCGTTTACAGTGTATATTTTGACATTGCCAGGATCCAGATGGCTCGGTGCGTCCATGTGCACAGTTTTCAAGAAAATAAAGATAAAAGCAAGGTTTTGATGCACCAAAGCACGCCCAGGATGGCCGTCTTTGAACTCAGCGGGCAAGCGAGATTTTCCATAGCTGCGACTTTTTGCATCCGGACTCTTATCTAATCTTATCTCCATAGCCACCTCGCTTCGTCGTCCCACTTTCCTCCCGTCTTCGCAAATTTTGGGAGCCGCAGCAACGTCCACGACGACAGCCTTTTTCGATTTTTGAACGACGAGAAATCATCGAAAATGAGCGACTCCAAACCCGTTCGCCGCGTTCGGATCTACACCGCCGACGACGTCGCAAGCCATTCCCGCGCGGACGACTGCTGGGTCACCCGTGCCGGCAGGGTGTACAACGTCACACCCTTCCTGAACGACCATCCCGGAGGCGACGACCTCATTCTCCGCTATGCCGGCAAGGATATCGATGGTGCTATGGAGGACCCGGACGAACACTCGCATTCTGCGTCGGCATTTGAGATGCTGGACGAGTATCTGATTGGTAAGATTGGGACGAGTGCGACTATCGTCAATGAAGGTGCGTCCATCCCCTTTTAAAAGCTTGGGTACCCTGGCGTCGGTGTTTATGTAGCCTTTTGGGATAGACTGGGTACCAGAGGTGGATTTCCATCCAGACGATACCGACGTCTCCGAGGATTTCGAAAAGTGTCAGTTCTTAGATTTGCGTAGGCCCCTTGTGACTCAAGTGTTGTACGCCAACTTCAGGTGCGATTTCATGCTGCGACAATTACCCGGGATTGCATGCTGAGCATGTGAATTTTAAAGCAAATCATTCTACTTGCAACAAGTGCACCAACCGCGTCACCTTGCCGAGTCAGCAAGACTCTTCGGGCCAGACTGGATGGAGGTAACTACCGTGATCTCATCGACGCCGCCGATCATTCCACTTAGTTCATTTATTAAACACTGTAGGTGCTCACCCGCACTCCATGGTATGTCGTCCCCATATTCTGGCTCCCAATCACGACGTTCCTTTTCTGCCTCGCCGCCCTTCAATCGACGGCTCCGAGCATCTCCGCAGCATCCTTGTTTCAGAACCCCTTCTCCTTGTCGGCACTCTTTGACCTCCCCATGTCCTCGTTCCTTCAAACCGGAGCTTGCTTTCTCCTAGGCAATGTCATCTGGACCATCCTCGAGTACGCTTTGCATAGGTTCTTGTTCCACATTGACGATTGGCTCCCGGATCGCCCTATCTTCCTTATGCTCCACTTCTTGACGCATGGGGTGCACCACTTCTTGCCCATGGACCGGTACGCTCCGTTTCTCGCTTCGACGCTGCCAAGAGTGGTTACTAAGCAGCGATTTCATTAGCCTCCGACTAGTGATGCCGCCGACTCTGTTTGCGATACTCCAATTCCCTTTCACCCGCCTCGCCTACGTGCTATTCCCGGTTTCTATTGCGAATGGAATTATCTCCGGTGCCTTTGCCTTTTGTGCGTATCTTAACCTATCTTGGCTGGGCCGATCTGACTGTGCATGCTCGTTTTTAGATATCTTATACGACCTGATGCATTATGCGTACGTTATTCATCCTAGCACCGTGTTCATTCCCAACGAGTTTTCATGCGTAACTCTTCCGTAGTCTCCATCACACAAAACTCCCCGAGTACATGCGCGAGATGAAGAAATATCACCTCGCTCATCATTATAAGAACTTTGAGCTTGGGTTTGGAGTAACTAGTACGTATATCTCAGTTCACTCCCGGATATATGAGTCTGATTTATCGCTCGCTTTTAGGCAAAATATGGGACATCGTGTTCAACACCGTCCTCCCCGTGTGATGCTTTGAGACGTCGATTTTATATATTTCTCTAGGATATGTTTTCTACGCACCACTTATAATATTTTGCACGCTTCTTCGGATTCCTGTTGATCTCCAGCTCAGCCAATACTATCATAGACCGTGCTCCTGTGGCTGCCTACCCAATGGGGAGAGAATATTGAGCAATTGTCACAATGACGCGTAACGTCACGCTGCCGGCGCGCCCACACGCGCTGCAATACTAACAATATTGTTATTCCTCTGACCCGCCCCGGTTTATAAGGCGCCCTTCTTCTCCTTCTCGTCGCTTCTTCTCCTGTCCTCCAACCGCCACCATCTCCCTTTCAGTCGCCTCCTCCCTCGTCGTTGACAGCCATGGCGTCCTCCACGCAGATGAACGCGCTCTACTACAGCAAGGTATACCGTCATCCCTCCTCCACCTGCCCCGCGCTCACCCGGCTCCTCCCAGGCCCGACAATTTGAAATTAAGAAAGTTCCCGTGCCGCAAGTCGGCTCCAACGACGTCCTGCTCAAAGGTCCACCTTCTCTTTTTACAACCTCCCGTAACCTCGCTCACGTATTTGCCCCGCATATATAGTCCTCTACTGCGGTACGCGTACTCTGGGGCGCATATATGCGGCTTTTCGAACGATTCCCATATGATTCACCTACTTATCGTTTTTGCGTAGGTGTATGCGGCACCGATCAGCATATTCACGAGGGTGGTTTCATCGCCAAGTACCCTGTGAGTTTCCGGGCTCGCTATCACACTCTGGAGGGGTTTCTCTGACGCATATATTCTACTCAGCTCATCCCCGGCCATGAGGTCGTCGGTGTTGTCGTCGATGTCGGGAAGGATGTCGAGGGGTTCGAGTTGGGGGATCGCTGTGTCGCCGATGTTGGCATCACTGTGAGTACTATTCCAAGCACCAACCGCGCCCGTTCTACTGACTCTATCTTGAATTCTTAGTGCGGCCGCTGCTTCTTCTGTCGTCGCAACAATGGTCTCATGTGCGAGAACTTCCAGTCACGCGGTGTTACTGTTGATGGTGGATTTGCGGATTATATCGCATAGTGAGTCTTCTCTCATTACCTCCAGGTCGATCGGGCGCTGTATTTTGATATATTTGACGTCGGGCGTAGTGATCAAAGTAAAGTCTACAAATTTAAGAACCTCGATCCCAAGGACGCGACTCTCGTCGAACCTGCGGCTTGCGCGATCCACGGTTTGGACAAGCTTCGCCCTCCCGTCGGAGTCGACGTACTTCTCCTTGGCGCGGGGCCGACCGGCCTTATCCTCGCCCAACTCCTCAAGTTGAATGGCGCGTCCAAGGTCGTTCTCGCTGCGAACAAAGGTATCAAGATGGACGTGGCGCGACAGCTCGACGCGGCGGATGAGTACATCGAGCTGCACAGGGAGAATCCCGAGGCACAGTGGGACCAGCTCAAGAAGGATCATCCGTACGGGTTCGACGTTGTGGTTAGTCCACTCATTTCACTTGCTTCTTTCGGATTCGATGACGAAGGTGTATGTCGTCTAGGTGGAAGCTACCGGTGTAGAGAAGCTCGCGCAAACGGCGTTCGATTATGTCCGTCGTGGAGGAACGCTCATGCTATACGGCGTGTACGAGGACTCGGCTCGTGTGACCTGGCCCCCCGGCAAGATCTTCCAGGATGAGATCAACGTAAGTCTTACCGCCGCTTTTCTGTCCTTGACCGACTGATGAGTATGTACTATCTCCTCGAAAGGTCATCGGCTCGTTTTCCCAAGCCTATTGCTTCCCCCGCGCGGTCGAATATCTGGATAGCGGAAAGGTCAAGGTTAAGGGCATGGTTCGTCGCCACCCCTCTATGCCCTTGCTATTCCTTTCGCTCGTCGCTCATAGCATACTCTTGTGCTCTACTACAGGTAACCGACACGTTTAAGCTCGTCGACTATCAGAAGGCTCTCGACAAGCTCGCGAGCCGGCAATGCTTGAAGATCGTTATCGAGCCTTGATCCAGCCTTGGTCCTCATGAATAGCTCAGACCGTGATGCACTCGTCCTTTCTCTTTTATCGTAGAATCAGTCCGGTGTACAGCTTACTCGAAATCTCAACTATGGCTGTGTATACAGTATTCTGGACGCCGACGCTTTTCGAGGACGCAAAGACCTTATTCATAGTCGAAATAGACAAGGCTCGAGCTGGAAAGAGAGCCCAGCGGGACCAGGCCTCACATCACAGCCCAGCCATCTATCTTGGATGACGACCCTTAAGGCGGCTTGCAATTGGAGGGGGTGGAGAGGCTGCAAAACATGAAAGTTGCTGGTCGCGGAGCTCTGAGCCCAAGATGCGGATGCTAAAATGAACTCACCATGGCCACGAGCTTTCACTTGTACGCACATTAGGAGTGGGATACCCTTCATCTCTGCTGGATTTTTAATGCGCCTTCGATGCTTGCACACCCTGGGTCGATTGCCTCGAAGTCATGGGACTACCCTTTTGTGGGCTCTACGCACCGTGCACGGATGTGGATAACAAGCGATGTCTAAGAGACCCGGACCGGTGACATACCGATCTTTCCGTTCCTGTGACTTGTACGTGCAGGCTATCTTCCAGAGCGCCATAAGACCAGCGCCAATCGTTCCTGTGGATGAAACTTTAACTGATGCAAGAGTGTAGTGACAGATGTTGGCCTGATATGAGAATTACACAAAGAGAAGAGAAAATCGAGCGTGGACACCGCAGGCGCACACTGGTCGCTCAAGAAGGTAGATACAAAAGCCCTAGCATTGATCGCCTATTAATATTCTGGTGCTGAGAGGGTGTCACGACTAGCTGATAGCAACCGGTTCATACGATAATTCTCTAGTAGATGCGCACCACGCGGTCCTGTGGCCCTACATCTCTTCATCAACGAGTCTAGCCTAGCCTCATCCGTCTCTCCTTTCCAGAGGGCAGGCTCGCGAACTTTCCAAAATTCGATTCGCTCGTCCAACCATGCCTGTCCACGCGCAGCAGTGAGCACCCCCCAAGCGTACTCCAGAGATGATACAATGCCGCTATCAATCACGGCCTTTTTGGAGTCTTCGGAGAGAGATAGTCGGGCAGAGATGTCGGTGAAGAAGATTAAAAGTAGAAAGTCATCGTTGTCAAAATCCGACTGGGATGTGGAGTAGAGCGCGCGGATGCGATTGCCCGCAGCGGACAGGAAGGAGGAATTGAGGATGTTAGGAGCATAACACAGCCCACCGCCCGAATCCGCCAAGTCGCGATTAAGAAGGGAGATACCAATGTTCCGCAACTGAACGACAGTTCCTCCCTGGCTGCACTCGGAAAGCGCGTCCCAAAAATGTTTATCTGCAACGGACTGGATTTGGTAGGCATATTCCGGAGATCGCAAGATGCACCGAGCACAGGCAAGAGCGAAGCCGAGCTCATCCCACCCTTCGGGTAATGGGGCTCCCCGGAAACGCAAAGCACAGAGTACCCCGATAAAGGAACTCCATACTCGCTCAACTGACACCACCGGCACTAGCTCGGTTGCAGCGAGTCCAGCACGATAAAATGGGAACAGGTGATGAGCACGGAGCGCATTAATGACATCACGCGTTGCCTCACATCTCTCGTGCATCGTGCTTGGTTCGAGGGTGTCGTCGATGAGGACGGCGGTGAGTGCGCTCAGTATCCTCTTCGCATATAGTGGCACGTCCTTCTTTAATGGAAACCACTGCCACATTGAAATGGTTGCCCGGTTGACATCATAGGGGACGTCGTCGCCATTACGATGAGCCACGAGACTCTGCGCAAGAAGCGACAAAGTGAAGTCGATAGTTTTGGGATGGAGGAAGCAACTGCGTGCGGTGGGACTGCGACCGTGGCTGTTCATGTAGGAAGTTGGTTCGTCCCTGTAGCGAAGGATTTGGTGCCTTAGTGTGTCGAAGAGCATCAGCAGTACTCTCTTGCGGAGAGTATGCTCCCGCTGGAGAATGAATTCAAGCAGTGGCGTATCGGCCTCGACGGAGCAATATGCTAGTCTACTTTGAACCTCCACGCAGTAGAAGAGGCACGCAATGTTGGCGTCCACGTGCTTGGATAAGTCTCCGATGCTGAGGCCTCTTCTGTTAACAAACAAAGCATAGCGCTTGCCTGCGATCATTGTCATCGCGTCATCGGGCTTGAGCTTGGTCAGATCGCCCGCACGGCAGCGCTCGTACAAGGCTTTGACGCGAGACTCAATGATCCTTTCGGCACCTGCACCCTGCAAAACCCGTGGCTGTTCTCCAGTAAGATCGAGGCCAGCAGTCGCCCTTATAGCGGCGTGTGTGTGCACCTCATTCGTCGAGGACACCATTAACCACGCAATGGCATGGGTATCAATATTACTTTCAACTGTAGACGTGACATATTCTCGTTCGGCTTGTTGAATAACAGTGCGCCAACCGGATATAAACTGAAAACGGGCGAGCGCCTCGGAGGCATTTTTGAGCTCATCATCCATCCGCAGTGTCGTCCGCAGCCGATCCCAACTCCGGGGAAGATTGTGTCGCATCCTGGGAGGACCCACTACATAGCATACCACACAACGTAATATGTGGTACAAATATCTTGAATAGAGCGGTGGCGCAAGCTTGAGCGTCAAGAAAAAGGAGGAGACCGGCGCTTTATAGGCACAGCGCGGGAAAAACGCTGGCAGGAGGGTCGTGACCACGAAGAAAGTCGTGATAAATGCGATAAAGACTATGCTGGTTATGGCGACAGTAACATTGATAGCCCATAGAAAATCGACGAGGCCAATGAAGAAGAGCCCGAGGGCGAGCAACAGGAGCGTTGGGAGCGCGTCAATGATCGTGGGTATCCCCCATTGCAGGACGTTCATGTATCGAGACTGGCGAATACGCCCGCGTTCACGCGAGCTCCCCGGGTACTTATTGTAGTCGTCATAGTCGTCGATCCATTGTTTCGCCAGAACAGCGACGACGGTGACGCTCAAACTGATGATGAGGGATGCAAACCACATACAGTTCACTCGCACAGCACTCGGAGAGGCTTTGAATGGAGTGAGCTGCAGTGAGCCTTCAGGTTGCGCATTCCCCATGCTCGCACTGATCTGGCGAAGCAGCGTGTTGTTGGTAGCGATGTTATCCTCGCTCAGGCCCTTGTACGCCTCAATGATAAACGCGGTGACGATCGCGGAGAATAGAGTCGCCTATACGCCAAAACGGATGAGCATTGCTATATGTTGAAGGATTAACTACGCACAAAAAGTAGTAGGTTCTATGGGGGGAGGAACGAGTGATGATTAACAGGCCGGGAGTAAAGGAACAAAAGGGAGCTTACGTCCATAGACTTGTTCCATCCATCGACTAACACAGAGTCGCGTTTCTCGGCTAGCTCGATATATTCCTTCCAAAAGGTGGACTCAGGTCCCTCTTCAAACAACTGCTCTTCATTTTCCGATACTGAGAATGGTATGATTAGGAGCTAAGTGGTGTTAGATGATCAATAAGATGCGTACGCGGTTCGGCTCGCTTTCCTTCGGGTGGCCCCTGGGGCCCTTGAAGTACGTCCATGCTGACAAAAAGATCCAACGGTAGTAAGTGACTTGAGCCACGTCCCAATGGCGAGTATCATTTAACCCACCCTGTCGCCTCTACGCTCGACATAACCTTAGCAGTCGGGGTCGGCGCGCCATTCTGATTCTTGACTCGAGACTCAGAGCTGCTGGGTTCCCGAGTTGAGGCGACATCAGGCTTGGACGCTGGCACCATATACAAGAGTGTTATTAGCCAAAAGCCTGAGTCTCCTTTAACAGAGCCGGGCTTATGGGGTACATACATCGCCTGGACGACGTCGTGGACATGTTCAAGGTCTTATGCACAGCGTCCCAGGGATCAAAGTTGTCATTCCTCGTATTTCATGACAGTACAGAGAGATCTCACCGTCGCTTTCCCTAATACATCTGTATCTCGACGGCTCGAAATTGGAGGCTGTCCAAACGCTCCGAGAGACTTGCTTGATCCCAGTGGATGCGTCTGAGACTCCACATCGAAGTCGTTTTTAGGATTTTCCATCTGAACGTGACTGCAGCTGCGAGAGGGAGTTTGTGGAGAAAAGACAGGTGAGGGTGGCAGATGGTGGGGGGACTGAGGGGTCTAAGCATCGCTCTCTCGGCTCGTCAGTTGCCTGGGCCTCGTGTTCGCCTACCCCTGCATCGAATTTTGCTTTTGGAAGCAGCATACAGATGCCAGTACGAGGTCTTCTGGCCAAGGGGCGCGATAGCTAGCTAAATATGTGCAGTACCTAAACATTTTACGAAATCAGAGTGGTGGCGATGTTACTTAACGCTGTGTTCGTTGTGTTAAGGTCGAAAACGTGGACCCGACATCGCCGCAACAATCAACGAAAATTCCCGATACCACTTGTGGTAAGAGGGTCTTGTGGGGCACTCCGCACGCGACTGTTCATGGTTTTCTCAAAAAAATGGGGCCAGGCATATTTCCTGGCTTCACATGCGTAAATTCCTGGCCACTCGTCTGCCACCAGCACCGCCATCCCATCAGCCACTCGTTATCAACTGTACAGCACTAGGCAGCTGATCAATGATCGATGATCTCTCGTGGCTCTTGCAACGGTCCTCTCGCCGACATCGCTCTTCGTTGACCCCCGCGTTTGTTGACTCAAGTGTCGATGGTTCTCGTGTACCGGGTGTATGCGACCCATTGGCAAGTATCAACTCCGTGTTTTGCACTCAACTCTGTTGGCGATCGTGTATTGAGTGTATGTGGCCTCTCAGAATCTGCTCTTGCATCAGGGTACCACATACGCACCGGTGGTTTTTGTGTACCGGGCGTACACAATCCACTTGCGTGCGTCGCATTATCGTTCCCGGCTTCGGTGGTTACCGCGCATCGAGTGTGCATGACGGTTCCCCGAAGCCGTTGAAACTTGCACTTGAAGCCTACGCAGGCACTGTGGTCGTGTACTGGGCGTACACGCCCCATCAGCACCTCGCGATTACACATGCATTCACGAATAATTGCGTACCGAGCGTACACAATCCTTCCGCGCAAGCACCTTTGGCTGTTTTGTACCGGGTGTACAAGGCTCACCAACGCCTTTTATCATAGTAATCAGTCTGGTACTTTGAACGAGCCCGCACACAAGCCCCATCTTCTCAAAGCCTGGCACACCGGTCTTTTGAGACAAATCCGCGCATGATGTCCTCCGCATCTCCTTTTTGGCTATGATAAGGCGTCGTGCGCGTCGTGTGCGCCCTCTTTTGTAAT
>KL198086.1:79654-95840 GCA_000697705.1 Botryobasidium botryosum FD-172 SS1
TACGCAGGCACTGTGGTCGTGTACTGGGCGTACACGCCCCATCAGCACCTCGCGATTACACATGCATTCACGAATAATTGCGTACCGAGCGTACACAATCCTTCCGCGCAAGCACCTTTGGCTGTTTTGTACCGGGTGTACAAGGCTCACCAACGCCTTTTATCATAGTAATCAGTCTGGTACTTTGAACGAGCCCGCACACAAGCCCCATCTTCTCAAAGCCTGGCACACCGGTCTTTTGAGACAAATCCGCGCATGATGTCCTCCGCATCTCCTTTTTGGCTATGATAAGGCGTCGTGCGCGTCGTGTGCGCCCTCTTTTGTAATCTACTGCTCGAAAATCTCTTGCCGTCCTTTCGCTCACTTTCTGCTGTCCAGAGAACTTGCTATATTTCCCTTGCATACCAAGCTGACTTGGATGCCGATAGCTCTCGTGTACCGGGTGTACACAGTACATTGGTATCTTTGTATGTAGTCTTGCCTCCGTTGATTATTGCGTACTGAGTGTACGCGGTGTCTCGGAGTCCACTTTCCTATCCAAAGCAGGCCCTGCGCACACCGATGGCTGTTGTGTACCGGGTGTATGCAACCCATTGGTGTACCACATTACTATATATATTCATCTTCATTGTGCACCGGGCGTGCGCGGTGAAGCCGCACTCGAACGTCATGCAGGTGCCGTTGGCTGTTGTGTACCGAGTGTACACGCTCTTTTGGCACTGCATGATTAGCATCTCCTCTCCCTCTATGGGTGATTGTGTACTGGGCGTGCACTATCATTCCATCTGAGTGTGCATCTGAATATCATGCCGACACAGTTGGCTGCTATGTACCGAGTGTGCGCGGCCGTCGGACTTACTGTCATGTTTTGGCGTGCAGCAGCCGATCTCTTCAGTATAGCGTAGCAAAAAGATTTGTTGCCGCCTACCGATGTCTTGTATCATGAGGGTACCCTATTTGTTTTGAGATATGCATCCACCTCCTTTGTTCTTTCCCTCTCTTGTATTTTCTCTAGTCAAAGCAAGCTATGTTTAATCCTCTGGCAAGGGTTTGCTTCACGTACCGGAAAATCTGCCCAATATTGCTCTTCAAGCTTGCATACTAAGATAGCTTGTGAATAGGGAATAGGGAGCATAAACACATCGGTATCGGGTACTGCCACCCTGGGGGCCTTGCGCCTTGCGCCTTATTGCGTAGTTTCATTCAAGTGCTGTCACAAAAGGAAAGAAAAAAAAAGAAGTCAATCATCTGCAGACTCAATGACGAACCACGGTCATAGCAGGGATACGTTGTACTTAATACCCCAAACAAAGGCGCGCCTATACATGCCGGCAATATTTCCCGCTACGAGGATAAAAATATTGCCTGTCTTTTTATCCGCGCAGAGGCACAAAATCGTTGGCGGTTGGCCGAAACTCACCCTGCGTCAGATCATCTGAACGTATCCTCAAGGAGCATGCAACCGTCTTTCGTGAGAGAGTGCTCATAATACTCTTCGACACATTGCAGGATCGGATGCTGATGCGCAGGCTTGACGGTCGAGGCGAGCTTCATGAGCGCACCTACTCGCTGATCAGTGGCGAGGTCATTGGGCCACTGTTTCACTCCTCGAATCAGAGCCTCCTGGTGGTGTCATTCTAGTTGAGGGGAGATCATGCGGCATTTCGTCCGAAGCCGATTGCCGGAATTGAAACTCAGTTTAAATTCCTTTTTCGATGCGTTTCGGTTATACTCAACCGTACTTTAGCTCTGACCACCGTCTCGGAGAGCTAAGGTGGTGAGTTTCTCACATCGTTCTTTTCTTTTCTCTTCTGCTTTCTCACCAGCTAGCTACCTGTAGACTCACGCGCCGATCGCGCCGTTTTGGTCTTTGATAATTCTTAGCGGCATTGACCGTGCAATCATCTGGCTGTAGTATAGTCGGCATGAGGACCTGGCCATAGCCACAGTCTATTCCCCCGTTGGAGGGCATGTCGCCACATGTACCCTGTACAGGCTCTACTCTATGCACTCACCACCCTCCTCACTCCCGATCCGGAGGACTAGGTATGCAGCTTTGTGAGCTCAATACTTGCTCAGCTTTTAGAGTACCACCTGCCCCAGTTCACACTGGTCCACGACAGGCCCCCATTTTGTGACCTCTAGAAGTCACTCTGCCGGGTCCTGTCCGTTAGACGACTAAATCGGGAGTAGACCTCCATTTTATAAGCGCTTCATTCCTTACACAAGTGTGGAGTACGCTCACCTTACGTGGACGGCGCCGAATTCTCTCTCGTCTGCGCACGGCGCATCATACAAACCCCGAACAATGCTTATCCGATCTTGCAGATGGTGCGACAGCCTTTCCAGGATGCGCTTTTCGAGTGTATTCGGGAAGGGACTGTCCGTCAGCTGAGAAAGATGAGCAAGCCTCTTCTTATTTGGGGCCAGAAAGACTGCGACGGCAGGTTGGCCTATGCCGAGACGGCGATAAAATTGCCCTTTCTATGCGCCGCAACAATCGCAACCGGTTCCTTTACCCCGAGACGAAGTCGGATTTTGACGAGGATTTCTTACTTTTGACATATCTCACCGACCTCTCTGCGAGATCATCTCTCCCCGCAGGCTTCACGGAGAAGGTAATTGCCAGCCTGCGGCATTGTATCGTCGCTGGTACATGCGTGTGAGGCATTGACTCGCGCATGCAGGTAAGTATGGCTGGACGTGCAAATTGGCCTTTTGGAAACTCATGGACCTACCCTTTGGGATGAAGACACGGATGAAGCTCGACTGTATTCGTTAAGGGGGAGGTGTGAAAAAATAGGGCGGGGACGAGATCCTCTTTTCGGGAATCCCTACGCAGATGAACTATCATTGCGTTCTGAAGTTGAATGAGTCTGTACGCGTTTTTGCGTGTAACCTGGCTAGTCGCCTGGGTATACGGATAGTAGCGTTGGGCCACAAAAATATTGACATTCCCACATCTTGATTGCTCTCGACTCATAGTTGGGAATCTTGTTTCGATGCGATCCGTGTCTCTGATGTAACATGTTCCCAGCACTCTTCTTCTGCCGGTACTATGAGACTACTTACGTCTTGGGATACACAAAAGTATCTCTCGTGCTGCTTCTATGCTTCGGCCTTCACTGGCGCCAAGATTTCTTTTCTGCTCATGGTCCCTGCGTGGGCTGATATGCACACAGCACGGCGCGCATACAATTGTCTAGAGTAGTAGAAGACTGACGTAGGGCAATGCATAATATGAGAGGGGGGTAGAACGGGGTACACAAAAGGAAGTAGGGCAGACGCTGCGAATGACGCGAATACTGCAAGGCGTTAAATTCGGCGACAAGAGGTACGAAAGTCCCAGTCCGTGGACTTGTTCCGATTACATGGTTGACATTGGCTGATCTGCATCAGGACGCCCCAGTAGGGGTCTGCTCCGATTTCCTACCGCCACAGGGCTGCATCTCTGCTCGAACGAGGCCACTCGAGCCTCGTCCGTGTCGCCCTGCCAGAGGGTGAACTGATCAACTTGCCAGAAGACGACTCTCTCGGGCAGCCAAGCCTGTCCGCGCGCACGAGTCAACACCCCCCAAGCGTATGCCAGCGATGACACAATGCCGCTATCAATCACTTTCGTTTTGGATTCCTGGCCGCGGCATAGCCTAGCAGCTATGTCGGTGAAGAAGGTTAGGAGTAGGAAGTCATTGTCGTCGTAATCCGACCGGAGCGCGGAATAGAGCGAGTGGATGCGATCGCGCGCGACGAGCAGGAAAGGTGAGCTGAGGATCGCTTCAGCATAGACCAGCCCACCGCGGAAGTCCTTCAGGCCTTCATTTAGAAGGGATCGGCCAGCGATCCGCAACTGCTTGACAGTCCCTTGCCCGACGCACTCGGAAAGCCTATCCCAGAGGTCATTCGGCACAATGGGCACGATTTTGTGGGAATTTTCTGGAGCTTGCATGATCTGCTGAGCGCAAGCCAGAGTAAACTCACGAGACTCGTGGAATACTCCCCGCTTGTGTAAGATGTTGAGTGCCTCCAGAGCAGAGGACCACACCTGAGTCGGCCGCCCATCGACGGGGCTCAGTGCGTCCAGCAGCGATTGACAAATACGGAGCTGGGCGGGCGCGATAACATCATCGTTATCCGAGAGCAAGTACGCACGGTGAAGCACGACAAGTAGATCGCTCGCTGCCAGGTATTCCTCGCTGCTTGGTTCGGGCCCACGATGAAACGGGCCCGTGAGGGACTCGGCCAGTGCAAAGAACGTCACTTACACAGCCTCAAGGTCATCGATAGTTGGTTGGCGGCGCCCCATTAAAAATGTCCCAGCAAGCGCGCTGCGGATTTTGCGGACTAGAGGGAGCCCATGTTCGACATCTGTATGCGGGGGCCAATCGTGATACCCAAGCACGGTAATGACTTTGCTTACGGCGCTGCACCTTTCTTTACTTGGTCTAGATGTAGTGAAGAAGGCGGCGAGCGTATTCAGTATCGTCTGCACACCAGCCAACTTGTCTGTCATTAGCGATGGTGTAGTCTGGAACCCGACGGTCGGCTGGCATTGCCATATCGCAAGGATTGCCCTGTTGATATCATCAATGGCGCCATCCTCTGGGCCAAGCCATGCTCGGATGCTCGGCCCCAGGAGAGACAAAGTGAGGTCGATAGTCTGAGGGTGGAGGAAGAACCGGGTATAATGCGCCGCCGAGACACCGAAGCGACGATAGTTGTGCATGAACAATAGCGCCCGAACCCTCATCGTGTCTAAGAGTCTCAGACGCACCCTCTTGCGGAGAGTGGTGGTCATATAGAGCTCGAGTTGGAGGACGGAGTCGACTGCGGACCCACACTTGATACATCCCAAATAGTATCGGATTTCCACGCAGTGAGCGAGGCACGCAATGTTGGGATCCTTGTGCTTGGATAGGCCGCGGACTCCCAGGGTTTCCTCCTTGCTCACAACTGTGTAGCGCTCTCCCGCGATCATTGTCATGGCAGAATCAGGATCGAGCTTAGTCAGATCACCCGCGTCGTAGAGCTCTCTCAGAGCTTTGACGCAGGTAACGATAGCCCCTCCAGCTCCTGCATCCTCCAAAATCCGCAACTGCTCGTTCGTGAGAGCCAGGCCAACGGTCGCGCGTATGGCTGCTTGTACGTGCTCCTCATTGGTTGAGGATTCCATCAGCCACGCGATGGCATGGGTATCGAGGCTTTCGACTGTGGCCATAACGTGTTCTTGTTCGGCTTTCTGGATAACAGTGCGCCAGCCGGACATGGAACGGAAACAGGAGAGCGCGGACAAGGCAGCGCGCGCGTTGCTGTCATCCTGCAGGCAGGCCTGTATTCTGGCCCAAGTACAATCAGCCCACTTCCACTTCGAATCCCTCACCAAAGCGTCCAGCAAACGCCCCACATAATGTAATACATAGTAGGTGTAGCTTGAGTAGAGCGGCATCGCAGTCTTGACCATCAGGAACAAGGAGGAAAGCGGCGTTTTGTATGCGCAGCGCGGGGAGAACGCTGGCAGCAGGGTTGTGATAATAAAAAATGCCGTGATCAGTGCGATGAAAACCCCGCTGGTTATTGCGACGGTGACGTCGATAGCCCACAGAAAATCGACGAGGCCGATGAAAAAAGCCCGAGAGCAATCAGAAGGAGATTGGGGAGTGATTCAATGATCGTGGGAATTCCCCATTGAAGCAAGTTCATATAGCGAGATTGTCGGATACGCCCGCGTTCGCGCGAGCCTCCCGGATACTTCTTGTAGTCGTCGTAGTCATCAATCCACTGCTTCGCCAGAACGGCGACGACAGTAGCGCTCAAGCTGATTATGAGGGACGCGAACCACATGCAGTTCACTCGCACGGCGCTGCGGGGCGCCTTGAAAGGGACAAGTAGCAGGGAGTCTTCCGGCTGCGTGTTGCCCATTTTTGCGCTAATCTGCCGAAGCAGTACGTTGCTGGTAGCGGTGCTGTCCTCGCTCAGGCCCTTGTAAGCCTCAATAAGGAATGCCGTCACGATCGCGGAGAACAGGCCCGCCTGTACGCCATAATGGATGAGCATTGTTTATGTGGCAAAAAAAAAAAAAACCACGCACAAAAATGAGTAGGGTCTGTGGAAGGAAAAACGAGGGGTGAATCACAGGTCAGAAGTCGAGGAGTGAAATAGAGCATACACTCATAGTATCGTTCCAGCCATAGACCAGAGCGGAATCGCGTTCCTCGGCCAGCTTAACGTACTCCTTCCAAAAGGTGGACTCGGGCCTGTCTTCAAACAACGGCTCATCGTCTTTAGACTCTAAGAGAATGACATAGTTTAGCGTTAAACGATGTCTAGGGACGGCAAAGCGCGTACGCGGTCCTGCTCGCTTGGCTTCGGCTTCTGGTCCTTGGGCAGCATCCGCACTGGGAAGATGGTTCCAGCCTTAGTAAGATATCTGCGTCGCACTTCAACGGCGGGTACCAAATAACCTACTCTGCATTCAACACAATTCCACCGCCAGTGCTCGTCTGATTCTGAGCTCGAGGTTCTGAGCCACCGGGTTCCTGGGTTGCGCCGAAGTTGATACCAGAAGATACCGCTATAAGACGAGAGATTCATTAGCCTCCTCCTTTAGAGCCGAGTTTACAGGGTACATACCTGGTCCAGACGCCATCGCAGGCGCGTCAGGGAGCCTGCGTACTGCGTGCCAAAGATCAAAATTTCGTGACATACGCGACTGCAGAGCAACTCACAACACTTTCACCTATGCCTTGGCGGTTCGGCGCTGTAAGTCGAGCAAACGCCGCGGGAAAATCATCCGATCCCGGCCAAGGCAGCAGCGACTCCGGGTCGATGACGTTGGTAGAACTCTCCATTTTAATGCGACTACAGGTGCGACACGAGATTTGGGGGAGTCGGGGGGCAAGGTTGGAATTTTGTGGCTGGGGGGAGCCATTGCGAAAAATTCAGCGTAGGGTTATCTATGGGGACAGGCGGCCGGCCTTGAGCGCTTGAGCGGCAATCGCGACGGTCAATCGATATCGAAAATGAAATCCACTTCTTCGGTTCGCTTCCGACAAACCAAATGATTAACGGGCAAAATTCTGCAAAATTTGTATTCGTGACAATTGATCACATACATTTTCACGCGCACCAGCACGAGCGTCGCGTCGCGTCGATGAAGGCCAAAGGGCCAGCGGTGAGAAAATTGGCAAGCTTGAAGCTTGAGCGCTTGAGCGCTGAGCAGCACCCTGGGCGACGTACTCAGTACAAATTGTAAGTAGTACGAAGACAGCTTTTCTTGGTTCATGCTCCGAGTCGGCCACCAAGAATGTTCGTACATTCACTGTAAGTAAGTTTCTATATCTCACCGCTGTACCCGTCGCATAAGATGTGCGCGCAGGACTTATACGATTCTTGATGATGTCCGATTGTAAACTCGGACGACGGAGGCATGAAGTTGTGTTCCGAAACCCCGAGAGTCCGAGACCGAAATGGAGAGTACTTGTGTCCTAGTGTGTCCCGTGCATGTCCCTGAAGTTTAACTATCAACTGCAGGAGCCCCCAGCCTCGGGTGCTCAACGTTCAGGTCGCCCACGCTCAACAGCAGTTGCAGAGACAAGCTAAGGATTCGCCACGTTCAGCCAGAAACGTTTTCGAAGGACTCTAGGCAACCATTCATGAGAAAACTTGCCGCCGCATTCATTTTATACGCTGCTTCTCTAATTCCCTGCTCTCAGTCGTCTTCACCCGACATCTCCTCGAATTCAACTCTCCACGCTACTGCTATGCCACTAAATCCTGAACTATACGAAGCGGCTCCCACCAATTTAGTATTGGATCAAGTCCATGTTTATGTCCGTCACGGTGCGTTTCTCATCACCAGATATCATTTACAATTATGAAAGCACTGTGACTAAAATACGTCACCCACGCGCTCTCCAATCTTCTATTGTGACCATCCACATCTACGCCTGTATTCTGACTGCGGGCTTTTTGGTGTTTGTATGTACAGGCGAACGCACCCCGGTGAGTGTCCGAATGGACGGTCCGCCTGCGTCGATACCTGGCGATTGGAAACTGTGCAAGTGGTCACGGCAATTTCGGACGAGTGTACTGGGGACACCAGAGGAAGGCGAGCCGCTGTATATTCAAAGGATAGCACAGAAGAGGAATGGGACGATTGTGGATGGACTATGGTGAGCACGTGTACGCGGGTGGCATGGTGGTGCGACGAATGAACGTGTGCTGATTTTTGTTCTGTGTAGTATGCCGGGAGAACTGACTGACCTAGGACGGGAGGTTGGAGCTATGCATGGTTTAGCGGCTTGACATTGTCCTGATACTGATATCCCGTAGTCCACCCATAACGTTGGCGCTTCCCTTCGAAAAATTTACATCGATAGGTACGCCTTACGTCCCGACCCTTCCTTCCTGTTGGCTGGTACACCGACAAAATTGCCCAAAATAGGCTCGCATTCCTACCAGATGTCCTGGTACACACGGAGGACGTCAATTTTCGGTTGGAGCCCATGATTTGCATTGCACTGCAATCCCGCACCTATCGACTTTTATTTTCTCAGATCGACAAACGTTCCCCGGACAATTGACTCGCTTCAGCACATAATTCATGGACTGTATCCAGCAGATAAATATGCTGAGAATATACACCCTCAAATGATCGTCAGGTGCTTCTCCACTTCCAACGCAAGTACACATTCTCTGATACTGATATTGGCATTTTAATACCAATAGAGACCATAAGGAGGAAAATCTATTTCCTAATCCCTCAGCATGCCCACGCTTGCGAGTCATTTT
Source organism: Botryobasidium botryosum FD-172 SS1 (assembly GCA_000697705.1). Taxonomy (NCBI): domain Eukaryota; kingdom Fungi; phylum Basidiomycota; class Agaricomycetes; order Cantharellales; family Botryobasidiaceae; genus Botryobasidium; species Botryobasidium botryosum. The sequence goes on from KL198086.1 coordinate 88,442, forward strand.
AAAACAATTTGAGAAGGGTACTACCATGATTATGTGATCATCCACTTTCGCATCTAACCCTTGTTTTACTTCAAGCTGCGCCCGTGAAGTACAACAAGTTATTGGAACCACTTGACGAAAAGCTATCTAAATATATCGACGGTAATCCAGTTAGAATAGTAGGTCGTTTTAATCGCCCTTTCCCGGGAATCAAATTGATGATTTGTCACAGGACGGAAAACCAAGAGCATCAGGGTTAATGGACACAGTATGTCTAAAGATAACATCTACACCTTCATATCCTCACGCTAATCATTCCATTTCTCTAGATAATGTAAGCTTTCCAGTACCCCCAATTGGCTAGCCTTGGCATGTGTTGACATTGGGCTATGAAGGGCCGCACAAGCGCACGGCATTGACGTCCCCCCAGAGTTTAAAGAGCCTAAGGTTCGAGGGACTTTGGTACGGAATCCTCTTCTCCATCGTCTCTGCTTTGGAAAGCGCCCAAGAATGACGTATAACGCCCGGTAGGAGAGCGCAGTGTGCGGAGAATGGTTCGACAAGTGTAAGCATCCACATCTAGATATCTGCTGAATTGTGCGGCCCATGCTGGCACAAAGAGTGCCATAGTGTTACGTGAACGCACCATTTAACTCACCCTTTTCCTCATTGCAGACCAGTCGAGTGAGATGCGTCGTTTGGCAGTGGGACCCATGCTGCAAGAACTTCGGGGCCGCCTGGAAAAGAAAGTCGAACAGGGGGAGAAGGACCCATTAAAGATTGCGGTGCACTCATGTCATGATGTCTCGCTGGCAAATCTCTGCAACACACTCGATGTATTTGACGGAAAGTCAGTCAGCTCGCAATCTTTCTTCTAGGGTATTCTGCTCATTTGGCCCATCGACAGATGGCCGCCCTTCGCTGGTTCGATTACATTCGAACTATTCCGAGAACAAAGTACCCCGCCTTCGTCTCCATTTGGACTCTTTCAGTCTTTGCTGGGGACAAGACCGCAAGAAAAACGATGTAAAACCAATCTCTTTAACCATAATAAGCTTTCCGCTCCTCACTAACCCATCAAACTTTATCTATCGTGCGTTCAAAGACATTCGCATGCGATATAGGAATCAAGATCTAAAGCTACCAGCCTGCGCGGAAGAGGGGAAGCACCTGAAAGGGTCGCCTCAGTTTTGCACGCTCTCCGCGTTTCAAGAGCGGATGCGGGAGCTTGTCCCGGAGGACTGGGAGAAGGAGTGCTCGTTTCCAAATCCAGGATCTGAGCGATCAAAGTGACATCGCAGCTTTCCCTGCCACCTTCTCCCGAATGAGCACTGGAGTGCAAGTAGCTGGTTGAATACTTTTGTGGATCAAGACGTTAGCAATAAGTAATTATATCGGTTTCATGGGTTGGAACCGAGGCGCGCTTGTGCGGAGTCCAGGAGTGTTTTAGATACAACGTGGTGGATGTCTGTACATCGTTCAACGCACTTTTCAACACACTAGACGGACGCAAGAGCGTGCACATCAGTGCAAAGGCATCAGCAAGAAGGCTCTTCTCTGAAATCATAGACGACTCGTACCTGCATAGCTTCATCCGGCGACATCTTTCCCGTCTGCCAAACATTTGTGAGCGTCCCCAGCGCAGGCAAATATGACACTGTCATCGTTCCCCTCGCGGCCTTGCTCTCTTCCTCCGTCGGATCGAGCCATATTTCCGGCCCATCTCCAATGACAGATGCGGAGCACGAAGTAGAGAGCGCGATGAGCTCGATGCCCGCGTCGGCGAGCGCCGCGCTAGCGGCGGTCGCGCCCGCCGCAACGCACCCCTCGGTCCCATCGTTCTCGAGCACGGTGATGAAGATGTCGATGGACGATTTCGGGAAGAGCTCGAGCCGGATGGAAGGGAGGAGGGATTGGGCAATTAGAAGTGAGATCGGGCGATCTTCTGCGTCCTAGGAGTAGGGAATAAGAATGCAGTTTTCCGGTAAGTCAGAGGAAACGAGAGGGGGTGGGCATAGTTTCGTGCTCACCTTCATCGGCGCTCGACGGCGTGTACAGGAAAAAGGCGCAAATTTAACTTCGACATTGAGCTTGCCTTTTTCGCTGTATGCTGTATTTTTGAGTTGGCGGGGCCCATAACTATAGCATGTCAAAAGTCGAGCCTATTTAGTTGAAGGAGAGAGAATTTCGAGACATGGAAAGATATGCACGACGCACACAGCACACGCTATCTTTGTTCGCTCAGTCTCAATGTACGCAGAGCCATTCGCTTGGCTAATTAACCCCGTCTGAAGGACTTGAAAGGGCGCAATCTGTCTTCGAAACACAGGTTATCGAAACATAGGTAAGTGCTCACAAATTGGCCGGATGTCCCGAGGCGATCTCTTTGAGCGGCTGGGTAAAGGTGGATCTTGCGACCGTTTTTGCTCATCGATCTCGAATACAGGTGGTGCACTACTCTCGGGCCCAACAATACGCCTTCGATCGGTTGTTTGAGCCATTTTGAGGGTTAAAAGGCGTGGTTCGAGCTTCTCAGGACTCTGAAGCTTTGAAGGTCGAGGTCGGAAGTAATGGTGAGAAGAGAAGTGTCGATGTCGTCGTCACCTCTTTGCAGAATCATTCACTCTTCACATGTATTCATGAGATGCATGGTTCCAATTGGGGTGAACAAAACTGTTAAGAGTGCAAGCAATCTCGTTTCAAGGTCGGGGGAATGTTGCACCGGCTAGGGAAAGGAAAGGAAAGGAAGCAGCTCTTCTTCCGGTTCTGTCCTATTTTGAGACCACTGCCTGCTGAGAGAATCCTTCCATACCGAACTATCTATGAATTCAGGAATGCGGTACGAACATCAAGGGCAGAAGAAGTAGATAGAAAACGCGCACAGGCACGCAGGCGGCAGCGTCACGATACGCAGCTCAGCCTTGTGCCACTGCGCGAGGAAAGGAACGAAGGAAGACGCCCGTCAGCTTTCCGTTCTTGAACAGCCTTCCCAATCGGTTCCATCCTCTCCAGGAGAGCTTGAACCAGGATGAAAAGGTCTGCTCTACCGACATCCAGGCCTAAGCCCGTTCCACGTCGTGAATTCGTCATCATTGGGCGTCTTCTGAGAGAATAAAGAGACGAGTAAAGAAGGCTTGCAAGATCTTTTCGCGAGGTCGTTACGATTGGTATATTGATATCTGAATCAGCTAGCTATTTTCTCAAGTAAATTTCATAGCGAACTGAGAACATGGAAGTGGTGGTGGACGAGCAGCGGAAGCAAACTGGTGACTCGTAGTGATTTTTCCAGATCAGTCAAAAACCTGCACACAGAACGAAATTATGGTCCCGTGTCCACCGCACTCTCGCTTCGTGCGCGTCTCCGTTTCCCCCAAATACATCGAAGTCGAAGGAGTCCTGACCATGCAATAGCCCCCCGGTCCATCCCAGTCCATCCTTTCACCCTCATCGCAGCTCCCGCCACCGTCCAGTTCGGACAAAAAAGTACACCAATGGACTCTGCCTCCGTCGCGACAGCCACCGTTGGCCAGCGTAATGGCTGGAATGTCCCTCCAGGTGTCAAAGATGTCACCTTTGGAAGCGTATGTTCTTTCACGCTTTTTTCGTGTTCGTAGTTAACCTTTTGCTTGACGGGCACAGATCGCGGGGATGGTGTCAAAACTTTTTGAACATCCGTTCGACCTCTGCAAAGTTCGCCTCCAAACCGACGATGCAGGTCGGTTCAAAGGCCCGATCGACTGTCTTCATCAGACATGGAAGAACGAGGGCATCCGGGGGCTCTATCGAGTGAGTTTCCCGCTACACGACTCCAACTGTGGCAAATCTGACCGCAGCAATCTTTTCAAGGGACTCCCGGCCCCGGTAGTGGGAGCGATGGCAGAGAATGCATCTCTGTTCCTTGTTTACAACTACATCTGCGCCTGGTACGCACGGGGAGACAAGTCCTTCTCACCTACAGTCACCCAGAGCGCACTAGCTGGCGGGGGTGCTGGCGCTGTCGCCAGCTTCGTTCTGTACGCAATCTCGCTCCAATACAGCACCTGGCAAAATAGTTGACTCTTTTCATGGTTCACCAGAACACCCATCGAACTTGTCAAATGTAAAATGCAAGTCCAGATGCTCACCGTGGGCGCCCAGCCTGCGCCCATCGTCCAATCTACTGCCACCGCCACACTCGCTCTTGGCGGCGCCCCCGCGCCCATCTCCGTCCGCGCCGCCCTCCCGGGCCCATTCGCCATCGTCGCATCCACCGTCCGCTCCCAGGGCCTCCACGGCCTCTGGCTCGGCCACACCGGCACGCTCATCCGCGAATCAGGCGGCGGCGCCGCGTGGTTCGCCACGAAACAGTTCGTCTCTGGGTTGTTCGTCGCTCGCCGCCACAAGTCTTCTTCCTCGTCCTCGTCTGCATCAACGCAGCACTCAAATAAAGAGCTTTTGCCTTGGGAGTCCGCCGCGGCGGGTGCCTGCGCGGGTATGATGTACAATCTCATACTCTTCCCTGCCGACTCGGTCAAATCATTCATGCAGACGGACGCTGAGCTGCGTCCTACGCTCCCTGGTGCCTCGCCCGCGCCTCGAGCCACCTTCCTCGGCGTATTTAGATCAATATACGCCACGAGGGGGCTCAAAGGCCTCTATGCAGGGTGCGGGATCACCGTAGCGCGCGCTGCACCCAGCAGCGCACTGATTTTCATGATTTATGATGCGTTAGATAGGAGATTTGGGTAAGCGGCGGCTCTCTCTTTAATAGACTTTCTTTTGAAATTTGCAATCTGCTTTGTGTTTTGATATCGTGCTTGTGTATTTAGCTTATAGACTGGCTCGGGGTTGCTAGTAGATTTGTCTACACGATAAACTTGCCACAGAGTCTGTGGCATGAGTCTATCAAAATTTATTGAAGAGTTGACAACAAATTTCTTGGGGCACGACTCACTGCAAATTTGTCAGTGGCCGGAGGGCATGCACAACAAGTACTAGTGGTTATTACATGTTTAATTATGGCTTGGAACAAAAGATGGGGGTAACTGAATATCTCTCCCGGCGGGAATCGAACTCATCTTCACACGATCGAGTTCTAGCTATCGTGGGGTTCCACCGATAGTCCATAACATCTGGTATCGGGCCAGACTATCTTGAATATGACGCGCAAAGTAAGTACGAATTTGGTTTCAGGGTACTCTTTCCCGGAGAGCTGATTATCTTCACTTCATACGCACTTTTACTTTTGCTTTACCAAGGGTCGAGTGTTGGCAGGTGCTGGCCGGGTGTGCAACTTGCTGCGAAATTGCCGACTTCACTGCAAATCACGCTGAATTTTGTGATCCGATAAAGCTATGAAAAAGTCATATTTCCGGTAAGATTCCCAGAAAATGTCTGGAAAATACCCGGTTCCGGACGTTTTACAGAAAGTTGACATTTCCGGGATTCCGCCGTATGATTTCAATCAACTTTTCAGTGTTTTGGTCGGAATTCCGGCGGGTTATAGTACACGGCTGGCCTTTTCGTCTGGCAGGAAATAATCAATTGTTGTATTACATATATAAACTAACTACCTAGACTATCGTGTACACCAATTGAGCGCGGTATTCACCCTCGGTTCCCCACCACTAGCACTCTCTCACCATTGGTAACCGTCGCCGGCTTGGAACCGGAATTGGGGGCGAATGTTCATCCTCAGCACTAACTAAAAGCAAGTGGCAATGACGCTTCCGACACGTTGAGTTGAGGCGCGGAATAGTCCCTAGCGATGTTGATTGGTTAGCTGTACGAAGACCAGAGACATGGATGGTAACTCGCCTCGCGGTCTGACAGCCCAGAGTTCAAGAGCAAAAAGAAAGATACTCCGGCCTTGTAAGTAGGTGAGTATACATTTGCCAGGCACGACGATTAATTGTACCAGCGAGATGGCTGTCCTGAAGGCGCTTGGGAGCATCCGTTTGCACGTCACTATAACATAGCCTTCCTATGAAGACTTGGATATGCGCATGGAGGAAAATTGCCGGCGAGGGAGCGTGGGCTGTTGCAACAGTTGATGGTATGGGCAAGGACTTGAGGAGATGATATTACTGATTAGAGCCGAGAGACGGGCTCATCGCGACCATTGTTTGGAACGTGCGATCAACGCTAGGGAAGATGAGCAGTGTAGATGAGCGGTGTAGACGAGCAGTGGCCAGCGGTGACACCGACGGCGGTCCCAAAGCGGCGATAGTGGTCATGAAAACGTAACGCAGGGTGCTCTTTCTAAAAAGATTTAGAAAAAAAAACAAAAGGGTGCGGATCCAGTCGAACTTATCTAGTTTTCAGCTGCGCAGACCTTTGCGTGATTGCGGCCACTAAACATGTGGGAATGGACGCGTGAGTGATCGTGTTTTGAGCGCGGCTTGACGCACCCTTTTCATATAGGGATCCACCGACACGGAGAGGGGTCATCATCTGCATTGATGATGTTGGAATCCGAGTTGCGGGTTGCCGGGTAGTTTGGCTCTGGCGTTTCTGATAAGAGACTTTTTCTGGGGCCGAAGCCGAATTCTGGGTGATATGTAAATCAGCAGGAGAGACATGTGGTGATGTACCGTTGTGCCTTTGAGATATGAAAAGATCCGGTATACCTTGGAATGAACCTTGACGGGTCCCAAGGCAACCTGACCTCTCCTTACACAACGCAACATGGATGTTAGCAGAAATGTCATGAATCAGTGGAGTGGGAATGCCTACTAGCAGTAATCATCCTCGGCTTGGTATGCCTGATCGGCGCTGATCAGAGGATTGATCTCGGGCGATCTGTGTTCCCTGGGCTGCGCACGAATGTCCTCGCAAGGATATTCATCATCCGAGAGGACGCCGTCGAGTGGAGGGCTCTGCAGAAAGATATCAGAAGCCTCAGAAATGATATTTTCAAGCCCACTTGACTCAGTCTGAGTGGGAAAATTGTCGTTGTCAAGCCTTGCAGATGCTGGTACGGCGGTGCTAGGAACGATGCTCCTCCATGGAAGTTGGGGTTGGATTGTTATATAGCTGAGGGGCAGGTAAAACAGACGTAAATTTTGCGGTGGCAAAAATGACTGCAGTGGCGAGGCGAGTGTGGAATTTCGTGATGGATGTGCTACGTGTGAAGTGAGGCGCGGATGAGGGCACGATGAGCGGGGAGGATGCAACGAGTGTGAAGGAGACGTAGTTGGCGGTGGACATTATGGTGGTAGGAAAGAAAGAGCGGCTCGCGAGTGCGGGTGTGGACTTGGAGAAATTTCAACCGATTGAAGGGCAGGGCGTGTCAGGACCCTGGTTAATGCTTATCAATGTCCGATCCCAAAATGGCAAAAATCGGTGCAAAAATAGCAAAAAAATCGGTGCAAAAACATAATACATGGACCCTTTTTGTGCATTTTCGGCCTCAGACCTTGGAAAATTTTGGCCTTTTTCG
>KL198086.1:95860-138304 GCA_000697705.1 Botryobasidium botryosum FD-172 SS1
ATGTGGTGATGTACCGTTGTGCTTTGAGATATGAAAGATCCGGTATACCTTGGAATGAACCTTGACGGGTCCCAACGGCAACCTGACCTCTCCTTACACAACGCAACATGGATGTTAGCAGAAATGTCATGAATCAGTGGAGTGGGAATGCCTACTAGCAGTAATCATCCTCGGCTTGGTATGCCTGATCGGCGCTGATCAGAGGATTGATCTCGGGCGATCTGTGTTCCCTGGGCTGCGCACGAATGTCCTCGCAAGGATATTCATCATCCGAGAGGACGCCGTCGAGTGGAGGGCTCTGCAGAAAGATATCAGAAGCCTCAGAAATGATATTTTCAAGCCCACTTGACTCAGTCTGAGTGGGAAAATTGTCGTTGTCGAGCCTTGCAGATGCTGGTACGGCGGTGCTAGGAACGATGCTCCTCCATGGAAGTTGGGGTTGGATCATTATATAGCTGAGGGGCAGGTAAAACAGACGTAAATTTCGCGGTGGCAAAAATGACTGCAGTGGCGAGGCGAGCGTGAAATTTCGTGATGGATGTGCTACGCGTGAAGTGAGGCGCGGATGAGGGCACGATGAGCGGGGAGGATGCAACGAGTGTGAAGGAGACATAGTTGGCGGTGGACATTATGGTGGTAGGAAAGAAAGAGCGGCTCGCGAGTGCGGGTGTGGACTTAGAGAAATTTCAACCGATTGAAGGGCAGGGCGTGTCGCGCGCGCGGGTGGAGGTGGAGTATGGGCGGAGTTTAAACTGAAGTAAGCCAAGGTACTGACTGTCCGGTTCCGGAAATACACTGAGAAACTGGATTTTCCGTAGTATTTTTGGTACCGAAAAGGTAAATCTGAAAAATTTCCGGGTATTCTTACGGAAATATGACTTTTTCGTCGCTTTATCGGATCACAAAATTCAGCGTGATTTGCAGTGCTTGGGCTTGAAAAAGAGCTGTATTGAGCACGAGTTTGTAGCAACTTTTTGGATCGGATGTGCAGAGGATTGCTCACAAAAAACACATTATGCATGGGCGTACATGGCCGCCTGGCGAAATGGTATCGCGTCTGACTACGATATCGTTATCAGGAGATTGCAGGTTCGAGCCCTGCGGTGGTCATTTTGCTCTTTGCTGTTTCACAGTTGACGAGTTTACTCTATTTTATCAGAAACTTTCAACCAGAGTTTCAATAATTCCGATGCACGAGTTTTTTTTACGATCCCTCAGCCAAGCTCCCCGGTGTCGACCTCAGGCCTCAAGGCTAACTAAGATATGTCCCCATCCGCCGCAAGTGCGGCCGCACGTCATGCATGCATAGGAGGAACCAATGCTGCGTGTCGGTCTACCACCACAACATGCGGCACTCGTTCTTATGCCAAGATCCATATATTGCAATTTTTGCTTTGCACTGCGGCTTACTATCAACGATACAGTTCAACCAACTCTGCGAGCGTCACTGTTCGTGGACTCAGACTTGCGATCAGCTCGATGAATGTTATGTTCGTTAACATCGGTAGTAGATTTTGGATGGGTACAGATCTCCGTAACTGTTAACATCAGTTCACGGGGACCCCTCGCGCCGAGATACAGTCCTGCAGTGGCGCGTACTTCGAGAATGCCCTAGGCGGCTTCTACTGACCACTAAGATATGTCTCAATGGGACTGGACAGCCTCGGCTTTTGGCGTTGGCGCTCATATCGCCACTCTATATAAACCCGCCGCGCTTTGGAAATATATTTTCATCGCATCCAAGTGACCCCACTGCATCTTGTCTCCAATTTCGCCCACACATACACGCAAATCCGCGTTTTTATTGCCCTTAATTTTCCCATCGCGCTATGACTTCAAGTAACGATATTTTGATAGCGTGAGCCCATGCCCTATCCTTCCGCTACTTCTTTCTTGCTGATGTGCGTTTTTTGATACTAGCGTAATGGGGCCTACTGGCGCGGGGAAAACTACGGCAAGCAGCGGCGCATCTGCTCGATAAATTTGGCGCTGATTAGTTCGTCTATCAAACAGCTGGTGAACAAGCTGTCCAATGCTAACTTCAAAGTTGGGTATGGACTCGAGTCAGAGACTCAGCATATCCAGACGGCGCAGTGTCATATAAATGGACAGCAAGTCCTTCTGATCGATACACCAGGGTTTGACGATACAGACAAGTCGGTTCGTAATAACAATTTTTCTGTATCCACGTCAGTCGTATCGTGCTTATGCCTCCTTTGTATAGGATACCGACATCTTGAATTTGATCGCTACGCATCTCGCCAATAGGTGAGCAGCTGTCCCGATTTCAACGTGTTGGCGCGTGGGGTACTGAGCTCTCCGGCGACTGTCACTAGCTATCGCGCAGGGTGTCGCCTCACCGGCATCCTCTACCTGCATCGCATAACCGACAACCGCGTCGGCGGGGTCTCCTACAAGAATATGAAAATCTTCGAGAAGCTATGCGGAGACAGCGCAATGGCAAGCGTGATCCTCTGCACCACCATGTGGGGCCAGGTCCCCGAGCATGTTGGAGCGCAGAGAGAGCGGGAGCTCGCAGCTAACTTCTGGCGGAACATGATTGCGAAAGGCGCCACCATGCGACGGGTGCTCGACTCGCAGGAGTCTGCGACCCAGATCGTGTCATCCCTGGTCAGCCTCCGCAGGCCGGTCACGCTCGCCGTTCAAAGCGAGATCGTGGACCAGGGCAAGTCGGTCTTGGACACTGCCGCCGGGCGCGATCTCAATCGCGAGAAAGAGGAGGCTCGGCTCCGGATGGAGGCCGAGATCGAGCGGGCCAGGCAGGAAGCCCAGCGTCAGATGGAGGAGGAACAGAGGCGTATACAGGCCCAACTGGAACAGCAGCGCTTGGCGCACGAAGCCCAGCTTGCTCGTGAAGCCGAGCAGCGGAGAATCGAGGAGGCAAATCGACAGGCTGAGATGACGAGATTGCAGCAGCATCTTGCAACAGTTCAAGCTCAAGGTAAGGAGGATTCGCAAAGCTATCGAGGTCTTTCCGCTACTTCTTCCACTGACTCATCCTTCAATAGTGCACCACCATCGTCGAAGGAATAGGGGTCCGTGCGTGGTGCAGTGATGCCGGGCGGTAATCACTCATCGCATTTTTTGTATGACGAGATTCAGATTGGGAATGGGTAATGTCGCTGTGATGATACGAGGCAAGACAAGTCCCAAAAATAACGCAAGGACGTCAGACGGTGGTTGCCCAGAACATGAGGCCGTGAGACCAATCTCGGGTACCTTTGAATACCATCGCGCAGAGTATCCGAGCATGACTCGGGGCGGAATGCACAATACCGCGTGCTACAAGTACACGAGTCCAAAACATACTTGTTTAAATTGACTTTCGAAGAAGGCTGTGAGTAGAAGTATCAACAAGTCAAAAGAAAATCAGCAAAAATACTTTGAAATGACCACCGCAGGGCTCGAACCTGCAATCTCCTGATAACGGTATCGTAGTCAGACGCGATACCATTTCGCCAGGCGGCCTTACGCATTCGTCCCGATGCATCACTACGAGGCGGCGGCGGCTGGGGTCATTTCTTCCTGTGATACCATACGGCGCGGTAAAAACGAATTTCGCGTGAAGATGCATTGGGTTGTCGATGCACGCACCCCGCAGTGTTGTAGGCGGAAATACTAATGAGCCTGGATCTTTCGGATGGTTGCGAGCAAAGCCGTTAGTTTTCACTGCATCGCACCAATTTGAATTGATCATCTTTCCGCCACCACGCTACTAGCACTACTACGGTGCGTGCATTAGTAAACTCTGACCTCGCAGAGAAAGCCCTAGATCGCGCGTTATCAATGCACGCTTGCTGAGAAATCCTGACTGATGTTGAGTAAGGCAAGAAGACAGGGCCCTCAAGTCCCGAGTTGCACCCGTCAACAGTAGGATTAGTCCGCATTCTGCATACTCTCAGCATCTGGCTCACCAAGCAATATTTTGCTGAGCGGGAATCATTCCCATGGATGGCGTCATGTCGTGATAACTCAGAGCTTACGCGCTGGCCGAGCGTATCCCAGGGTAAGAAATCGCGTATAAAAGGCAGCGATCCGCGTCCCTCCAGCCCATCATACATTCTCACTTCTCCCAAGCCACAAGCCACAGCAAGATGCCTTATTTCCCCCCAGTTTCGGTTCCACAAGGACCTTCATTCTCGTCCAAACTCTTCGAGCCTATCCAAGTTGGCGATGTGACGCTCCAACATCGCGTCGCAATGGCGCCTTTGACGCGCTATCGTGCAGACGAGGAGCACGTCCACGGACAGATAGCAGTCGACTATTACGCTCAGCGCGCCAGCACACCCGGCACACTCCTCTTTACCGAGGCAACCTTCATCGCGCCCGAGGCGGGCGGGTACGCCAACGTCCCCGGGATCTACACCGATGCCCAGATTGCTGCGTGGAAGAAGGTATGAGATTACTCGCTTCGTTTTCCGTATGTCGGCTCATGACGAGCAAAACCTTGTGGTGCTAGGTGACGGACGCAGTCCATGCACACGGTTCTTTCATCTACCTCCAGCTTTGGGCGCTCGGACGCACCGCCGAGCCCGCGGTCCTCGCCGCAGAGGGCCATGACCTTGTCGCCCCGTCCGCGATACCGAAGCCCGGCGGAGCCACGCCGCGCGCGCTGACCGCCGAGGAGGTGAAGAAGTACGTCAGGCTTTACGCGCAGGCTGCACGGAACGCCGTCCACCGCGCAGGGTTCGATGGGGTGGAGGTCCATTCGGCCAATGGTGCGTAGAATTATGCGCGCCAATAGTGGAATTGGATAACTGACGCGTTGTCGACTTGCAGGTTATCTCCTCAATCAGTTCCTACTAGACACCGCCAATGAGCGGACAGACGAATACGGAGGTTCGATTGAGAACCGGAGTCGCTTCTCTCTCGAGGTGCTCGCCGCCGTTACCGAAGCCGTCGGCGAGTCTAAAACTGGAATCCGGTTTAGTCCATGGGGCGCATTCCAAGGTGCGTAACTGATCGAGTGATGGAATGGCTTGATAGAGCACTTATCGCCCTGGTCATACACCTAGTTGTTCGAACGGCCGATCCTATCCCGACGTTCACCTACCTCATCAACACAATCCGGGAGAAGCACCCCAACCTGGCGTACATCCACCTCATCGAGCCCGACCAGGAGAAGCGCGCAGAGGAGAGCAACGATTTTGCACGGAAGTTATGGGCGCCGCGGCCGTTCCTCTCTGCCGGTTTGCACGACGCTGTGAGCGGACCGAAGGCGGCAGATGAGAGAGGGGATGTCGTTGTGTATGGGCGCTACTTTATCTCCAACGTAGGTTGTCCTTCCCGCTGCTCTCCCGATCACATGTTTCACGATGGCTTATTGATCGGGGCTTGTTTTTGAATAGCCGGACTTGCCGCTGCGACTCAAACGCGGGATCGAGCTCAGCCCATACAACCCCAAGACGTTCTACCTCCGCGGTCCGACGCAGAGCGAGGGCTACACAGACTATCCATTTGCTAAACAACCCGTCCAGTGGAAGGCCACCGCCAGGGCATGATATCGATGCTATCTAATGTACGGGATTGGTGAGATGGATAGGACTTTATGTACAAAGAGCCTACTTGTATGTATGGCTCACCGAGCGTCGTGTACTCGCATCCAGTTTTGAACCCCGCTAGTGCTCAATCGTCCATGGCGATTTGGTGGGCCGTCTGCTGTGCCTAGTAGCGTAAATCGCCAGCACCCCTGGGCGATGAAGAGCTCGGTACCTTGAGCAGGGCACTTGCAAGGCAATATTATCAGTGTTACGTCGGTTGTCGATGCGCCATAGGCCGTCACCTAATCAAGTAATGTGGTGTTCTTCTTTGCGGCATCGCTCATAGTGCACGGTGAATTGTATGCGCGAGGAAAAGTGCTGGTTATGGTACTTAGTAACAGCTCGAGTCATTTATGACATCAGGACGTACGCTCAACTGGCCAGGAGATAGGTTAGATGTGTCTGTGGATATGGAAATTGTGCTGCGAACTTGCGAATCGTGAAATGGGGTAAACGTGATGGTGCTGAACGAACAAAAAGATTGTAAATTGAGAGCTACTATAAATAGAAAAGGAAGAAGGAAGACTTTGCCTATAGCTTTGGAATGGTTGGTAGAAACTGAGCGCCAGAGTCGCGGGAGGTAGCGCTAGGTCCACCACCCCGGAGTTTGCAAGCTCCCAAGCAATTCGGTCAATGCCTGTACCTGACCGCGAGTCGGCCGACAACTAAGCTCTTGGCCAGAGTCGAACGTGCAGATGCATAGGACAGGAATCAAGTTCCGCTCCCAGAGGGTACCGTCGGCGGGCGGATTGGTGTCGGCGGCCCTGGTGGATCTTTGTTCAAACACGCTGGTTGTATTCGTCTCGTTTTGCAGCATGAGAGGGCCCCGGTACATCAAGTGGATCTCACGATCAGGTGAGAGCGCGGTGTCTTGGTCTAGCGTCCCCTGGGCAACATATTCCACAGCCCATTGAACAGGAACTTTGTAGCCGAAATGCGCTCGCCCTTCTCTACCTCCGGCAAGTGCGCTGTATACCATTCAGCAGGCGCCTTGGGTGGGGTGGGGACAACTGTCAGTACTAGGTGGTGGCTCAAGATATTATCTAGTTTCAAGGCGTGCATTTGGCTGATCAGGCGACGATGTGGAAACAAAGCATCACGAATCGGATCCGGAGTCGGCCGGAGCCCGGACAGCCGCCCTGGATCTTACATAAGACCTTTACTCAACGCCACCATGCATATGGAACACCATGAACAGTGCGACATCCCTTGATCAACAAGTAACATAAGAAACTGGCAATTCGAGGGCGGCCTTTGGCTACCACTACCTCGCCGCTTGAGTAGACGAATCTGGCCAGAGGTTTCATACAGAGCTACGAGTTTCCTGGCCAGCCAATAGTAAATCGGCGCTTTCAAGTGCTAGTACTTAATCCCGAGTAGTGGCGTACGCAACCCGCTTGGGCAATCTAGACAGCGAGTTAATTGTGTTTACATCGCCTGTCGTACAATACGACGCCCTCTTCTCACTTCTTTTACCCTATCAGTCGAGATTACATGAGTCACTGCGACCCTTGAAATTGAAAAGCTGCCCCGGTGCTCAGTAGTAAACCGTCTAGAGTGGTTGGAATCTGATTACTTATTTGTGGAAGGGAATACGAAAGTATGGTGTCAGCTACTTGAGAGCAACCAGGGTAACGATAAGAGTAGCCGTACTAGTGATCATATACTGGTCCACCACCTGGGACTTTGCACACCGCCGAATAACGCGGTCAGTGCATTCACCTGGCCGCGAGTCGGTCGGAGATTGAGCTCCTCCGGGTCGGACGTGCAGATGCACAAGATCGGAATTGCATCCTCCTCCCAAACAATACGCTCGGGGGGCGGATTGGTGTCCGTGGCCTTGGTGGCGTCTTGATAGCTCAGCGTGTGTATCCCCGTGTGATCCTGCAGCATGATCAGGCCGCGGTACATCAAGGTGGTCTCGCCGTACTGTTTATTATTGCGGCGCGGCTTTAGCCGCTGGTTAGCGTATTCCATGATCCATTTGACGGAAACGTTGTAGCCGAAGTAAAGGCGCTCGCCATTCTCTGCGCGTGGTAGATGGGTTGGGTAAAGCTCTGTGAGAGACTTGAACGGCGGTTTAGGCCTAGGAGTGGGAGTCTCCTTGAGCAGATTAACGGTGCCAGCCGTTAGCGATGCGTCAAATTGTATGAATATTAATATAGGGCGCACATCCAATTGGCGAGATGATGGTCTGGGTGTGTTCATGGTGATGTGAGCAGTATCAAGGTCACAAGGTGGCGCGAAGTTCTGCGAACGTGAAGAAATATTTATTGCCGATCGAGCGCGTCATGCAAGCCTTGTTCTTCCGTGTACAAACTCCGCCGGCGGTGAAGCTTGAAGATTGGCGTTTCAGGTCAAGTTCTTCTATCACTAATTGTCTTGCGCGCTGACTCTTCCTAATACCTCATGGCAATGAGGGACTGGTTTCATACATCCACGCCACGTTTCAAAAAGGTCGCGAATAAGTAAGAGCGTAAAGGTTGCGACGGCGAGCCTCACTGCAACAGAGCGTGAAGGGAGGGCTGATGAGAGTGAGTCGAGACTGTGCTCGAGCCAAGACCACAACTGCGAGCCAAATAGCTCCGTTTTCTCGGTTGATCTGCTCGAAGCTATCGCTTGCATCGGTATACTTAAGTGGACTCGGGGCATCTTTCCCTCAGCATTAGTATGCCGGCGTTATAGTAGAGGAGCAGCTAGCAGCCTGTCATGCGGCAGCAGTTCGTCAATTTCACAGGGTGCCACTGGCTCCTTGGGCCCCAGCGCCTTCCGTAAGCCCGTATCAAATGATGACCGGAGTTTTGGCCAGAGCAGACGGACTAATGGTTGCGCTCCGTCAGCTGAGACCGGGCGACGTGTGGAGGTATCGCAATTTCGAGCTTGTTAGCGCGAACGCGCCCATGCACAGCTAAGCCAGCAATCTCCTGAATGTAGCATAACACAAAGCGCATATTGCTTTGCCCAGTGGGGGCATTGTCGCTACGGAGCGAACGCGATAACAACAGGGCGTGCACACTTTACTCCCTAAATATAACATACTGTAAGCACGCGCCCACTAGATTCGCAGAAAGCCGATGCTCGTACCCAGGCAAATGCCTCTCATAGAGCTTTGGCCAGCTCTGGAGAACATACCAACGAGGCTCCCTGTCGATCTCAAGATAGGCCTTCAACTTGCTCGAGTTCTCGGTGTCCGCCGCCACATCGGTCGTCTCTTGTGTGCGGTTGTTCGTGAGCGCAATGCAGTGCCTAGTGCATATCTCCCCGTCCTCGTCGCGAATATAAATCGTGCAGGCTTCGCAGCGCGGCTTGGTTTTCGCGCATCTCTTCATGTAGTACAGAGACCAGGTCGTGATATCCGTTTCGCTGCGCGACTCTCCCCAAAAGCCTTTGGCTTTGGCAAACTCGATGAAATCGGGGTACGTGAGGGCATAGCCGAATGCACAGAATGGTGGCGAGCGCTTAGGCTTGTCGCCACTCGAAGCACCGTTGGACTTGGTGCGGGCATTGCGCTTGGTGCGGGTGCCGATGCTAGCTTCGATGTGATGCTCACTAGAAAGATGCGTAACGTCATTTACTTCAATCAAAAGTACCTTGGAGGCAGGAGGCTAGAGAGAAAGGAAGAGTCGACCTACACCTCCGACATGGTCAGTGCACGTCGCATACAGGAGAAGGGCTGGCGTGTCTTACTTTGTCTTAAGTACTTACTTATACTGATTACATACGTCTTTACTCAACGCCAGCGCGACGGTGTGCGCCAACCGGTGGCCTTCTAGTATTCTCTCACACCGGGCGTTGAGTCTGCCGACAGTTCGATCCTATACATTAGGCTGTATATTTGGTAAGTCTGTCTAACAGGCAGCGCACTCGGCATGCTGTCCAGGATCCAGATCGCTAAGTGGGCTGGCCATTTTTGCATGTTCCGTACATGAGGCGCCAATTCTGCTCGAGTACTTCAACGCTTGCTGATAGTATCATATTGAATGATCAAAACCGCATCGGCAGGTGACTCGAGTCTAGTCCCATCGAAAACTCAGATGAGGCCTTATCATGAGAGCGACCGGACTCTATTAAAGACAAAGAAAATACGGCATGAGCCTACTGCAGTGCACTCAAGACGACGATGAAGATACTTGCGCGATATCAAATACTGGCCCACCACCTCAGGGTTTGGAAGTTACCGAGTAATGCGGTCATCCTGCCCACCTTCTCACGAGTTGGTCGGCAACTGAGCTCTTCCTGTTCGGATGTGCAGATACATAGGATGGGAATAACGTTATCCTCCCAGACGATCAGGTGGGCGGGCGGGCTGGTGTCGGTGGCCTTACTCGCGCTGTGATAACTCAGCGTACCTATCCTGGTCTTGTCTTGCAGCATCTTGTAACTGATTGAGACCACAACGATGCGGGGGGTTTCAATCAAAGGAAGGGCCCGTGCGCCGTGAGTCTGGTTGAGAGGAGGCTTGAGTTTCGTAACCAGCTTCAAAACTCGCGTGCCTAGTAGACATTTGCCATCGTTGGCTCAAGGTATAGCTGCACAGGAGGATCACTGCGTGAAACGGTTAGAAACATCCAGTACAACTGAAATCAACGAGACATAGAGCGAGAACCGGCACTCGCTCTTCCTTTCAGAACTCGAGATGGGCAGTGGCACCAAGGTACCTCGCGAATCGCTAAACATCCTGCCGGCCGTCGTTTCTATGCCTTGGAGAGACGGTCCTAGATTGCCTTCGACCACTCAGACAACAGGTTCCAAGTAGCTTTCGAGTATACGTATCCTGATTCGGAGAAAAAGCCAGGTAACAGGAAAAAGTCGGATAGTTTGAGCGTATGGGCTACTAAGATCCAAGGAAACAAAATTAATATTACTGTACTGGAGAAAGAAAAAGAAAAAAAGCAAAAGAAAAAAAAAGCGGGGTATAGATAATTTCAGGCCGCATTGAATTCCGTCCGCGCCGCCATCGACTCCCGGCTAAATCGAAGAGACTGGGCCCGACATAACGCCCCATTCCAGCACCTCAAACATGACAGGGAGCCACTCGCACGCGAGCCATCCGATGCCGCAGTACACGATCACCTTGGTGAGGACTGTTATCCAAAGAAACCAATCGTCAGTGTTCGGTGTTCCGAGGGAGACGGGAAGGATGCGACTGACCATCAGCATCGTAGTGTTTAACCGGCTCGACGGATACGATCTGCGGTGTTACGTTCCTCGCAGAATCTTCTTTTTCCTTAATCACCACATCCACCATCCCCATCCCCACTGCGTCCTTCTCCCTCTCCATATCGGCGAAGGCAGCCAGCCCCCTGGACCTCATCTTCATTCCGCCGGTGTACCGAGGCAGTAGCGCCGTCCCCTCGCCCCCTACCTGCCCCCTCGAGCCAAGCCCGATGACACTAGGGACAGGATGCAAGCCTTTCTCCGGCGGGACGGTGGAGTAGTCCGTAGCGGGGGTGTAGAATCGTCGGTGGGGGAGGGTGAATGCGCGTGCGAGTGTACGGAAGATGGGCGGAAGGAGGATATGCAGAGTGGGTTTGGCTACGAGACGCCAGCCAAAGATCGCCAGTACACCTAAAAGCGATGTTGAGATTGCTATGTCAGCACACTTGATCGATCGGCGAGAGAGACGGGAAATCTCACCGACAACCATTTTAACGCTCGCGAATAGCAGCCACATACCCCAGTCGTTCCACTCGTGTCCGTCCCAACCGGGCGTCCGGCTGGTGTAAAAGCCGTGGGCGGTATCGAGCCCAAAGTTGGCTGCATGCCATTTGGAGAGTATGGAGCCCATCACGACAGAAACGAACGCGATGGCGTCCTCGAAACACGGACAATCGTCCACCGGTTCTGCGTGCTTGTGAACGAGGATCAAGCAGAGGGGAATCACAGCCATGGGAACTTTTGCGATAAAGGTGAAAATTAGCTTGGCAAGAAGCTATGAGCGCTGGGCACCCACCTTGCCACCCGTTAGTCCCCATCCAGTTTTCAAAAGCAGCGCCGTACATCCACTGAACACTCGCGATAGCGCTGCCCAAGAGGATACCCGCTATGCAGTCGGTGAAGGAGTGCATCGCGCAGTAGAGCCGTCCAAAAACGATGCTGAATACATACCACCCGAGCAAGATGCGCGCGGGCCAAATATATGGCCAGGGCGCTGCGGGGAGGAGGGAGTATATGTAGAGCGCAATTGAGACACTGTTGGTCGAGTGGGTCGAGGGGAAGCCGTATTCGAGATGGTGAGAGCCCATCGCTAGAGATATAGTATTGGTAAGTCTCGGGAAGAGAGATGGCGTGGAGTAGGGACTCACTAAGTCGAGTGACCGGAGGTGCGAATGGCCGTGGGGAACAAATTAGGTCCTTGATCAGCGAAGCGAGATACACGCCTGTCGCGAGAACATTCAGCAGCCTTGGTCCCAAAAAAAGGTCGCAGTTTCTAGTAGTTAACACTTGGTCAAGCTGAAATAAGTAAAAGTCTCACCCGCGGCCCATCTCGTGGTATCCAAAGAAAAAGAATGCGGGTAAAACGGTCATAAAGAATGTGTGGGTCCCGAGGGATGAAGTATAGACGAAATAGGTATCAAGCCATGGTGTCCGTACAGTTTCCTGCAGTCGATGAATGAGCAACTTTTATGCTGTCTCAGCTTCACAAGAGGTAACAAACCTGCATGGACGCCAGCCACCGGCTCTCCGTTTTGAGGTTCCTCACGAGAAACCTCCTGGCGCCGGCCCGCCACCAAGACAAGGCCGCATCGTAGACATCGTCGGGAAGCGTGCCAGGACCATCGGATTCGGGAAGAATAGGATTAAACTCGGGTTTTGCGGCCGGAGTGGGGGACTCTGAGCGCGGCGTCGAAGGCGGGTCGTGGAGATAGAAGCTATGCTTCGGTTTCTTCGTCGTCGTGATGGACAGCGTTGGCGCAGACATGGTGGCGAGGGGGGAGAAATTAGGAGGGGCGCGGGCGAGCTCGATGGTGGGCGCTGGGCGCTTGCTAATGAGCTCTCCGTTCGGCCAGCCCACGAGAGCACGATGACAACACCCGGGCCCCACGGGCCACTCGGCATCCGGCATTTCCGAGTCGGGGTTTCGAGGCCGAGCCAAACTCAACGCCAGAAACAAACCTTGAAAAGTTGAAATTTCAAAAAATAAGTTTACATTTCCGATCGGCACCGGTGATGCTAATAGTATGGGTACGGGCAACCTCAAGCAAACGCTGTGCATCGCGTTTGCTTCCGAAAGCGAGATTCTCGTACCCCAGCCCTGAGCGTAAAAGTGGCGAATTTTGTTGGCGCTTCGTACGCGGCACGCAGCGCAAATCAGAGGTTCATAGGACCCTTGCAAAGAGAAAAGAATACATTGACTCGGAAAATAACGAAAAAATACGGGGAAAAAGCCCATATTCAATACACATTCTCATTGGGTAAGCATATGACAGGAGTCTAACTCCGAAGGATCTATTCATAATAAGTTACTGGGGACATTCCACAAAAAAAAATCATAGAAAATGCCTTTTTGCAAAGCGCAACTCCGTTGCAGCGCGCACCCATCCCAGAGCCCGACGCACGCTGACAGAGCGCGGATACATCCAAATCGGGACAAAGTAGCTTATTAAGCGATGAGGACCCGCCGAACATTGACAAGCCAGAGAAGATTGCTGCCTTGATTGCCACAGCTGAGCCTAGTCAAGCGCTACAACGAGCGAAAAGCAGCAAACAAGGCAGTAGGGGAGCCCTTCAAGTAGGGCCATAGCCTCGCAGGTAGCAACGAGTGCAAGGAATTGGCGGGAGGGGCGGGACAGCGCTAGAGGCCCGCTGAACGGGTGGGCGAGCCCGATGAAGCGGTGAACGCGCGATAAAGTGGTGAACGCTCAGTACTTACCATGTCGCGGAGCTGCACGGCGTGGTGGACGCGCGACCGTCGATGTTGATAATCAATTAATATTTTGAACCCTTATGTTATCACTATTTCTATTTTTTTCATAGCCATTCTGTTATTTACATGCCACACACTACTTATCTGGCAGCTTTTGCGCGCTCTGTGCGCCCGGGATACTCTCCGCGCTGCGTTTTTTCTCTAGCCCTCGCAAATTCGTCACATTTGAGGCCTCGATTATACACCTGTGTTGTTGCTTCCGGCTTATGTCACATAGTCCCAGCCGCGCACAGGGTCCACTAGGGCGTTGCCCGTAGTCACTAATAGCCAATACAATCGCCTTCTGCCCCCCGCCAGGCCTGCGATTATCACCTATCAGCGATCAACATTAATCGGTGCCAGGGAGGCAAGCACTAGTACTGATCGCGGTGCTGCATTCCCTGCTCTACGCATCCAAATGCTTCCCTGTCGCATGCTTATATGATGCATGATCATGGTCGCTGACTCGCATCGTCAATCAACGAGGGCAAAATCCAGTTAGATCAAATTGTCGGTTATCGCTTTATGCCGTGACTTGAATAAGGCATTTCCGCATCCAACGAAAATGCTATCCACTAGGCAAGTCAAAGTTTTAGTTCGAAGAAGACAGCCCGTAGTACGGTGTTTGACTTACGAATTCTTGTCGCTCGTGCCCAACCTCTAGCCCGGGGTACATCCCCCATGAACACAAACGCGCTAACGATTGATAGGGAAATCTGAGCGCAATACTTTGCGCCCTCTACGACCAAATTCCTAGTCTCTGTGCTTATCGGAAGGTATTCATCGCCATCCATCGAGCCCACCGAGCCTATCGGCCCCCACATGCTTTTATCCAACACTACGATCCCGTACGCCTCCAGAGCCGCCATACAAGCATCTATGGCCTGAATGCGAAACGAACTATCCGCGGATTCGCGAGCCCTGACCTCGTATGCGATTGCCAATTCATAGCGAATCCTGCCTGAGGCCGGACGAACTGGGCCTCTCAAGGCGTTGTGAGTACCTTCTACATAGCAAAGGAACGAGCGAATATTCGCAAGACTTGTCTCAGGAGACCGAAGCGAGCTGAGCGATTCGAGGAGCTGCTCCCTGAGACGACATGCCTCTTCTCCATCCTCACGATCAGCGCTGCAGAGCGAGCAATCACAGGTTATACAGTATCTCTTTAACCGCTCGTGCCTGCTGAGAGTGGAAGACCCTTGCACGTATGGCAAGGTAAACTCCTCTCCTTTCCGGATAGGCTTTATGGCTCGCATAACCATAATATCCCGGAAGTTGTACCACGTAGTGTTCCCATCGCACGAGTGGTTGAAAAGAGAAGGGAGAAGAAAGAGCGCTGATGGAGGATTGTATATGTCAGGCTCAGAGGCGTCCAGGTCGTCGAAACGGAAAATATCCTTGGACGGACTACCAGCGCTGTCGTGACCGGAGGCATCCAAAAGATCGACCCAACCCCAACCGAGCGTTTCGGGGGCAAAGGCGTTGAAAGTAAATATGTGATCAATGCGCTGGGTATCGAGGTCCAATTCCTGGACAAGTGGGTTTCGCAAGTCGTGATTGATGACAACAGGCGGTGGATAAGTATGAGGGGGGTCAGGGTACGAGGGACCAGCATAAAGGCCGAAGACAAGCGGCGCCAGCTCTGGCCTTCCGAAAATCTTGGAAATTACTTGCGATAGCACTTCCGAGCTGCAGGTGCCCTCCATCTGTCCAGTGATACAGTTTTGCGATACCACACGATCCCCGTATAGCTCGTCGGGAAATGAAGCAGCAAACGCTCTTGAGACAAGCTATCAGACAAATCAAAAATAGAATTTTGTAGTGATCACCATGATGCGTGAGCTTCCAGCTATATGAACAGAGAGCACTTACTATCAACTCTCCAGCTTTGATACTCCTGGTAGCTATAACGCCTCTACCACCACCTCTATGTGGCATTGATTGCACCTCCATTGGCCCAACAAATTCTGCCACGTCAATCCTTGCGCCAGGAAGCTGGGCGTTCTCAAACATGACATCCCAATCATAGTCACCGCGGGTCTCACGAATACGATCGCGGCATCGTCCTTCCCAAATTGTGTATTCATCTGTGAGCCCGGGGGAGAGACGTGCTGCCTCTTTGAGTCGAAGGATAGCCGTGTCATAATGCGAAAGCGCATACTCGACTCGAGCGGCGAGATACAGTGCCGTGGATCGTGTACGATCCGATACACCCTCCCTGCACGCGCCTATTACGGCTGTCGCATCAGCCAGGGCCGCAGATAGGTATTCCATCGCGAGGTAAGCCCTCCCGCGCTGGAGCTGGAAATACAGCTCGTTTGGGTAAAACTCTAGCGCACGGGTATACGTGACCGCGGATGCCAAAAAATGACCTGCATTGAAGTAGCCATCGCCCAGCTCATGCCACTTGTCATGGGTTGCTGGCGTAGCCGCTGGCGTGGGTGCCGGACATCTCCAAGTGACGCCAGCGAGGATGCGATCATCCGGGCGTACAAAGACAATATCGGAAGGAGAGTAAACGTATATCTGAGCGCTGGTGTCAGACTCCAGTGGTATTAATAGTGGCTCCCGGATGGCCAGCACAGAGCCGACAGGAAATATGGCCTCCAGCGCATGGCTTTGGGTACGCCTGGTGCCTGGATAATTGTAGATGGTTATGTTTCGGACGTCGCCCGCCGGGTCCTCCACGCATAAGATCGTCCCTATAGACCAATCTTTTTGATAGAAATTGATATCAGGAGCATTCCCTATAGTCATTAACGGAGGAAAGATAATGACTAACATGGGGGAGTGACAACCCTGCAAAGGAGGTAATACCCCTGCCAGTGCGTATAGTTGACGCCAATCAGCTGCGAGCATGTAGTGCACAGGCTTGAACACGGCTGGATAATATATAAGGATACGTGCCTTGTTATGTTCGCGCGCTTGCATCGTCTGGAATGCCACTAATGAATTGATTAGCTTGAGCGTCCCGGATTAAACTTGCGACCATACGTACTCGGTCGAAGTTGAGCCAAGGGGGTGCACGAGAAACGTTGCTCATGACCCATAAGATCTACATATAAAGAAAATAGCCCCCAAGAGTGTTCTCCCTCGCATGAAGTGTAACTGTAATTTGACTGTTCAATCAAGGTGGTGCGACAGGCGGGTGGAGGAGCGAGACTGGGACCGAGTTCACGTTCGCGCTCCATTTTGTGTTGCAGATCTTGTAACCGAAGTTTGAGCGAATTCACCGGAATGCTCATTTCTAAGTATGCAGGACGAGCCAGGAGCAAATTTACACGCTGGGTAGTGGTTAGAGAGTAGCAGAACCGACGTGGAAGGAGATTAACCTAAACGGGAAGGTCCGTCGCGAGCGCTAGGCCTTGGAGGAAAAGGATCGGGAGCTCAATCATGTCAGTGGGTGGTGGGCGCTAATATGTGCTAGTAATTAATATTATGGGCTCACGAGAGAGCACCCGGACCATGGACCACCCGGCATCTGGCATCGCCGAGCCGGGGTCTCCAGACCAACTCGCTGCCGCCCATTGGCATTCACTTCGCGGCATGCCACTTATCTGCATGCCACTTATCTGCATGCTTTTCGAAAGGGATGGGTTGTGCACGAAATCTCGTCTATATGAACCATTGCGATCGTAGGGCATGTCGACGAAGGCATCACTTGGGTAACAGGGGTTCACTCCTCCGTCTTGCCATGTAGGGCCAGTGGAAATCAGTAGCATAGCGTTGTTTGCATTTAATCATCCTCATTGCGGATAAAATATTCTATCTTAGCCGTGTTCTGCACACTGTTAAGCATAGGCAAAGTTGTGCCATTGCAGGAAGGCCGTTGAACTGCAGCTTCAATCGGCGAGGACTACGCCCGATTGGATCAGCACGTCGGTTGTTGATTCATGACGAGCTTTGAATAAGGCATCTCCACACCCAACGAAGATGTTATCCACTACGCAAAGGTGAGATTTCACTGGTTCGGCGCAAGAAGGTGGACTGCGCAATAATTGGCTTACATATTCTCGTCGCTCGTGCCCAACCTCTCGCCCGGGGTATATCCTCCATGAGCACAAATGCGCTAACGATTGACAGGGAAATTTGGGTGCAATACTTTGCGCCCTCCACGATCAGATTCCTAGTCTCAGCGCTTATCGGAAGATATTCATCACCACCCAATGTTGAGCCAACCGGTCCCCACATGCTTCTGTCCAGCACCATAATCCCGTACGCCTCTAGGGCCGCCATACAGGCAGCTATGGCCTGGATGCGGAATGAAGCGTCCATGGATTTACGAGCCATGATCTCGTACGCAATCGCCAATTCGTAGCGGACTCTGCCAGACGCTGGACGAATCGGACCTCTCAAGGCGCTGTGAGTACCTTCTACTTTGCAAAGGAACGAGCGAATGTCCGCAGGACTTGTCCCAGGAGACCGAAGTGAGCCAAGTGAATCAAGGAGCCGCTCTCTGAGACGACACGCCTCTTCCCCATCCTCGCGATCAGCAAGGCAGAGTGAACAGTCGCAAGTTACACCATATTTCTTCAGCCGCTCGTGCCTACTGAGAGTGGAAGACCCTTGCACGTACGGCAAAGTGAGCTCTTCTCCTTTCTGGACAGGCTTTATGGCACGTATAATCATAATATCCCGGAAGTTGTACCACGTAGTGTTCCCATCGCACGAGTGGTTGAAAAGAGACGGGAGAAGAAAGAGCGCCGATGGAAGGTCATCTTTATTTGGAGGAGTGGTATCCGGGTTGCCGAAAAGGTGAATTTCATTGGAAGGATTGCCATCGCCGTGGCTAGAAATGTCCAGCGGATGGACCGAACGGAGCGTCTCGGGGACAAAGACGTTGAAGTTGAAAATGTGATCAATACGTTGAGTGTCTAGGTTCAGCTCCTGGACTAGTGGACTCCTCACATTGTGGTCGCTGAGAACACGCAATGGATAGTTATGAGCGGGATCAGGGTACGAAGGGCCAGCATAAAGTCCGAACACCAGAGGTGCCAGCTCCGGCCTCCCGAAGATCTTGGAGATTATTTGTGATAACACTTCCGAGCTGCAAGCGCTCTCTACCCCTCCGGTGATGGAGTTCTGCAACTCCACGCGATCACCGTATAGCTCGTCGGGGAACGAAGCAGCAAACGCCTTTGAAACAAGCTGTCGAGGAGGATCGTTTGTAACGATTATCATTGAGGCACGCGGTCCAACTAGATGAACAGCTATCACTTACTATCAACTCTCCGGCCTTAATATCTCTGGTGGCTACAACACCTCTCCCACCTCCCCTATATGGCATTTGCTGCACCTCCATGGGTCCGACGAATTCCGCTACGTCAATCCTTTTCCCCGGAACCTGGGCATCCTTGAACATGGCCTCCCAATCATAATCGCCACGAGTCTCGCGGACACGTCCGCGACACCGTTCATCCCAGAGTTTGAACTGGTCAATGGGCATTAATGGGGAAAGGTATAGTGCCTTCTTAAACTGGAGGATGGCTGTGTCGTAATGCGAAAGCCCATACTCAGCACACCCGGCGAGATAAAACGCCTTTGATCGTGTGTGGTCTGAGATGCCCCTCTGACGCATTACAGCTGTCGCATCGGCTAGGGCTGCGGATAAGTATTCCAGCACGTGATAAGCTCTCCCGCGCTGGAGTTGAAGGAATGGCTCGCTTGGGTGTAGCTCTAGTGCACTCGTGTACGTAGCCGCGGATGCCAGAAAGCGACCCGTCTCGAAGTGACTACCACCCAGCTCATCCCACTCATCAGCCGTTCGCGGAATGACTGCTGGGGCGGGAGCCGGGTATGCCCACGTGACATCAGCGAGTATACGATCACCAGAACGTACAAAAGTGATGTCAGAAGGAGAATAGACGCGGATGAGGGTGGCGTTATCGGATTTTAATGGTACGAGTAGTGGTTCTCGTATTGCAAGCACAGAACCAACAGGAAATATGGCCTGCAGCGCATGGATTTTGGTACGCCTTGTGCCTGGATAATTGAAGACGATCATATTTTGGACGTCGCCTGCTGGGTCTTCCACACATAGTATGGTCCCTACCATCCAAGCTTCTGGCGGACGTCAGAGTGTTTCCTTAAACTGTCGATGGAGGAAAAGAAGATATGACTAACATGGTGGGGTGACGACCCTGCAAAGCAAGTAGTGTCCCTGTGTAGAATTGACGGGCAATCAGCATCAACTGTGGCTTCAGTATGAATGCATTGATATACGGGCCTTGTTATTTGAGCGCACTTGCATCGCCGACAGCGCCACTAGTAACAGTCTAGTTATCTCAAGCGCCCCGAACTGAAGTGACTTAATTTGACTTACATGGTCGAAGTTCAGCTAAAGGGGTGCTCGAGAAGTGCTGCTCGTGACACATAAAGCCATAATACATCGGAGATAGCGATGGGCGTTCTTTTGCGCACAGCGTGCTGTTATATTTCGACTGCTCAATCAAGGAGATACGGCAGGCAGGTGGAGGGCCGGGTCCAAGTTGGCGCTCGCGCTCCATTCTGTGCTGAATATCTTGCAGATGGAGCTCGGTTGAAATTGCTACAGCATTTTTGCCGCTCATTTCCGCGCAGTACGAGCCAGGAGCAATCTTGCACGCCAGATGGTGGTTGGTGATTAGCACAACCGACGTGGAAGGAGGTTAACCTAAAGAGGAAGGAGAGGCACTACGCCGGCGCAAACAAGCTCAACGTAATACAACGTTTCTCAGCAAGGTTCAACAAACGAAGTCTTATAATCACCTTATAATCTTTGGCGCCTGACGCGGGTTTACCGTCTGAACAGAGCTACACTATAGGCAAAACGGTCTGACGCAGCATTGCTCCGACAGCAAAAGATATCCTCAGGTTCCCCAAGGGCGCTGATATACACAACAACCGCAAACCCATTCAAATTTCCGAGATTTTCACTGGGGTCTTCCAATGCCCTGAACAATCCCAGACGCACCCCCAAGCACCGCACTCACATAGTCAGTCGCGGCCGGGACAACCTGTCCGTTGGCCAGATCCTTGCCGGCGTCGGCACCCAGCGTAAACCCCTTCACTTCAGGCGAATAGTTGCTCAGCGGCTCGGCTGACGCAGGCGGGTGGTTCCCGGAGTGCGGACCGCCCAGGGCGCCCGCGAGGATCCCAGTGAATACGTTCAGATTCGAAGGAATGGCATCTTCGATGGCGCCGGCTAGGTTTCCTTTCCCAATCTCTGAGCCGATGTCGATTCCAGCGGAGTATCCCACTTCTGCCGAGGTGTAAGATTCAAGGCCCGAGGGGTAGTTATTGAGAGAGGGCGGTATGATCGAGAGGGGGAGTGCGCCGGTGGATTCGGTTGGGATGGGCAGGGGGGTCGCGGTCGCGATGGCGGCCACGGAGAGGAAGAGGCTCAGCGTGGATTTCATGTGGGACTCGAGGGCGAGCGAGCGCGAAAAGAGGGGGCTGCCTGATACAGATGAAGAGGGCAGAGACAGTCGGGAGATGGCGAGATAGCTTGCGAATGCGTATGCTTTATATGCCACCAGACAGGATTACGAGCGCACTCTCCGGTGAGTCGGACAACGAACGAGCCCAAAATCGACCGCAGAAATCCAGAAACCCGCCAATCTGGCTTCACTTTGGGAACGTCAGCAGTTTTTCGGTGTCGTTTTCAGAACATGCCCTGGACAGATTTAGTGGCGAATAATAGGTACCGATGTCGCGCTGGCAGCTGCTGGCAGTGACACTTGCCGCCCTCGATGGGAATCCGACCGCGGGCTTGACGCTGATATCCGCTTGATGGTAAATCCGTGAGAGCTTCGAGCTTCGAACCATATAAAAGTCCTTCAGAACCAACTTCACAACTTCACGCTTCCGTGTCATCCATGGTGCGCGATGGACGGGAAGAAAATGTCAAAACTGGCACGCGATATCGATAACCGCGTGTGTATCGGCTCGTACTCGTCAGCGCTTCAGCACATTCCATGGCATGTCGGTGGCACATCTCCACGTGTACGCGTGAATCAAGTCGGCTCGTTAATAACATGTCGAAATTCCAGCGGAGGTGGCGAGATAGTGCCAAGGGAGCGCGCCAGCTCTACGTCGCTCCATCCTATCAGATTGATAGCTATACGAGTCCATGATCTGCGAACAAATGATTGCAGGGCGCACTGGTCTTTGTCACCTCGCGAATTTCCGGAAACGCGGGGCAGCCAGAAGAATTTACGATGTATAGTATTAGTAATATGATACAGTGGCCCAAGGTTGAAACAAGTAAGCCGAAATTCGGATGCAGATCCCTGAGCAAGCTGCTTCAACGAGAAATTCAAGGTCACATCCTCCAGCATCCTCCCAGGCTCGCACAAAAGCAAAGATCTACTGTGAATCGGTTCCCTGCATCTCAGCAACATCAAGCGTAAAAGAACTTGCGGACTTGCATATTTTGACGCGAAACCCGTATATCATCCGCGACGCTTCTCGCGCTGCCACACGATGTCACTCTTGATTTACTTCGGCACACGTCCACGCCTACGTCCACTCGCATCTCTTTGCTCATCTCAAGCCAGGGGCTACGCCGCGAAACGACAAGCTCGTAGTACGTGCTCTGAATATATCATCGTGGTCACCCCAAGGCTCAGTACACATGTATGTATCCGTTTCTTGCATGGGACTAGATCCACCGTTGGTTGGCATTTTCAAAGATGGGATGAATGTCAACACATACAACGCTCTTGCGAAATGCCTTACTGGTGGTGTGACCCCTGTTCAAGAGGCCATCTTCAAGCATCACGCTAATGCGGCCCGTGGGGGCCTGGTGGATCTCCTCGTCAAGGCACAGCCTGGTGAAGGAAGGTCGCTCGCGTTCCTCGCTGCAGCAATAGATGCGCGTGTCGCATCCAATGCCAAGGTAGCTCAACTGCGCTCGCTTAAGCAGGGGGCGGCGCGTGCGGCCAAGCCACGCACAAACGTTGGTGCCTTAGTTCTCGCCCCATCCCCACTCATAGCGACTGAAATGGCCATTGAAGCGCGTCAATTGGCGGGCAATCATCCGCGCTTTGGCGTCGTCCTCATAAATAGCGAGTCTAAAACTTTGCCGAGCGGCCCATTGGATATTGTCGTCACCACGCCTCCTGCGCTTTTGGCGTTGCCGAACTCTCAAGGAAAGCGCGCGCTCCTCAAACAGATAGAAACGGTTTGTGCCTAATGCTTCCATTTCACGGTACCCAGTCGCTCAGGAGACATCCTTTAGTTGATCATCGACGACCTCGACACGCAAATCGATAATGGATATTATGCGCAGCTGCGCAGAATTCACGAGCTGCTACCTCCCCCTGAAGCGCGCCATAGCATGATTTTCTACGCCAAAACTTCGGGCTCGCTCGAGTCGATCGCCAAGGCGATTCTCAGCAACAAGCACAAATTTATCGACATAATACCAGAGGAGGACGAAGAATTCGACCTTCATGGACATCTCCACCAATTCTATACCCCCATCTCGAAACCGAACCAACAAATTCCCCATCTCTTCCGACTCCTTGCCCAGAGCCAACTCGAAAGGTCCCAAGGATCCAAAACCATCGTCTTCGTCCCGACCGTGGAATTGGCACAGCTTTATAAGGATATCTTTGAATCTATCAGAGATACGCTGCCTGCTGGGCCAGAGACGGCTTTTTTTGCCTCAGAGTCTGATGAACTCGATGAATTTCTTCGCCATTCCGGCGGTGCCTCCGTCCTCTTCACCTCCAGTATGCCCTCGACACTGAGCCGTCATCCAGGCGTCACTCACGTTGTTCAAGTCGGCTGTCCCCCTGGAAACCTGAAGGAATACATCCACCGATTAGCTCGGACGGATATCGGGGGTCGGGGCGATTTAATCGTCATGCCCGAAGAGGGGAACGCGCTCAAAAAGCTGGCCAAGTCGCGCCTGCAGCCACGGGAGATGAAGGAGGTAGAGGAGGATGTGCGGCTGCTCGCCGCCGACTATGATCATCACAGTGGCCCAAAAGCGTATACAGCTGTGGCCTCCCGGATCGCCCAGCACCCCAAGAGGATTAAAGCTGCGCTGAACCGCGTGCCGCTCGAGCGAGTCTGTGCGGTATTCGATTCGCTGCTCCGGTTCTATCTGGCTGGGGTGAAGGGAAACAGGAAGGGGTTTGCCTATCGTCGGTGCGAGGCTTGGGCTAGGGCGATGGGTAAGGACATCCGGGCGCCGTGGGTTATCAAAGACGTGCCTCTGATGAGCAAGTGGTGGAGTCGCATTACTTGGTGGTTCATCGGGCTGTATGTGGCGATTTATTTGGCGAAGAGGGAGCGAGAGAAGGCTGCCAAAGCGGAGCGGTAGCCTTTTGCCCACCCACTCGTGCGGTCGTCGTCATATCTGCTTTTTTTTTCTTTGTAGGAGAGTATTTGGGTACTTAGCCCGGACCATTGATTGCGCCACACTCTTACAATTAACCTCAGGGACACCACCACTCCCGCCCACCTTAGACTCTCCCTTTCTATTCTGGTGTCCACGCCTTCAAGTCACTCGGCATTGCAATTTGGCTCATCTTTGGCAGTCGCGGACCCATGGACATGAGGGAGGGCAGCACCGTAAGATTTAGGGGAGGGTGGCTGGCTGAGCTTATTATCGACGTCGGATTAACCATGGACCTGTCTGTACGCGAAATTTGCGGCTGTCGCAGCCGTTAACTCACATAGGTGAGCGTTCTTTCCCGTCGTTTTACAAAAGTAAGTGGTGAGGAAGTGGGCTCGGCACCGTGACTATGGCCATCTCTCCCGAGCCATCTCCCCAATCCTCCGCCCCTCCAAAACCTCCACCGGCAGCGTTATCCTTTCGTGGTACATGCACCAGCAGAACAGAAAGGAGTCACGCAATATAGTACTGTCGTTGGTGCCATTAATGAGCAGAGTTGTACTTAACTCTGGATTTTTTCCTCGGCGGTGCCGATTGGTCTGAATCACTCCGCCGGCGGCTTGGTGTTACATAAAGCTGAGCTTAAACTTTGAGATCCCGCCCGCTCCATCGGATGCAATCGAAAGCATAAACACCGCTTCCCCAATCGCAACCGCTCGGCCAGCGCTCGTCTCTCCCTCCCCGTTGTCCCCCCTCGCCGCGTCCATCTGTTTTTCCACCGTTGTCGCTGACCGCACCAGAAAGCCCGTTCTCTTTCTTCCCCAACGCTCTCGACGATGAGCAACCAAACCCACCTCCAGAAGGCCCTGCACGAGATCCAAAAGAAAGGCCCGGTACCTGATATCGATTTCACCCAGCACGTCCTCGAGGATGGCGTCGTCATCAGCACTCAAGAGCGTGTTGTCAAGGAAGTTCGTTCGTCTTCTCTCTCGGCTGTGTTTACTAGCGTTGGGTTCGAGCGAGACTCACCTTACAACGTCCCCCTTGGTTTTGGCTGTCTTCTCCAGGTTCAGGCGCCCGCCATGCACCCCCCGACCGACGCCCAGTTCTACTCTTCTGCCGATCCCTCAAAGCCTGACATCGCCTTTCTGAAGAACCATTTCTACCGCGAAGGAAGGCTGACGGAAGATCAAGCCTTATTCATCATCAACAAGGCCAGCGCTATCCTCCACAGCGAGCCAAATCTGCTGGAGGTCGATGCCCCGATCACCGGTCGGTATCACACCATCCTCACTCATTTTTTGTCAGCCAGCAAGCGACTTCGCCACTGACATGCTTCCCATTCTCCATCGTTACAGTCTGTGGTGACATCCACGGGCAATATGTGAGCGCGATCAGCCTACTACCAACCTCGATCGTGTCGCTAAGCCGACTTTCCTACCCAATCTAGTATGATCTTATGAAACTATTTGAAGTCGGCGGCAACCCTGCAGATACGCGATACCTTTTCCTCGGCGATTACGTGGATCGGGGCTACTTCAGTATAGAGGTCAGCTTGGAAACCGTGATATCAGCTCGATTTTTAAATATATCGCTCAACAACCGTCCGATTGCCGCATAGTGTGTCTTGTACCTGTGGTCGCTTAAAATTTGGTATCCAAACACCCTCTTCCTGCTCCGAGGCAATCACGAATGTCGCCACTTGACGGACTACTTTACCTTCAAACTCGAATGTATGCATTCGGTTTCTATCAAAACACATTTATTCAGTATCGCCATTTATCATAGGCAAGCACAAGTACTCCGAACGCATTTACGACGCCGTTATGGATTCCTTCTGCAACCTTCCTCTTGCCGCCGTAATGAACAAGCAATTCCTATGTATACACGGTGGCCTTTCTCCCGAGTTGCACACACTCGATGACATTCGCCGGGTCTGTATCTTTCCCGGCCAACACCTAATCGCCACGCCTCATCCATTGCATTCAACTAGATTGATCGCTACCGCGAGCCTCCAACGCATGGAATCATGTGCGACATCCTATGGTCGGATCCATTGGAGGACTTTGGGCAGGAAAAGATCCCAGATAGTTTCGTGCACAATCACGTTCGGGGTTGCTCGTATTTTTTCACGTGAGCAAAGCGGAATGCAAATCTCTACTCCAAGTACAAGATGGCTGATGCGCGTTCGCCACAGGTATCAAGCAGCATGCCAATTCTTGGAGCGGAACAACTTGCTTTCCATTATTCGTGCGCATGAAGCGCAAGATGCAGGGTTCGTGATTATCCACACCTCGCTCATGATTCCTCCACTCAAGGACCATCACCCCCGTCATCTAGTTATCGTATGTACCGTAAAACCAAGACAACTGGATTCCCCTCCGTCATGACCATCTTCAGTGCACCCAACTATCTTGATGTGTACAACAACAAGGCTGCGGTGCTCAAATACGAGAGCAACGTAATGAACATCCGTCAATTTAATTTCACGCCCCACCCATATTGGCTGCCGAATTTCATGGATGTCTTCACGTGGAGTTTGCCCTTCGTTGGTGAAAAGAGTGCGTTTCTCTCTATCATTATTCTTCTTGTTTTGAGACTGACGGCTTTGCCGTGCAGTCACGGATATGCTTATCGCTGTGCTCAACACCTGCAGCAAGGATGAGCTCGACCAGGTGGACGAAGAACCCCCGAGCCCGACCACGCCGGTATCGCCGTCCGATGAGACTAATGAGCGGAGAAAGGTCATCAAGAACAAGATTCTCGCTGTGGGCAGGATGGCACGCGTCTTTGCGCTGTTACGGTTCGTCCTTGCTTGAAACTCCTCCCATGCAAATGGCACTCATGCGGATACTATAGTGAGGAGTCGGAGAGGGTTAGCGAGCTCAAGACCGCTAACGGGACAGGCAAGCTGCCGTATGGGGTGCTTGCTTTGGGCGCCGAGGGTATCAAGGACGCCATCCAGGGCTTCGACGATGCGTACGTATTTCCTCCCTTAGCTACGTCCTCCTTCCTATCTCTCACATACACCATTTTGCTAGCAAAAAGTCAGACGTCGAGAACGAACATCTGCCGCCAAAGCTCATCGACCCCGAATCGGAAGAGGCCAAAAACCTCTCCAACCCAACCACACCTCCCGAGTACGACGACCAGCCCGGATCTGCCGGTGGTTTCCCCTTTGGTTCTGCTCACTCCTCCACCCCGCCTACGCCCGTTGGTCCTGGCTCCGCGGACGCCTCGAAGCTGCAAGATGCGCTGGGATCGCTGCCGACGACGCCCACGGGCTCGTTCCGCCGCGGACACGGGCGGCAGAGCAGCTTGGGGACGACGATGACGAGCCCGAGCAACAGGAGGCGTAGCATCGAAAGCACGCGCAGCTTGTTGAGGGAGGCAGTCGATGGCAAAGTTGACGAGAATGATTTGAAGCGGGTTGCGGAGCAGATCTCGAGCCCGACGAGGCATTCGGCTAATGGAAGCTTGGACAGCGCGACGCGGGGTAGCAAAGGTGAGCCGCTCTGAGCAGTAAATCGATGATTAGAGCGTGCCGGCGGGTATATCCGCATTTCCTTCCGCTTTCTACTTGTGTCGTGTGCTTCTCTCCTGGCTGTCTGTTTCCTCGACCTCTCTTTCGCTCTCAAGCTGCGTTCTTGATACGTCCTTTTCTTTTCTGTACATAATGGCCTTTCTTTGCACGGAGATCTGTGCCGTTGCTTGGTGATAATGAAGGTTCAGGCTGGTAGTTGGTTGGCGCTTGGGGAGAACGTGGGAGACACCATCAAAATCACAGCTGTACACAGCTGTAGATATGGGGGTAATCCAGTTTCAACTGCAGCGCAACTTCATTGATTACGCTTGGCTTGTTGGGCTGTACGGTGGATCGCTGGTCCGAATGCTCGTTTGCTCTTGGCTTTGATACTTACATTTTTCTAGATTTTCTTTGCCCACGCGCACGATATTTTGTATCGCTAGGGCTTGGGTTTTGAGATGCTTTGAGGTGACTTCTGTGTTGAGTAGCGAGCCTTGAAGCTTGATGCCTCGGGCCTCGGATTTCAACGTTTTCAACCCTTCACGCGCATCACAGGGAAGGCGCCGAGCGCCGGGTACTGAGTCGTGAACGAGACGAGTGGCCCCGCTCGACTCTGCTCGACTCCGCCACACTCCAATAGAGGTTGTCCAATTCGGGCTCAGCTTCTCGAGATTTAAAACTTTCATTCAACGCTCGACATATGAAGACAGAACCCTCAAGCTCAAGCTCAAGGGGTAACTTGTCAGGGATTATTTTACATCTTGCTGCGCAGCGTACAGAGCGCGGAAAATCTGGCTGTTGGAACTACTTATCGTATCAGGTGCACAAGATCTCTGGACTCCTCAGACGCGTCTGCACCAGTTCAATGAATAGTGCTATAATTGCAGGCTCGAGTCGGAGCTGCTACGAATGCCACAGGCAATGAACCAAATTACATCCGGTATTCTACGCCAGCTCGAACATACAACTTTCCCTATGTGCTCTGCTGGTGCTCGTGACGGTAGGCTGCCGAGTCCGCGGATCTGACCTTGACACAAACACATGTTCTTGATATTGCTGCAGTTAAAAGGGTACTCGATCCTGCTTCGTTCTCCGCGCTTGGCTAGTATTGCTACTAGCACACCCCTTGACCGTGTGTATAAAAGCACGCTTAGTCTCCTCGCCACCTTCCATCCCCGCTATCTCTCGTACGAGCCCCCCTCCCTCTTACCCCACAAATTGCTTGCTGCAGCTGCATAGCACATATTCAACTCCAATCCACAACTTAGCCTCAAATGGAGACCTTCGCCGACAACCTCGAGCCCGGCCCGCGGGCCCAGTCATCTCCGTCGAAACCAAGTATGCCCACTGCGCTTCCACAGCCGCAAGCCCCAAATCTTCAAGATGAAGGCTCCCCCGGAGAGGCGACGGTAAGACATACCCTTGCATATGATCATGAAAACTCTGACCTTGGAACACGCTGTACAAGACCTCTAACATACCCGCGACGAATTCTGGCCAGGGTGCGTATACTATAGACTCTGCTCACATGAAGGCTCAGATTGTTGACTAGCGATGCCCTCACGCTCTAGTATCCGGGTCCAACTCCAACGTCGCTCCAACTCAAGAACCCAGCGGCTCGGGTTCCCAAGCCGAGAATCAGACGAACGCCACAGTCGCCAATTCTGTGTCAAATGCGGCGGGGACAGCAAGCCATCTGCCGAACGCAGCAGGCTATCCTCCGAATGCAGCGGGGACAAATTATTATCCAAACGCAGCGAGGATAGCAGGCTATTTTCCGAATGCAGTGGGGACAGCAAGCCAGTTCCCAAGCGCAGCGGGTACAGCAGGCTATCCTCCAAACGCAGCGGGGTCAGCTTATTATCCAAACACAGCGGGGACAGCTTATCATCCAAACGCAGCGGGGACAACTTATTATCCAAACGTAGCGAGGACAACAGGCTATCTCCCCAATGCAGCGGCGGCAACAAATTATTATTATCCAGGTGCAGCGGCGGCAGCAGGGTAGGTTATCGTATGCTCACTTTTGGATCGTGATTAAAGCTGCTTATTACCGTTGGGACTTTTTTTCAATCCCAGTGCAGCTCAGGAGGCTGGGGCTACGGCCAAGGGAGCCGGACCGTGTACGATCTTATCAGTCGTCTGCAATGTTACTCGGCTCCTAATGATGACATCCTACTAGTATCTGAAAAGGATGAGCCATTGTTTGAAGATATGCCTGAGTCCACCTTCTGGACTGAATATCTGAAGCTGGCCGAGCAACGAGATCGCGTGTTAGTGGAAGGATGGAATAAGTCCATGGACGTACGTCTCTTGTCATTCCTTCCATGACTGCCTTTCTAATAAGCATTGTTCATATCGCTTCCAACAGGTATTGCTCATTTTTGTGAGTCATTTTGTTCTTAGCTATATACATCCACTCCACAAAACTCATGCACCATGGTGTATAGGCCGGTTTATTCTCCGCGATCGTCACGGCGTTTCTCATCGAGGCATACAAGGGCTTGAGCGAGGACAACACCGCCACGAACAACACACTACTTCGTCAGATTAGTGCGAGCATGGGGAATGCGCAGCCGGAGGGCTCGCTGCACCTCGTTCCATTCAAGGCCACCCGCAGCGCCGTGCGAGTGAACTGCATGTGGTTTGCATCACTCATAATCAGCTTGAGTGCAACGGTGGTCACCGTCCTGGCGAAGCAGTGGATCGATGATTACGATGACTATCAGAAGTACCCGGGGAATTCGCGCGACCGCGGGCGAATCCGACAGTCGCGTTACACAAACCTCATACAGTGGGGAGTCCCTACGATCATTGAATCACTCCCCACCCTGCTGTTGATCGCCCTTGGTCTGTTCTTTATTGGCCTTATCGACTTTCTGTGGGCCATCGACGCGACCGTTGCCATAACCAGCGTGGTTTTCATTTCCCTAATCACGACCTTCTTCATCATCACGACTCTGCTTCCATCTTTCTCCCCGCGTTGTGCATACAAAGCGCCGATCTCCTCGTTTTTCCTTATGCTGAAGATCGCGGCACCGCTCTATTCAAGATACCTGCACTGCATATGGCATTGCGTGGTAAAGTGGCTCAAGTATCACTCCCATCTTCGGACGTGGGAAAGGCTGTGGTCCGACTTACGGGGCGACGACCGGATCAAATCTTCCTCCGCCGCACTCTCCAGCTTTCATTTTGTATCTGGCTGGCGCATTGTTATCCGAAAAGCCGAAGAGGACTATGTCACGTCTACGGTCGAAACCATTGATAGCCATGCCATCGCGTGGTTGATGGAGTCCTCGACGAATAGGGTGCACGTACACGCCGCCATACGTGCGACCACCGGTCTAGCCCTTACCGAGGGGCAGTCGCAGGTTTTGGAGGAGGCAGGAGCCGCAGGGATTATTGCGTCTCGGTTCGAATCCCTGGACCAGCACCACCAGCGCGAGGGTGATTGGGGGGTGCTCAGTCCTGATGACGCAATGACGATGATTGCAGGCCGGCGCTATGCCACCGTGCTCAAAGGGCAGCATCTAGTCGACCGCGGATACCTACGCGGGCACCGAGATCCGAATATCGCATGCCTGGCCCACTGGGCAGACGTGGTGCAAGTCTCAAACTCAGGGTCCTCTCGACGCAACAGCTTGGAAGCGTGCGAATGGATGATCCGGACGCATGCGGCCACCAGTCTCCGCAGGCGGGTGCTCGTCAAGCTCTTCCACATACTAGGACAGGACCCGAGGGGCCGGATGCTGGTGGTGAGCCGGTACGGGCCTTACAGCCTCCATGCCCGGACCATAGACATCACTTTGTGGCTTCTCGGACAGAGGATTCGGACTTCTTGGCGTCGTAACGAGGATATAAAGGATGACGTCAGCCAGGCGATCATTTCGATGTGGCGGTGTCCGATCGTTGCCCCCGCTTCTGATGTCCCCGGAACCCTCGATGCCCTCAGAGTCACTATAGGCCCCGCTGCCCTCAATGTCGGCCTCGTTGCTCTCGCTGCCCCCGCCCCCGCCCCCGCTGCCCAGCCACTGAAGGCCGACGCAGCAGGTTTGGAGCTGATGCTCAAACTACTCGCCAACTTCCTTACCCAGAAATCAAGCGATGGGAGATGCCTCGCGGTAGTCAGCGTAGTTAACGCGCTCGAAAGGTTTTTCTTGTTCCGGAATCCTTCTGTGGGTGTGGGGAACTTCGTCTCACTGCGGGGCATTCAAAGCTCACTCATCCGAGCGCTTTCATCTGCTGAGCGTTCGAACGAGGTGTGGTTGCAAATACTCGCTTGCTTCACACCCTTGCATGATCCCACGCCTGAGATTGAGCTCGACACGGACGTTGCTCCTGCCTGTGCTCAACGTATCATACGCACACCGGAAATTGCCTCCCAGATCTTGCCCTATGTGCAGAGGTACGACCGTATATGGGAGGCGCTTTCCAAGTGCGTCCAGAAAGGGACTGTCAGGGAGTTGCGCAACATTGGTCTATTCCTTCTACTCAAACGCTTGGGACGGGACAATGGGGTTTACTATTATGCCAAGGACTTCTCGCCATCCTTCCTTTCCGCTGTGGGCAACCGCATCCACTCGCTCTACTCTGCGTCCGAGTCGGACCTCGACGAAGAGGACTTCCTGCTTTTGATATTCTTTACCGACTTTTCCGCAAGGCTCCATTCCCGCGAAGACACCAAGGAGGAACTCACCAAGAGCGGCATTGTACCATCCCTGGTGCGCGCGTGGGAGGTACTGACCCACGCGCGCGGCCAGGCATGGTTGGAGGAACAAATCGCGTTTTGGCAAGTTCATGAACCTGCCCTCTGGAAAGGAGACACGGACGGGGCTCGGTTGGACTCGTTAAAGACGAGATGCGAGGCTACATGGTATTACGGGAATGCGCCCCTTCTAGGGCGCCCTGATGCGAACCAGCTAATGTGGGCCAATCATATCAAGCTGCAAGCCCAGCAGAATATACCACAGATGCCGGAGACACCCAAGGCTCCCACAGGCGGGGCCTATTAGGCCCATCCCACACGGTTCGTCCTATGTCCCAAATGTCCTTTTCATATTTTCGTACATTATACATTTTACCAATCTCATAATGGGCGGAAATGTGTGGTGTGGTCAATAGGGTAAAGTAAAATGAACCATATGGCTTCCATACTATTATATTGACTTTATGATTATGTCTGAGTGAAGGAGTATATTATTTGTTTCTCACAACACAATCTATGTTTTGCACAATATTTCGGCCAGCGTATGGTTTGTTTTAGGAAGAGGTTCATATTTTCTCAAATATATAATTTATTTTATGAAAGCCAATATATTCCCTCTAGTCTATACCTCAGTCTATGACTTGTGTGATAATCTGGTTGGTATATAACCTGCTATATGTTTCTCAAAATAATTCAATCCTCATTTACCTGAATGTGCGTCTTTCATGATAATCTGCTCATCATGTAATTTGGCATGCGTTTTCCGCAACAATATATCTACTAAATAGCTTGATACAGGTTTGTCACAATAGTTTGGCTGCTCCAAGATTTGGGCATACACTTTGTCTAGTATTTTTATGCTCTCAAGTAATTACATCTTAGGTACAGATACAGTGAGAATGTGCAATTACTAGCACCAATTGCACATGTTGGCTTCTCACGATCGAGTGGAGTGAAATTGACTTAGAGAAAAAAATCTGAGCTGTTGTTCTCGATTATGTAATAGCTGCGATCCGGATCCAAACGCCATGAGGACTACGCGAGGCTGCGCGACGGCGTGCTGTTTCCCT
This sequence comes from Botryobasidium botryosum FD-172 SS1, assembly GCA_000697705.1. Classification (NCBI taxonomy): domain Eukaryota; kingdom Fungi; phylum Basidiomycota; class Agaricomycetes; order Cantharellales; family Botryobasidiaceae; genus Botryobasidium; species Botryobasidium botryosum. The sequence continues at coordinate 128,956 of KL198086.1, forward strand.
TCTCGACCACGACGTGCTACCTCTTTCTCAGTGAAGCTCAGCCATGTTTAGCGTTATTCCCACCACCGCCCTCTCGCGCGTACACGGTTCTCGTTCACCCGGATAGCCATCAGGCCCACCTTATGAAGGTGTGTATTTTCCACCATCCTTTTTGCTCAAAATCTCACTGAAAACGAGCCTTTCTCACGCCTCGAGGCTCAACGTCAACGCACTCCTCCTCACGCTCCTTTTCTCCCTTCCTCGCACCACTTCCACGCGCATCGTTTCCGTCGCCATTTTCTTTTCGTATCCGTGCATTTTTGTTCTCGCGCTCCTGCTGCCGCTCTCCCATTCATCGCTCCACCTTTCCCTGTTCTGTCTGCGCCATATTTCTTGCTCTCCTTTTACTCGTTTAACAGCGTTCCTGTCCTGTTCATTCTCATTGTGCTTAGCGTTCTCACTGTTACCGCTGTTTCTATCCTAGTATCTGTCTGCTTCTGTCGTTCTCGCCCTGTTATACCTAGTATGGCCCCAATGGATTGATATGCCCCCCAAACTGAGTATTATGTAGGAACGGAAATATATAAGCGTCCGTTTAGGATACTGTAAGACTGATGAGACCGCTTGCAGTTCATTATGCTGATTATAGCCCGCCTCATAATGCAATATAATGGGCATAGTAAGTGTTGGACAGCATTGCCCGGTGTACATGTAACAGTAAGTTCTGTGTGAGCTACGCACGATGCACCGCAAACTCGTGATTACATTATACATTTTTTGACTTTATAATGCATCATAATGCCTTACCATATAAAATGGAACTTTGGGACATACATGATCCTGACCGAATGTGTGAGGGCGGAGGGCTTGTGAAACTCCTCACCACCCGTCAGAAACTCCTTAGCTGTTCAGGAAGCTCCTTGAACGAATTTTAGAAAGGATGATAGACGCAAGTAGCACAGGGCTGCTCGCACCAGTGAGGAGGTCCTCCGTTAAATAAATTCGAGCCACCACATTCAAGATACCGCTGTCTACGCAATTGAAATGCCTTTACTAACCTGTATAATGCCTACGTGCGTGCGATGTTCAAAAGATAACACACATCAGCACGGAGGCAGCTGTCTGCGCGCGCGAATTTACAAGGATGAGATATAAAATCATTGATTGCATACGAGTTTAAAGGAGGTCTGGAAGTGATACGAAGTAGAGTATAGTGTATCGAGCTATCAGTCTATTTCTATGGCCTTGATATTGCTGGCGCACGTAATGATCGATTTCTTGCCGCTGGCCTCGCGCGGCGCTAGCTTTCGAAGCTTGCGCAGTACGTCTTAATACCATGTCCTTTTGAGCCAAGCTGCTGGGTTTCCCGGTTTCCACCAATGACACTATATCCGCACATATGAACGGGCCGCAGTCGTACATATTGAACTGACGGGTTGGACGCTGCGCAAGCGAATATGTAAGATCGCATGTATGCAAGCGCAGGTGTGCTTGGTATACCTCCTCGCTGATCCATTTCCACTTTTCAATGTCGATCTCCTGCTTGCAAGTGTCTTGCATGATTTGTAAAAAGAGACGGGCCTGTTTGGCAATTTCAATCGCGTCAGCCTTTGTTTCCAGCCGCTCCGGTAGGCTATCATAGTGGCAGAGTTCTTTCTTATCCCAGCATACCTCCAGAACAGTTCAATGGTCAGGAACGTGGGTGGGGATTAGCCAAGCAACGGAGTCGCTGGGGGACCGTAGACCTAGAATGGAGAAGTTATCAGTGGAAGAAGCGTCAACTCGGTGCACACGCGGTACTAACATGTTCCATGCCCGTTTTAAGCCTTTGGACTAAGGTGTCAACCTGTGTCGCGTCATCCTCTAGCTGCGCGCAGAGAATGTCGCCAACTGTAGTCGGGAATGTGGTGGAGAGGTGATACGCTTGCCCACTGTAGATGGCCGGTTTAACGGAGGGCCTGCCTATAGAGGAAGTTGGAGATTATTGCGGAAGTGAGAGCATCGGTTGGCCACCCGGAGTTCTATAGAGTGAGCTAGCCAGAATAGTGTGGGCTTGTTGCTCAATCCCTGAATTGGTTGTCGCCGCTAGCACTCCTTCGTTGAGACGTTGAAATCGAACGGAGCTCGAGCTTGAAGTTTTGAGGCCCGCTCGAGGCTTGGGCGGTTTCGAGTAGTCTACCCCATCCAGCGAGGTAGCGGGCAGCGAGATACTGTCGTGGGCGGCCCTTGCATCCAAGATACTTGGGTAGTTTAGATTTGAGCAAACCCAGCGGTGAGCCAGAGCACGGAGATCTGAGCCCGAAGAGGTCGGATGCTAACTGACTTGCCAGCCACACTCCAACTTCCAAATTCAAGCCGCGATCACCGCAAGCCTTTCTCGATTCTAAGTATGCTGAGGAAGCAGCATATATATTCGCCCACCATATCATTAGACATAGTATCCGCCACTGGTGAGTCTATCTGGGTCATGTTGGACTCTGCATCTGGTAGCGCGGCGCTGCTCTTTATATTATACCGCAATAGCATACTCGTGCCCCCTTTTTTCTTGCTTGCACCTCAAGGCTTTCGTCTGCTCTGTGCCCTTTTGTACGGATGAAAGGCCGGAGCCGCGCACAAATGGCAACCACCATCTGCAAAGCAAAGCAATGCGTGGGGCCTCAGCAACATCAGTCAACGGCTTCGACGCGAGTACCGGAGTACTTGGCCATCGAGTCTAATTACAGCCCCGGTATCGTAGGCTATAGATGATGAGTCTATTTTCTCTCGCGACAGTGCTTTGGTCAGCTTGAGCCTGGATACGCGACCTTCCTCATATCCACGTGGCGGCCTTTATATGGCTGTAGTTTCTGGGGCGTCGACCTTGACACAAACACATGGCTTCGACATCGCCACCACTCGCATTTGGCGACTAATACGCTCGCCTTACATACCTGGCCGCCCTCGGGCGCTTGAGCCAGGGGATTCTGAACTCGCATTCTTACGAAATACCGGCTTCCAAAAGCAAAACTGAACTTAGGGGCGTGCGTAAGATGGCGGCTGGCAGCTGAGTGTGTGAGCGTGCGCATAGATTTCTCACTTCCCTCCACTACCTTCTGCCTCATCTATCTCGTCATCCCCTTTGTCCCTCTCTGCAGCTGCTTGACACTTGATCGCGTTCAAATGAACACTACCACCACCAACTGTAACGTCGATCTGGAATCCCAATTGCCTTTACGGGGATCAAGCCCTCCCGGAGCGTTTCCCCCAACTTCAGACCTCCAGCATAAAGATCTACCGGAAGAAAAGACTGTAAGATGTACTGTTCTCCTGTGTATGGGCCATGAAGAATCTGACCATCGGAACGCGCTGCACAAGGCCCCCAATGCACCTGCGGCGGATTCCGGGCCACGTACGTACATAGACAAAGTTCAAAGAAGACTTGATTTGTTGAATAGAAATGCTCTTGCGTTACAGCGCCCGCATCCGAGCCCAAGACCGCTTCAGCTCAGGAGTCCGGCAGCTCGCAGTCTCAAGCCAAGAACCAGGCGAACGTCGCGGCTGCCAAGGCTGTGCCAAATGCAGAGGCAACAGCAAGGTAGGTTATCGAATATTCGCTATCGGAGTGTGGTTCAAGTTGCTTATTGCTATTGGGACATCATATCAGTCCGAGTGCGACACCCGAGTCTCAAGCGCAACCTAAGCGAGACGAACTGCGTATGCATCTTATCAATCACCTAACCTCGCTCAACTCCTAATGGTGCCATTCTGTCAGTGTCCGAGTATGATGAGCCGTTGTTTGAAGATACACCCGAGTCTACGTTCTGGACCGAGTACCTGAACCTGGCGGAGAAACGAGATCGCGTGTTAGTCGAAGGATGGAATAAGTCGATGGATGTATGTCTCTTGATATCCCTCCACTGATCGCCTTTCTAATAACTATAATTCACTTCGCTCCCACAGGTCTTGCTCATTTTCGTGAGTTACTTTACCTTGTAAATGCATTCCTTTTACAAGACTTTTGCATTGTGATGTATAGGCTGGTCTATTCTCCGCGATCGTGACTGCGTTTCTCATCGAGGCGTACAAGGGCCTGAGCGAAGACAACACCGCGACCAGCAATACCCTTCTCCGGCAGATTAGTGCGAGCATGGGCAATATGCAGCCCGAAGGCTCGCTGGAGCTTACCCCGTTCAAGGCATCCCCGGGCATTGTCCGGGTGAACTGCATGTGGTTCGCCTCTCTGATAATCAGCCTGAGCGCGGCCGTTGTCATCGTCCTGGCAAAGCAGTGGATCGATGATTACGACGATTATCAAAAGTGTCCGGGGAGCTCGCGCGAGCGCGGACGCATTCGCCAATCTCGCTACACGAACCTTCTGCAATGGGGAATCCCCACGATCATCGAGTCCCTCCCCACCCTCCTATTAACTGCACTCGGGCTGTTCTTCATTGGCCTCGTGGATTTTCTATCGGCCATCGACGTGGCGATGGCAATAGTCAGCATGGTTTTCATCTCGCTGATCACGGCATTCTTCATCATCACAACTCTTCTGCCAGCATTCTCCCCGCGCTGTGCATATAAAGCGCCGATCTCCTCGTTTTTCCTCATGCTGAAGATCGCGGCCCTGCTGTATTCAAAGTACATAGCCTGTTTATCGCGTTATGGGATACTTTGGCTCCGGTATCTATCCACGCAGTTGACACGGAATGAGCTGAAGAACAAGCTGTGGCAGGTCAGCGAGGAGCTGAAGTCTTCCTCCGGCGAGCTGTCCAGCTTCCATTTTATATCCGGTTGGCGCACCGTTATTCGAAAAGCTGAACAAGAATATGTCACGTCTACTGTGGAAATCATCAATGCCCGTGCTATTGCGTGGCTGATGGAGTCTTCGACGAATGAAGCGCACATACACGCTGCCATACGTGCGACAGCTGGCCTTGCTCTTGCAGAGGAGGAGCAGTTGCGGATCTTGAAGGACGCGGGCGTCGGGAAGGTTGTTATGTCTCGCCTCGAAGCCTTGGACCAGCACTACCACGGGGGCGATTGGACAAAGGTCAATCTTGATGACGCCATGACAATGGTCGCAGGCAAGCGCTGTAACGCCCTGCTCGGCGAGGACAGCCCATACATTGGAACTTTGGGCTTACACCAGGATCCGAACATCGCGTGCCTTGATTCCTGCGCGGCACTTCGCTATGGAGGCAGGCTCAAGTTCTCAGACGGCCGCTTAGAATGGTCTGAGGACATCCTCCAGCGGCATACAGCCACTGTCCGAAAGAGGGTGCTCGTCATATTCTTCCGCGCTTTGAGAGACCGAATGCTCATGGATGCGATGGGCGGCAGGCGTTACGAGCTCAGCGCCAGTACCATCGATGTCACTCTGTTGCTCCTTGAGCAGAGGATTCGAGCTTCTTGGCATAGCCCTGACGTGAAGGATGACGTTAGCCGGGCGATCCTTTCGATGTGGCAGTCCCAGCCCGTTGCTGCCCAGTCGACGCCAGATGTGTCACCACCTGTGCTGGCGACACTGAATGCAATCGCCACCTTCTTCACTCCCGAATCAAGCAACGAGAGATGTGTCGCGATCAGTGGAGTAATTGATGCGCTCTGCGAACGCTACTTGCACTTGCACTTGTACCATGAGGTTGGGCCTCGACCCGTACTCCGTGATGTCCTTGATTCCCTCGCTGGAGCACTAGTATTTGTTGAGCGACCAAGGCAGGTGTGGTCCTCCATTATCAAAGCAGTCTCTCGCTTGAGCGTGTGTGTCCGATCGCCCAGATACATGGATGAGCCCGATTTTAATCTCGCCTGTGCTCGACGTATTTCGCAAACTCCAGAAAATGCCTCCGAAATCCTTCTCATTGCGCGGGGAGCTTTCTGGAACGCTCTTGCTGAGTGCAGCCGGGAAGGGACTGTCAGGCAGTTGCGGAACATTGGTCAGTCTCTTCTTATCTACAGTTGCAAGGGCTGGGGCGATGGTACGCTGAGTTATGCGGAGGAGATCCTCAAGTCACCCTTCTTGTCCATTGTGGGGAACCGCATCCACTCGCTCTACTCTGCGCCGACCTCTGATTTTGACGACGACGACTTTCTCTTTTTGATCTTCTTCACCGACATCTCCGCCAGGCTCCATCTTAGCGAGTCCTCCAAAGGAAACGTCGCCTTTGGTGGCATCGTATCATCTCTGGTGCATGCATGGGAGATGCTGACCGACGCACGCGGACAGCCCTGGTTGGATGAGCGAATCGCGTTTTGGCAAGTCCACGAGCCTTCCCTTTGGAAAGGAGACACGGACGAGGCTCGATTGGACTCGTTAGCGGAAAGATGTGAAGCCACAGGACGCCTCGGCAAGCCCTTATTGGGCCGTCCTGATGCGGATAAGTTGCTGTTAGCCGCTCATATCACGCCTCCAGAGTCAGAATAGGCCCCAGATTTTGGAGCGTTCGTATTTTATCTGGACAAACGATTAGAACGTGTCAGTAGTATTCGTGTCTGCTCTATCCTGTTTGTACCCGACTCTCATTCGACACCAGTGCATACTATTGTAATCACCCCACGGAACCGATGTGTATCGGCCTTGAGGTACCCGAGAGAATAGTATGCGCACGATACCATGCGTACATCAACCCGCGCGCGGAACACAAGCAGAAAAAAGGTACCAATGCCGGTGTCTATGTTGAGATACCAGTGTTCAAACATAGACAAAAACGAAAACATATGCAGCTTGAAAGCAGCCGACTTGACACAATTGCCGGGATTCCTTTTGCATAGCCTACTTTCACCCATAGAAATCACACAAAAGTGAGGGATGACGCCTCGAGGTTCACGGGTATGGATAGTGTGCATCGAAGGCAAGAGCATGTGGAGTATGGTCAAGAGATGGCAGCCGATTGTTGCCATTATCAGATATCAATACAACTTTGAAGCCCAGAGAAAAAGTGTCCACAGAAGGGTATACCTCTGTGCGTAGGGTGCACGCGCGCTTTGCGGCCATGCAGTTTTGCTATAGGGGAGAACTCAACGGGTGATGCGAATTGAGACGCCGCCCACTACTACTGACGTGCGCGAGTACGAGATCGACCGTACTAGACACAAGAGGGCTGCGCTCAAAATTATTTTACCCCGGGCGAAACCTCGCACACTGGTAGGGGTGAGCTGGAATGAGCCCGCAGCTTGCCCGTTCTCCGTGATCGCACCCATATGTTGAGAAGGATTTTGTCGACATATGAGCAAGACCCTTGTAAACCTCGGGAAGGGAGGCAGTCCCATCGCGGGGAGCAAATTCGTGTTTATAACACGGCGTGAGCCTTTTTGATGAAAATGACAGGGACCTATGCAAGGAAGAAAGGATGGCAATTAAGCGATCTAAAGAGGAGCAACGAGTGGCGTACATCGGTGGACTTGGCCCATCCATCGACTAGCTAGCCAGCGTGCTAATCTGTGTAGAAAGCGCGCAGTGAGAGACGAGGTTACTAACCATGTCGTTGTAAGCGGGTTGCAAGTATGTACGCCGAAAATCAGTATACTTGATTTCGAGCTGAGTATTGAGCAATGAAGAGACATTAAAATTGTTAAGTATGCAAGTGCAGACACCTCCGAGATTATGATAGCGTTGTACCAAGCCCTCGACCAGAACTTACCATGGGCATATGTAAACGCCGTTTCACGAATATATTGTATAAGACGCAGTAAGTTGTTTTGTGCTGAGTTCACATTACACAATCCCCTAGGCGATGCAGTACGCAGGTATGGAGATTCATGGGTCTTTTAGTTTGATGATGACATTTTTCAGACTACGCGCAAGGCATTCACTATCTATCACCCACCAGGCCGGTGTCGCCGAGGCACGGGTAAAAACGCTCCAGAATAACTTTTCCCTGAAAAACGCAGCTATAGCTTCGACATTTAAGCAGAACCATAGGTGGTACATCCGGGCTGGGGTGACACGAAGCAAGTTCCAAGGGATTTTCATATTTTTGAGTATTGGACGTTGATGTCTGGACCGAAGCCCTAGATTGGATGCGTCTTAAGCCACAGACCAAAGGTGCATCCTCAGATGCATGAACACCTGGACGTCACCACACCACGAGGGCCAGCTCTAGATTTAATCTCCATTGAATCGCCAGACAGTATAAGCAGTTCGCCAGAATAGCGCTTAGTAGAGGTTTATTGCAACAGTCAGTGAGAGCCTCGCTTCGGCAAGCAAAGCTTTGCGAAGGGATGGAATACTACATGGACCCGCGACATCGTCCTAGTGCTTTCGATAAGTAGATGCTACTTGGAGGAATCGTTCGTACCAAGTATATCTGAGAATCAAGGGGTTGAACACTTCAGATGATATGGTAAGCCAATAGTAAGCGATATGTAGGTGCATGCGCAAGCTTGATAATGATGTCTCAGAGTGTTGAGCACATGGTCAACGTTGTTGGAGATGGCGTTGAGTCGGGGCTTCCAAACTTCAAGTCGGCGGCTATGGTCACGTGGTGGCTATGGGCGCCAACAGGCGCCAACGGCCATCGCCTTCGCATCACCTCCCTACTGTCCCCGCCAATAAATCACCGACCGATTGCTTCCGGGCACTTCCGCCCCCCCACCACCCGCCATCGCAGCGTTGGTTTTTTAGGTGCGCGCATGAAAATTTCGGTATCAGCTATGTCCTCACATGCATAGGTATCTTTCCATGACCTTGTTTGAGACAAATAGGTATGATTTTGGCGCAGAATCACATGTAAATGCCTAAATTCCACTAAAACATGTATCCAACTTTGAGCTTACTTTCCAAGTGCGTCTGATAATAAATGTGGGATTTTCTGTCTCCCAGGAGAAAAAAGGGAGTCTTTAGACCCTATAGTACTTCTCAGTTTGCGCCCAGAGTCGAACACACAAAAAAGTTACATGGGCTCATTTCCATGTATCACAGCCACAGCAGACCAAAAATATGGTCAGATAAAGATCCATGCTTGTATCCTCCAAAGATCAATTCTTCTGCCCTATTTTTTTTGCCTTACTGAAGCCCCCTTGGTCTATAGTAGAGCATAAACCCAAAAAAGAGAGACAAATATCAATCATTCAATGAATACAAGCATGGATCTCTATCAGGCCATATTTTTGGTCTGCTGTGGCTGTGATACACGGAAATGAGCCCATGTAACTTTTTTGTGTGTTCGACTCTGGGCGCAAACTGAGAAGTACTATAGGGTCTAAAGACTCCCTTTTTTCTCCTGGGAGACAGAAAATCCCACATTTATTATCAGACGCGCTTGGAAAGTAAGCTCAAAGTTGGATACATGTTTTAGTGGAATTTAGGCATTTACATGTGATTCTGCGCCAAAATCATACCTATTTGTCTCAAACAAGGTCATGGAAAGATACCTATGCATGTGAGGACATA
>KL198086.1:138514-191302 GCA_000697705.1 Botryobasidium botryosum FD-172 SS1
CTCTGGGCGCAAACTGAGAAGTACTATAGGGTCTAAAGACTCCCTTTTTTCTCCTGGGAGACAGAAAATCCCACATTTATTATCAGACGCGCTTGGAAAGTAAGCTCAAAGTTGGATACATGTTTTAGTGGAATTTAGGCATTTACATGTGATTCTGCGCCAAAATCATACCTATTTGTCTCAAACAAGGTCATGGAAAGATACCTATGCATGTGAGGACATAGCTGATACCGAAATTTTCATGCGCGCACCTAAAAAACCAACGCTGCGATGGCGGGTGGTGGGGGGGCGGAAGTGCCCGGAAGCAATCGGTCGGTGATTTATTGGCGGGGACAGTATATTTACTTATTCCCTCCTCCATCGCCAGCTCGAGATTTATTTTTCTAAAGATCTCATCCTGAATCATCACCACAGAAATGAAAACCCTTACTGACGGCTTTGATCTGGAGGCTCAGTCCTCCCCCTTGCAGGGATTCAATTCCCCCGGAGCACTCGCTCAACCTTCAGGCTCAAGCTCAAATATATATCGTGATATAGGTGTAAATGGGAGCATAACAGTGAGAAGCTCTCCGTACTCATGGGCCATGACAATTAAGTCTGAGACTAGGTGCAGCCTGAGAAGGTGTCTAGTGTAGTAAATGTACCCATGATCTCCTCCGCACTCCGTATGTAAACTATAAACTCGGCTTTGATGAAAGCTCATGCTGCTAGCTAATAGCGATATCCTCGCGTTATAGCACCGATTGATTCAACATGGGCATTCAGTGGCTCAGAGTCTCGAGCCAGATATCTGACGAGCCTTATGACTGAGTTTAAGCCCAGCACAGAGGCAACAGAAAGTATAGGGTGGGTCAACAATTGCTTGCTGTTGGACGAAATATGATCTCTAATCGCTAGTTCAGTCCGAACAAAGCCCATAGGCCGAAGGCCGAAGTCAAACAAGGCGAGCTGGGTAGGCACCTTATCGCCCACTTGCATCATCCGCTCTCTAACCCGCTACTGATGCGGAGCCAGAGAATGACGAACCGCTATTTGAAGATACACCAGAGTCTACATTCTGGACCGAATACCTGAAGCTGGCCGAGCAGCGGCACTACAGGCTGCCGCGAGCAGGGCCTATTAGGTACAACCCCCACATGTAGAGGTTAGCCCTAAGGGGGGTGTTTCCAGGAGGAGCTGGGGAGGAAACCCTCACATAGGGAAAAATGCGTCCAGAGGAGCTACTCACATGCCCTAAATTAGCTCCTCGGGACCGTCACAGCTCCTCAGGACCTCCTCAGAATCGAAGGAGGTCCTTGCCAGCTAGAGGATCTCCTCCACACGTCAATCTGAGGGTTCGAGAACAAAACGGTTGAGCTTCTATAGAAAAGCCTCGACCCTATGTTTGCGCACAAATAACGTATCCTTGCGGCATCGCGGAAATCAATACAAAAGAGAATGAATAGCTTCTAGGCCATGCCCGAGGGCGCTTCCGGAAATACTCAACACCAACCAAATTTTTCGTATGATATAGAGACCTTGCGCAGCGACGCGGCCGCTTAGCCATCGCCGCAGCATGGCCTTTTTTGTGGATGTTTCGGTCTATTGTGGGTGAATTACACATTAAATCACAGTGTGATTCAAACGCGCCTACATAGACACCATCCTTATCACAGCGCAGCATGTGTTATTGACGATCTCAAGCGCTGAAGTTATAGAAATAGGTTGATAGCTCTATATTCATCTTATACAACCAAGAAATATATAGCACCAGTCCATATATATGCACATTTATTGATAGCAAGAGCTATTCTCATGAAATTGTGTGTGCGCGCGCGGACAGTGTCCACACCCGGTGCTTACTCATCTTGATTGGGAGATCATACAAGCGGATTATTTGCGCTTGCAGTCTGACAGTAGCCAAGGAGCTGCTCTGTATGTGCGCCGAGGACCCCCTAGTCTCCTTGGCTGGCTGAGATGACCGGTGAGGAGCTAGGCCGGTCCGCGGTGCCCGCTCAGTAACTCAGGGTCATGCCTTGCATGAAAAGGAGCTCCGCGAGGTTGCCCAGGAGCTGATCAGCAGCTCCTCCACACGAAAAAATGTGTGTCAGAGAGAGTCCAAGGAGCAGGCGTGGAGCTTTGCTAGGATAACCCCCCCTTAGGGCGAACCTCTATATGTGCGGGATGGGCCTAATAGGCCACCCATCGGGCAGCCTGGGCTGGCAGCGGGATCTCGTGTTAGTCGATGGGTGGAATAAATCTATGGATGTATGAGTCTTGTTTGCCCCTTTGCTGAAGTACGTATTGATGAGCACCATCCTCTTTGCCTCCCACAGGTCTTGCTTATTTTCGTGAGTGATTTGTCCCTCTCCATCTCATGGATTCCTCTCATTCCAGCATGCAGGCGGGCTTGTTCTCCGCGATCGTCACAGCGTTTCTCATCGAAGCGTACAAGGGCCTGAGTGAGGATAACACCGCTACCAACAACACCCTCCTTCGACAGATCAGCGCGAGCATGGGCAATGCGCAGCCCGAAGACTCGCTGCAGCTTGTCCCATTCAAGGCCTCCCGCGGCGCCGTGCGAGTGAACTGCCTGTGGTTCGCCTCCTTGATAATCAGCTTGAGCGCAACCGTGGTTACTGTCCTCGCGAAGCAGTGGATTGATGACTACGACGACTACAAAAAATATCCTGGGAGCTCGCGCGAGCGCGGGCGAATTTGACAGTCTCGATACACAAACCTCCTGCAATGGGGGATTCCTACGATCATCGAGTCTCTCCCAACACTCTTGTTGATCAGCCTCGGGCTGTTTTTCATTGGCCTTGTCGACTTCTTATGGGCCATCGACATCACTGTCGCCATTACTAGTCTGGTTTTTATCTCTTTGATCACGATATTCTTCATTGCCACAGCCTTGCTGCCATCTTTTCCCCCGCGTTGCGCTCATAAAGCGCCGGTTTCCTCGTTTTTCCTGATGCTCAAGATTGCGGCGCCGCTCTGTACAAGGTATATATACTGTTTGCTCCACTATGTTATAACTTGGCTCCAGTATCTATCGTCGCAGTCAGCGCGGGATGAGCTGGAGGCCAAGCTACAGGGGATCAGGGATGGGCTCAAGGCTTCCTCAGGTGCGCTCTCCCGTTGTCGATTTATATCTGGCTGGCGTGCTGTCATCCGACAAGCCGAACAAGAATATGTGACATCCACAGTCGAAAACATCGATACCGGTGCCATTGCATGGTTGATGGAGTCCTCAACGAATGCCACGCACATACACGCTGCCATACGGGCGACTGCTGGCCTCGCTCTTACGGAGGAGCGGCTGTTGAATTTAGAGGATGCAGACGCCAAAGGAATTATTCTATCCTGCATCGAAGCCCTAACACAGCGCTACCGTGGTGTCAATTGGACCAAGTTCAACACTGATGACGCTATGACGATGGTCGCAGGCAGCCGCTATATTGTCCTGCTCAACGAGAGTTACATAGATATTGGACACCTACGCGACCATGAGGATCCAAATATTGCATGCCTCGCTCAATGCGCGGAATCTCACCATGACCTGCGTGAACACATGCCCCCAGACTGTCGTTTAAGATGGTCTGAACGAATTTTCCGAGAGCACACGGACACTCTGCGCAAGAGGGTACTCATTACACTCTTCGACACGCTGAGGCACCGAATGCTCATGCCCGCGACCGAGCATTTTCCCACGTACAACCTCGATCCCGAGACCATCGATGTCACTTTGTTGCTGCTCGAGCAAAGAATCTACCCTTCTTGGCGTTCTGACGAGGACGCCAAGGATGATGTTGGCCGGGCAATCCTGTCGATGTGGTATTCTCAGCCGGCCGTTGCTGGCCAGTCAACTCCACTCGTACCGGGGGACGTGTCCTCATATGTGCGGGTGACACTGGGCGCACTCGCCGCCTTCCTCGCTCCCAGATCAAGTGACGAGAGATGCCTCGCAGTGAGCGAAGTAATTGGCGCCCTACTCCTTCAAGACTTGCTCCCGTTCACGGATGATGGCCATGGCCTCACCCTGCTCCATAACATTCACAACTCAGTTATTGGAGCACTGGTGTCTGTTGAGCGCCCGCGTCAGGTATGGATGACTGTCAGTGACGTGATCCATACATTCCATGAATGCAATATCCGATCGCCCCATGAGGATGAACCCAGTTTCGCTCGTGCCTGTGCTCACCATGTTTCGCAAACTCCACAAATTTCCATCAAGCTCTTCAGCATGAATATCGCGCGGGATTCTTTCTGGGACGCGCTTTCCGAGTGCACCCAGGAAGCGACCGTCGGGGAGCTGCGGAACATTGGCCAGACCCTTGCAGAATTCAAGGTCTGTGAAGGTGGGATGCAGTGCGCCCAAGAGATCTTCAAGTCATCCATCTTGTCCGCCGTGGGCAATCGCATCCGATCACTTTACCCCGCGTCCAGGTCGGACTTTGAAGACGATGATTTCTTACTTTTGACATTCTTCACCGACATCTCCGCCAGACTCCATCTCGATGGATCCTCCAGAGGAAGCGCCGCCTTTAGCGGCATCGTATCGTCGCTGGTACATGCGTGGGAGGTGCTGACTGAGGCATGCGGTCAGGCATGGCTGGACGAGCTAATCGCATTTTGGCAAGTTCACGAGCCCGCACTCTGGAAGGGAGATACGGACGAGGCTCGGCTGGACTCATTAACGGAGAGATGCGTGGCCACGAGGCTTTATAAAAAACCCTTAATAGGTCACCTTGATGCAAATGAGCTGCTGTTTCAGTATTCAAATTTTTAGTGGTGTCCGCTCTACTGCACCTTGTTTTACCTCTATCTCATATACTAGAAAGTCCGAGAAACACTGATCTCTTTGTTGACGGAGGTAATGTGCACGTGCACTGCCTCATTGCACATATGCCACCTATCCTAATCTGCTGTCGATACATGTACTTACTAGATCTAAACATCTGAAGGCAGACTTGAAGCCGCCAATGTGCATCGATATTTATATCGCTGCAGAGTTGTTTGCATTGGGTGGTATTCAGGGCGTTGAGTCGGGGTTAGAAACTTGATCATGAGCACCGTCGTGTTCAGTCCTTGGCTCCCGCCCCCGCGACGTCGATGTGGCTACGCTGCAGGTAACCACCACCGCGTCAGTCTTATTGGTGCGCGCTCGACTCCGGCTACGCCTAGTCTGAGCCCGGGGAGTGCATAAAGTAAATGACCTACGGGTATGAAGATGAAAGGTATCGCATAAACGAAGAGCGCTTGCTAAAATCCTGAAGAAAGGTTGGAGTCCCTACGCACTCCCTTTGGACTTGGTTATGCGCTGATGCGATTCAGCGCTCTCGCCTAGTCGGATTCTATCTTGGCGATTCGTTTCTTCCCTTCAATGAAACTATAGAGACGCTCCACACAGAACGCGCCGATCACCGGGCTCCCATTTCTATCAATTCCCATTTCTACCATGCACTCTCTTCTCACTAGGCGCAGATTCGAACCCGATAGTACTGAGTGGACTGCCAGTGCGCTCAGACAAAGTAAAGGATTCCTTGAGTTTGATGAGATGGGCACGAATGTTGGGAGAACGACAGTTGGCGTTTCCAAAGGGTCGCCTTGGTCTAAGCGTATATGCTAAAGACTTTGGCGAAGAGACTCATGGCCTTGAGGCTCAAATTGGGCAATTCTTTGCTCAGTACGGTGGTGTCCCACGGTGTTGAAGATGCGCCGCACAGATGACACGCATTTCAAGGTTAGCGAGCATAAATTACACCCTAGTAGAAACCAGTAAGGTATTACTAACCACTCATACGTTCTATGCATTATAGGGCTCTGTATTTTGCGAGTTTACAGGCCAGTGCCTTCTTGAAAGCCGATCCAGCACCAGCTTGAAACGGCGAGAAGCTCCTGATCATGACTAAGTGCCCTACTCGCAGCCTCGTTTACTTATTGCCACTGTTATCTGAATCGCTTTAGAGAGGCTTTCTACAAGATGAAAATTAGGGAGAAGGATCTTGGAGGTCGTGCCGTCAGCCGCCAGTTAATGCAGAGCCCCGGACCTGATCGTTGGCGCTTTCACGCTCTTCGGGCGACGATATTGTCTGAAATGGAGCAAGTCGATGAGGAGCCCAGCTGGCAAGATGCTCCGGACCAAGGTAAGCATACATGTGGGCAGTATCTAGCTGATGTTCACGCTATGCATTCTAGTCGAATTTTACTTCGGCGATGTGGATATCTTGCTCGATCGGTATATGTGGAACCTCCATCCCAGCAGCTCTGATCATTGGATTTCCATCGCCAGCATCGCTGCCTTCAAAACGATGCAGAAATTCCAAATTCTTGGGTTCAAATGGCTCGCCAACGCGCTTGGCAGGAGCGGTGGCCTGCTTGAGGTTGATAATCACGGCGAGAGTGAGGAGAAGCACCGAAGTACCGTCTCTCGACGACTATACCATCCACGTGAAAGGCTTTGGGCAAGAGTTGGCCGGCCTTCAGGCTCAGATCGAAGTTCTTCAGTCAACTGGCCATCCCTAACCCTACATGGAATGGGAACCCCCTTATCTCGTCTCAGTGAGCCGCATCCGCACAATTGTGTTATGCGTATCCCGTACGTCAAGATGACAGGAATTCCACCCAATCGACAAGAGATCATAGGCTTTCCTAGCCCTGTCACAGACAACAACCTCGACATAGTTAGGGCCTTGGTCCCCGCGCTGGCCGGGAGACCGTGAGTGGACCCGTCCATCCGGTAGGTCTCGTGCACTGCCGTCTTGATATTCAATTCAGTTCGGTGCCTACAGAGGACGAAGAAAGGAACTCCATGATGGCGCATGTGAACAAACTTGCGTTGAAAGTTCACGAGGGTTCCCGGGAAACGCGCCGTCATCGTGAAGTCGATGCGAATAGCAGGTGCTGGAGGTTGGTAAACGCCACCTCGCCACGGCAAAAGTCCCAATGTAGGAGGGTATCAAAGCTCGGGAGGTATGCGACACCGACGGCAAATGCGGTAGCGATTACGGCGGTTGCTGGGAATAACCTTGACCAGGGGGATGGCTTCGAGGGGCCTCCGCCCAAGAAGGCCAGAAATGGCAATGTGTAGCAAGGCTCGGACACTACTCTCTAGCTTTATTTTCAACCACAGCCTGTAGCATCGCGCCAGCACTTCGTACAGTAGATTACAATTGTAGCTCAACAAAATATTTTTATTCGTTTAACTATCATGGGAGGGTACTTCCTAATGGGATCGGCGGAATGTCAGCCCGCGTTGCGCGATATCAACTCGCCGAGGAAGCATAGAGTGCTGAGCGCTGAAAAGTCACGTTGGCATTCTTACTCAAAGTCTTGCTGTCGGAAGCTCGAAGGTCATCCCAAGCACGTACTTTGCTTGTCGTAAGCATCATTTCAAGTGTAGGCCACCCCCGAAGTCGTCTTATGAGAACGCGAGTTCGCGCGTTCATTCCTGCGCAGATCTGTGTAATGTTGGATCGCTCCCCGGCGTGCGAAGATGACACATTGACGAGAAAGAAGGACATGAAACAGAGGGGTAGTATTAGGCAGCTATTCAAGAATGAGAAAATTGAGACCGGCACTCCCCCTCCTACCCCACCCCACCCCCTCCCTCCTCCTTCAACACTACAGTCTGCATCTGCTGTTAATCTCTCAAATTCAAGGAACGGACCCGAGTACTGGTAAGTAGCGAGCACGAGGAATCTATGGTCGTTGTCATAAAGTGGAGTGGAAAAAAAGTGATGTGGAAATGGAAATAGTTCAGGGAAAAGAAGAAAAAATCGTGTGGTTATGATTATTCAAAGTTTGAGTGCTCAGAGTTTAAGGTCCAAGATTCAAGGCTTGAGGCTGGATTTAGCGAGCTCCTCGACCGCCGCGCGGCCCTTTGGCGTGAGCTGGGGCTTTCCGGTGGAGATATCTTGTTCAAAGTATTCGGGGACGAAGCTACAGCGATGCACATTTAGTCCGGCCCTGTGAGCTGCATTAACGGGAGAGGGTTTACGCACTGAACGCCTTCCCGTTTCCTCTGGGCAGCCTTGTCTCTCTGCTCTTGCTCGATATTCTGCTTGATTCTTGTCGCGTCGTTGAAGTTCTTCGCCAACAGATTGCCTATCGGGTGCGTGCGATAATGAATCAGTACTTAAATAGGGTAAAAACACGGCAAGGACAAGGAAGACTCAACTGGTAACACCCTCCCACAACTTCCTCGATTCTGTTGGGAGCTGCTCCGAGATCGGACGGACGTGTTTTGGAACCACGCCTATCGTCGACATATCCAGCAACACATGGGGAGTCTAAACGAGCAAGACAGCAGATGGTCAACACCGGCTTAGCTTCGCACCACTCTTAACCCATTGAAACAAAAAAGGGACGCACAGTCTCTCCGGGCCGCTTCCACCTAATCTCGCCCCTCCAACATCCCTCAAACGTAGCCACGACCCGATTTGCGGGCACCTGCTTGACCTTTGTCCAGCTCTCGTAGTCTGCGTCATCCGACTTTGCAGAGCGGAACGACGTCCGAGACGCCATGGGGCTCTCTTCTGCAGCGGATCGGTACGTATGTATCACGCCGACTAGGAGGAACTGTGGTTTGCCTAGCCACGACTACCATGAAAAGAAGAAGCGCGATGAGTTAGAGTTGCATTGGATTTAGAGCTGGTGGCGACGGGCTACGTACCTCGTCCTTGTATTCAATGATCGCACGCAGCTGCTCTCCACCCTTCCCACCAGAACATGTGATAATCGCCTAGCCAACACGAGCCCCACGCACAGCGATTATAAGCGTTCCAACCAAGGTGGTATGACAGCTTAAAACGCTTACCGACTCGGACATCGTGGCGTAAAAGTTCCCACGGAGAATCCCATTCACATGTGCAGAGGGATGCGTAATACGATATTGTTCTCCGGCCCCGTGACCTGACTTCAGTGAGACGAAGATCCCGAGGTTCGCCTCTCCCGTGGCAATTCGGACGGCTGTTGCAGAGAAGCGCGAGCAGATGTTTAGCCAAGCCTTGGATGCCTATGAATAGCACTAGAATAAAGGAAGGAAGCGTACTTGTTCCGGCAACCTTTGCTGAGATTTGGTCGACCTTGAAAACAAGACGAGGTGAGTTTGCGGAAGGCGCGGTGTGGCGGATTTGAATTCCATACCCCACACGCCTCGATACCCCGCTCTGGCACGGCATAGTAAAACGACGAAATCGGTGGGTGATGGGAGACCTGCTCGGTCTATTTGGACAAATACCAAAAATGAGCAACATGGAGGCCTTGAAGAAAGGCAAAGAGTAATTTACCAAGTATATAGCCCGAACCCTATCCGGATTAACCTCGGTGTCGCTTTCCTCCTCTTCCCCTAGTGCCTCACCCAAGCCGGTATTTAGACTAACGGCATCCAGATCCTCTGCGTCGCTCGCGGCCGCGTCTTTCTTCTTCTGACTGGCGCTGGTGGAGGAGGTCATGCTGCCCGCGTCACTCCTGCTCTCGGAGATATCCTCGGGCTCGTGGAGATGAGATGTGATGATGGGTGGTTCGCGGGGATCGGAGGAGTACGTGACGGGCTTGACGTTCCAGCAGGCGCGGAAGTGCTCGCCGAGGACCGAGTTGTATGGCTTAACAATCTTGCCGCGCTATTAGGCGAGCCGTGAATAAGATAAGCCAAACCCAAATCCAAGTTCCCGCCAAGTAGTTGCATGAGCAAGTGTCGCCATCACAACAGAGTAGAGAAGGGAGTACACGTACGACGAACTTGAGGTCTTTGCTGAACGTGAAGCGAAGGACGGCGAGCATGCGTTCGAACGGATCCGAAGAGTCGTTGATCCTGTTGGCGTTCGGGACAGCGACGGCTCGTCATGGCGTCTGGCTGGGAGTGGGAAAGACATGAAACGCACGCAGCAAACAGATCCGGTCTATCGAGGTACTGCCAGTACTCTAGGTTGGGAATCGGCTCGAGCAGAGACGCGGGGAGCGATAATCGCCTGTGCATTATAGTTGTCAATTTACAATTGTCGCGATTGTTCGTTGCATGGAGTCACGAGTGTGGGGCGTGCCGCGCGGGATGAGATATCTACGATTTCGCACTGGGGACGACGGCAGACTCACATGGCGGCGATGTCTTTGACACCCAGACACCGTTTGATGAGCTGTATGATCATCTTGAGCCTCCCGCCCTCGCTGGCCTCGCCGGTCTCGGGAAGTGCGACTACGCCAGCCTCGGCCTCGACGATGTCTTCGGGGACCTGTCCATTCTGGAGTGGGGCGACTGCGCTGGACATTATTTCGAGCGGGCGGTGGTGGTGGTTGAGCGCAGGAAGGAGAGCTCTGTGGGTGTCGGGAATAAGAAAAAGGCAGTTGATGATGAGAGGAGGGAGGACCGCCGCTTCGGTAATGAATCAACCCCAATAAGGCAAACAAGCCAAACGCTCTGCCTCCGTGCTCCTTTCACTCGCCCCCCCTCTCCCTGCCTTTTTTCTCTCGTATTTTATTCTTATTTTCTTTCACGAATCACGAGAACTTCCAAGAAGTCACTGTTTCCATGGCCAAGTGATCGTGGCCGAGTCGTGCCGCGCCTGCGCGTCGAGGCATGCTACGCAAACACTGCATCAGCTGGGATAGCCTTTCAAGCTCGCCATTTCAAAGGCACGGGTGTGACTTATAAGGGAGGGGGCCACAGCTGGGATATCCTGCTGAGACCTGCGGAGCCCCCACCCAATCACTGATTGCAGCCCTTTCACGTGCTTTGGCCTCGCAGGGACCCTCCCTCGGTGGGTTACCAATTCCCTCAGTACAATATTATAGAAACACGTCACAAAACAGGAGAAGAGAGAAGACATTCATGAGAAGAGCTTGTTGACGGACGTGTTCCCCTCTTGGTTCTTCTTGAGGACCTGTAGTGCAGAGAAAAACGTTGAGCTCGACCGCGACGCGACTCGAATATACAGCGACGAACCTTTGCCACGGCAAATTCAAAGTCTTCTTGCGTAACGTGCTGACGCCTTTCGCGGAGAGCGTACATACCTTCAGCAGAAGGGGGATAGACGCGAGGGCATTAGTAATGGATGGGTACGAAATCCGAGGGATCCGTCATACCGGCTTCAGTGCAGATACCCCGGACTTCGGCTCCTGAACACTGCCCCATCTTTTCAGCCAATGCTTTGAGATTGATGCCGCGTTGTAGTGACATCTGCGCAAGAGAAGAGATATTTCCTATTAGCACCGCAGATAATAAGGAGGACGCGAAGTTGTTACCTTGCGAGAGTGAATCCGAAGAATGCTGACACGAGCCTCTGGGCCGGGTGGAGGGAACTCGATTTTGCGGTCAATACGACCGGGTCGAAGTAGTGCCGAATCGAGAATATCTAGACATTCGTATCATAAGATGCAAGTTAAAAATCTAGGAAGGAGGCCAAACACACCTATACGATTGGTGGCCATGATGACTTTGATGTTTTTCGTTGACTCGAACCCATCCAACTGATTCAGCAGCTCCAACATCGTCCTCTGCACCTCGGAATCACCCCCACCACTTCCACTCTCGCCTCTCGAGCTCCCGATAGAGTCGATCTCGTCCATGAAGATGATACTCGGCGCATGCTCCCTAGCCATGACGAACAGCTCGCGGACCATCCTGCTGCCCTCTCCAATGTACTTCTGCACGAGCTCCGATCCTGATACTCGAATGAACTTGCAGTCCGTGTGATGCGCGACGGCACGCGCCAGGAGCGTCTTTCCCGTCCCGGGCGGGCCGTACAGCAGCACACCCTTTGGCTGGGCGATACCCAAAGCTTCGAAGAGCTCTGGGTGTTTGACGGGGAGCTCGATCACCTCTTTAATCTCCTTGATTTGCTTGTCCAGGCCTCCGACCATCTCGTACGTGCTGTCGGGCACCTTCTCCACCATCATGAGGGATACCAGGGGATCGACTTTGTTGGGGAGAATTTTGTGGATTGTGTAGGTGTCTGAGCGGAGGGCGACGCGTAGGGTAGCTTTCAGCGACGTGATGTCGATACTGCTGTCGAAATCGACGACTTGTGAAAGGAAACAAACACGTGTGATTACTGCGGTTGTTTGATGAGGTGGGGAAGAGCTTACTGTATTTCCCCTCGGGCTGGATCTTCACGAGTACTTTATTCTTCCCCATGACCTTTACGATCTCGCCTACGTATGAACCGGGTTCTTGTAGTAGCTGCAGTTCCTCCCGTAGCAACCGAACTGTCGTAGGTTCAACGCTGCGTCAGTCCATATTCTTGCTCCACCAGGGAAAAAGACGGGGACACAACAAAGAGATTACGCACCTCGCGCGTTCAACGCGTTCCGCTGTGCCTCGAGCCGCCGCAAGTTCTGCGTCTTGTGGTTGATCGTGAGCTCGGCATCCTCGATCTTGGCCTGGTAGTAGGCTTTGATTCCCGCGTTGCTATTTGATGGCTTTACAGCGACTGGCATGGCGAGCAAGACAAGGGGCGGGGTAATATTGTGCGGTGGACGCTGGGAAGAATGAACCGTGACGGGGACGAGAGGACGCGTAAGTGGGGATTTGCTTCCGCTGGCTGGCGACGATCTTGAACTTGAACTTTTGGGAAATCTTTCAATGCAGCCGCCATCACGACTTTATGAAGTTTCAAGCAAGCCGGTTTTGTGGTTCGCCAGGCAACCACCGAGGGAAACACACAATGCACTTCTGAGCTTGCCAGTGCGCTGGATACCTTTGTCTGCCTCTTGGAGTCGTGGTAAAGTGGCGCATGGTCGCAGTGAGATTGAAATACGTTTTCATCCACTGCAACCATGCGCTTCTAAGCTGCGGACTACCACCTCTATCTCCAATTCTCCACCAAAGAAATATACGCCCTCACCTTGAAGATATGAATACTGGCCAACAGCAACTCTTTCCGTGGAACGCATCTGGACTCTCTACGAACATGCCTCATCAAACGGAGCATCTTGTGGTATCATCTGCTTCTTTGTCGCGAAGCGATACCTACGGACTAACGGAGAACCGGGTCTTTTTATCAGCCCTCTAATATGCCAGGCTCGTTGGTCCCCGACGAAGCCGGGAGACGGCCTTATGAAATTAACCATCTTCTGTCAAATGTAGATCACACCTGGACAAGCTACGGTGATAGTTCCACGACGCCACCTTCCTCACTCGGCTCTTCCGTCTGCACTGATCCGTTAACAGCAGGTGCCTCTCCTAGTTATCCGCATCAGACAGAGCACGAAACCACGCGCTCTCTTGTGATGAACAGTGCGCCTGCGTCATCCACACAACCAGGATGTTACACAAGTCCAACTGCTGCTGTGTTATCTGTCTACTTCTGGACACACGTGGGTGGGCTTTTATCTCTCTTCCTTCCATCCTCCTGATTACGATGTTCTCAGAAATACCATTTCCCAATACACGCCTTCATCTTGTGCGACTCCTACCCGGTGTTTGCTCTGTACAACTGCCCAACTTGCTTACTGGATATACTGGGTGTCGACGACGATTATATGGAAGCATTTGATGGGGAGCAAAAGATGTGGCGACGCCAGGCACTGACAACCGAGCAAGACGTGCGCGTAGATAGGACACTCCTCTTCCGTTCACCAGGCATCACGGCTGACGTTTATATGAGTATGGTTGCGAGCGCGCTGGTCAAGGAACGATGGGTATTGCAGCTAAAAGATTTCTCGCTCTCACAAATCTGCCAAGTCAATGGTGCCCCACATTTCACCGAATTTAATGGTAACGTGTCCTCATACTCGCCCGGAGTTGCTGACAACGGCTTTCCGTATGTTAAGCTATTGAATCAAGACGCAGCGCCTCACAAGCCCTTGTTATTGGAAACACCTGTTTCTTGGAAGAGGCCATCCACTTTCGTAGATTCGAATCCAACTCACTCTGGCGACACGCATATCGAGAGAAAGGGAACTGAGCCGCCGGAACCCTCGATTCTTGAGTTTTTGCACTCTGTGTGCATCGTCGATCTCCCCCTCTGCGACCCTTTCGAGCCATTCCCCATCCCGCCCACCCCTTGGGTGCTCCCAGAGCTGCGCGATGAGTATACTTCAGTAAATTACGATTCTCCTTCACCCGTAGGTTATTCTCAATCAGGTAGCTCTTCCGTAGTGGATGATATGGATTGGATGTCCCAAAGCGAGGATGGCTCAACTTGGGTTGCGTGGGGCGCACCCACCCCCGCCTGGGCTAGCCCCGAATCGCCCATTCAATCGATTATTCCCGATCTGAAGACACAAGAGCGCGATTTTGGTGCCAAGGGAGACGGGATCAGTCGCGCCAGGACCCCTCGGCTATAGGCGTCAACACAGAGATGTAGAGTCTCGATTGGTGTTGCTTATACTAGGTGGAATGGGGTGCGTTTTGTACAATGTGAGCCCTCGGAGCTTCGACAGAACTCTGGGAGGCGAAAAAAAAAACACTAAACGCCGCCCAAGATATGTCCAGCGTGTTACTTGTTAAGCTTTAGGGCGGGCCTGGGTGCACTCCGCTTTATACGCTAATGATATTGTTTCCGGTCGCCGTTGAACCGTTGAGGTCCGCTGCGAACCTCCGTGACGACTCTAGCGTCTTTTCCTTGGTTACTATCAGGGATCGCCTATTCCACAATCAGGGCTTGAGAGCACAAAAGCCGGACACCTGCACGGACCACCCTTTCAAATAACGTTTGCTGACTGCAAAAGATCCAAGGCGCAAGTAAACTCGCAACACCAGTCGCAACCCCTCTCAAAATCTCTTGATCCCCTACGATACTCATTCTTGAAGCGCGAGGACCTACGAGTTGACTACTGAAGGCCATCCAATGACTCAGTCTTGCGAGCATTGCTTCAAACCCGAAGAAGGCAGCACCAAGCTGGACCGCTGTTCCGCGTGTCGCTGGGCTTTGTACTGTGTTGGCAATTATACTCAATTCGTATCATCACGGTCATAGGTACTCAACGCGCATTCAATATTTACAGAGTCGGGCATGTCAATCAGCAAACTGGTATCTGCACAAGTCCATATGCCGTGGAATCGTCCGCTGTAACGAGAAAATAGATAGCTTTCCCCCTGGTGACCCGGAACGGAAGGTCTTGGAGATAACAGCCGAATTACGGAAATTTACTGGGAGGAACAGAGACCTGGTAAGTAACGGCAGCCATAACTATGTCTCTTCACGTAGATTGATTCAAGCCGTATCTATAATCACTTTAGCTGGGCCAGGCAGCAATCCAGGCGATCAACCTGCACGCTAACCACGATGCTCCAAACAAACTTGCACTAGAGGTTCATGTTCAGTGGCTCCCGTACTCTGCGCGCTTTCGAGTTATACACGCTTTCGTTCAACCCCTGGAAGTCTACGCCAATTTGGGCGATGTAGTCCAGCAGCGTGCCCTCTATCACCACAAGAACAAGACGGAGGACGGCTTGATGGGCTGCATTCTAATCATGATAAAGTGCGGCGAGGGATCCGACCTCCCCAGACCCGTGTATTCGTTCACGTACTGCGCTCCCGACCACGACGGCGCTGCGCGCGCGCCCAAGTTTACGTGGATGGAGGAGCTCATTGGGACTATACATGAAGAACCGCCGCTCTCGACTGCCGTGGCTTGGTAGTCTATTAGCATCGTACCTGTCAAGATATATAGGTAAGGCTGTCCCAAGCTTATTTGGTAGACCTGAAGGTGGACGAGCTGACGGTTCAGACATAGTACATAAATAGGTCATACATATCACCCATCCGACAAATGGACAGTTGGTTTCAGAAGCCGACGCGTGCAGAGGAGCAGTAGACGCAGTTCGCTCGCCTGCGGTAGCATCTGGGCACGTACGAAGTCAAATTATGACACGTACACTCGGGCAGTAGTACCTTTGATGCCTTCATCAGGAAACTAACAGATTACTTAAAATTGGCCCAAAATTTATTTTCCCCCCTGTCCTTCATTTGGCCATCCTTTACCAAATCTGCATGCATATTCTGAAAGCCCACTATC
The DNA here is from genome assembly GCA_000697705.1 of Botryobasidium botryosum FD-172 SS1. Lineage (NCBI taxonomy): Eukaryota > Fungi > Basidiomycota > Agaricomycetes > Cantharellales > Botryobasidiaceae > Botryobasidium > Botryobasidium botryosum. The sequence continues at coordinate 154,457 of KL198086.1, forward strand.
AATTCCCCCTATGAGCATAAAATGCACAAAAACTATTGGGCCATGGGAGAGTAAGGAGCTGGAAGATATTTGTAGAAATGCAATATTGATGCGAAATTTTTGGGCCACTTTCCCTACTTTAGAGCTTAGCTCCACTTATTTGGCTTAAACCCTGGTTTAAGTCATTTTAAGCCATTTTAAGTTGATTTAAGCAAACCATGAGTTTCCTGATGCTTCAATGCACGACGAGAGCCGGCCGTTTTGCAACCCAAATCTTACTCACAGTCGCTCGTCTGTCTGGTGGAAGCTTGGCCACCACATGTCCGGGCAGCAGGCTCCTAGCCCCCAGTGTATATTTTCTAGTTCGTGAAACCGGTGAGCATCGATAGGAGTGCTGCTACCCGAAAGTGCTCGTACATGAGATTTGAGTTGAGAGCATTTTGGGACTCGGAGCACGAGGTGCACGCGTGTGTTCGCACTTAGCATAGCTTATGTAATCGTGACACGTGACGGTTACTAGCTACTCATCGATCATCCCCCATCGAACCAACGTTGGTCTCTTAGTCTATCCTCCTGGTATACGAAGATGTACGAGTTAGCTGCCGATGGCCGGCGGGTACCTATCAGGTGCTGTGAGCAATGCGCCAAAACGGAGGACGACAATGTCAAGCTGCTCCTGTGCGCTGCCTGTCGCTCGTCTCTATACTGTGTTGGTAAACTTTATGCTTTTTGTATCAAGGCAGTAGCCATTAATGTGCAAGACATTTACAGAGCAAGAAGTGTCAAGTGGCTAACCGGCAGCTTCACAAGTTCAAGTGCCGCAGCGCAGTTCGTCGCGAAGAGGAACTGAGCCAACTGTCCTCTAACGACCCAAGTCGGAAGCGTCTAGAGTTAACAGATGAATTGCGCAGGTTTACTGCAAAGAACAGAGCTACGGTAAGTAGCTATGGTCGTAATCATGTGCCTAAAAATTTAATCAAATCTTACTTATCGTTGTTCTAGCTGGGCCATGCGGCAATCCAAGCCATTAACATGCACAACGATCACGATGCTCCAAACAAGTTCGCTCTGGAAGTTCACGTCGAACGAGTCCAACACGCGAGGAAAACTCAGACATGCTTTCGAGCTCTGCGTGCCGTTGTGCGACCTTTGGAATATTACGCTACCATTACCGACCTCAGTGTTCTCGTTCATCAGCGCGCTCGCTACCATCACAAGAATAAGACGGAGGATGGCATGATGGGGTGTATCCTGATCATACTGCAATGCGTCCCACGACAGGACTCTCCTCGCCCCGTGCATTGCGCTACGTTCTGTGCTCCTGACGCCAAGCAACTGCTGAACTCACGCAAGCTTAACTGGGAGGAGGATCTCATCAAAGATATGCCTGGAGAGCAGTCCCCGGGCAATGCGGCCTGGTAACTCATCGTTAGACCTGAGAAGGCTTGACGTGTGGTAGGTAAGTTTTATCAAACTTACTTGACAGATCTGAAGATGACTAGTTCACGATCTGGCATAACACTTAAACACTAGCTCTACCACTTACGCAAAACCCGCAAAACCGGTGAAGGAAGCTAGAAGCTAAGGGGTGCAAAATATCGATAGAGGAAATTTGGTAGCTGGGGATTTCATAAAAGGACATGTACGACGCCAACAAAATAACATTGAGGACTCGGGCACTACTGCCTTGAGGGTCTCCAACCATCTCGGCGGGTTTGCCAACAATATGGCTTTTTTCTTTGCACAAGACAGCGACCCCTGGAGTGCCTCCCGTTTATAATTATCATTGGTAGAGACCTGCCACCTGTTGTCCAGCCGGGCGATAGTGGGACAGCAGGCTCGACTTACTTACAATACAGCGCTCTTCTCCCAGGAGCGTTTTTGCCAATATTGTTTTGAGTCTTGAGAATACTTATCGTGAATGTCGTCCAGTGCTGATTCAGCTAGTCCCGCGTGTTCCGATAGTCTCCCCCAGGCAGACCGCACTGGCTAAGGCTGTGGAGATGGAGGTCCTTGCGTCCGTAATCATACTTAGGCTGTTTCAGGTTCCGACGCACGAATCGCGCACGGACCATCCACTTCCTTGCTTATACAGTCGACGTACTCAACACCAGCGATCCACCATCAAAAGCAGTATCAACACAAGGACGTATGGTTCGACTGCCGACGGCGGATAACTATCAAGTGCCGCACACATTGTTCCAAAATCGATGAGGAGGATAGCATCAAACTACTCCAGTGCGGCACCTGTCGCTCGCCCCTCTACTGCGTTGGTGGTTTTTACCCACACAACCCATACTACTTACTGCGACAATTGGCAATGGGTAGGATGTCCATAAAGTAAGGTGTGTCAAGTAACAAACCGGCAATTTCACAAGTCCAAAGCCGCGAAGTCGTCCGCCGAAAGGAGGAAATGCTCCGAACAAACTTGCAGCGTCAAACGACGCCTGTATGTGAGGAGAATCCAGGCGTGCTTTCGAGTTTTGCACGCTGTTGTGCGTCCCTTGGAACATAACGCTACCAACTTTGTTGACCTTGCTCGTCAACGCGCTCTCTACCATGAAAAGAATAAGGGCGGAGGATGTGAGGGGGTGCGTTTTGACCGTGCTACAATGTGTATCGGGACAAAACTCCCCTCACACTGTGTTTTACGCTATGTTCTGTGCCCCTCGCGCTGACGAGTTGGTGCACCCACCCGGGCTTACTTGGGAAGAGGACCCCATCAAGGCTACACCTGGAGAACCGTCCCCCTGACTGGATGATGTAGCATCCTGGCTCGCTATCGTGCCTGAGGAAGCTCTATGTATATATGGGTGAGATTTTTCCGGACTTATCTGACAGACCTGAAGATAGACGAACTTATAATCTGTAAGAACATACTAGTGTCCTAGTTACCGCTGATCTGAAAGACGGATATATACCGTCGGGAGTCGACATTGGTGGATAAGACCTTGTAACGGGAAATTTCTTGAGCCAATTGTGTGGCCGCTGCCCTCGAGGCTTTTAAGCCTTCTCGTCTTGGTGTAGCGGTAAGGCCTCGTTACGGCGATAGTTATCGTGGGCGCTTTGGGTTTACACGCCAATATTGGCTCTGCGTGGGATCATGATCAGTCGCGACTCGCACCCGAATGTTGACCAAAAGATTTGCTGCGCAAATGTACAATAAAAGTGTTTGAAGTAAGAGAGGCGGGATGCGCGACACCAAAGTTAAACGACGCCAAAAGTTAACCATGATTCAAAATTATGAGCAAAAAAGGAAGTAAAATGATACTGCTTTTTCAGAAGATGAGGTATGTTTCGAATTCAGCGATCCTCTTCACTCGCCCCCCCGGCGTTTGTTGCGCCGCGGGTTCCTTGGCTTTCGTCTCGTGTCGTCTCCACCTCCGCCTCCGCCTGTACCCCCACCCCCACCACTAACGTTATTCCAAGTATCGTTTGGATTCGGAGGGAGGCCAGCATGCAACGCAGCCGGTTGGACTCGATCACGAAGGGATACGGGAGCAGACTTTCTATCACCCGGCTGGTTCCTGTTCCGGTTATTTTGGTACCCCCCTGGCGGCTGCTGCCCTTGGGAAGAAGCTGATGGGATGGACATGCGATCGAGCAGCGAGGAGTTGACGCGCCCCATGGATGGTGCCTGATCCCTGCCTTGGAAGGTATCTCGTTGGGATTGCTGTTGCGAGAGATGCTCAGGCGGGTCATACGTGCCTCCATGACCGCTCTCGTCGTTTGGCTTAGCCGACAAACGGTGATGGAGCGAATCAGGTTGTGAACTCGACGACTCTCCCCTCAGCCGTCCTTGTTGGGGCTGGGCGGGAGTTTCGGGAAAGCGAACCGGAGGGGGGCTGTCGCCTCGCATGGGCTCAGCAATCGTGCGTCGCTGGGGCGAGGGTGATTTACGACGATTCCCGCCAAATTCCCGCCCTCCTCGTCCCCGGCCCTGAGGATGGGGCGGCGTATCGCGGCTCGCTCGGGGCCGGGGGGCGGCTTCGACAGGCTCGCGGCTTTGAGTGATTGCAGGTGGGCGGGAGTGATCAAAGGCTCGAGTGTTCTCTTGACGGGGAGGCGGCGACGCAGATCGATTCTGGTGACGTGGAGGGCTGGGGGTTCGATTTTTGCGACGAGAGGGTGAGGGAGTTCGATTCTGGCGATGCGAGGGTGGAGGAGTCCGAGCAAGGTCCCGTCCTGGTGTATCCCAGTTTTCATGCGTAGGTGGGCGCATGTCAGCAGAAGGGGCGCGGCGGTCGTCATTGGGCGATCGTTGCGGGTTCGCCGAGACACGTCGATTCTGAAATTGAGATGAAGAGTGGGCATTGACCGGTTTAGGCCTTGCCACGACAGGAGAGACGGGTCTTTCCGAAAGCGTCTGGGGTACATCCATGTCCATCGAGTCCTCAGGGAACGACTGAGGCTGGGAGAAACGCGTCTGAACACGCTCACGCTTAGCCGGCCGCTCCTCCACGTGATGCCGATCGCCGCCATATTCTACCGGGAGGGGCAGTACTGGCTTAGAGGGGAGCTCTGCTTGAGTGCGTCGCGGTTGCCGGTTGGGATAGATCGGCGGGGCAGATGGGGGCTCATGAGAGCGAGCGGGAGGAGATGGCGGAGTGGCGGCGCGAGTACGTTCGTAGTAGTCATTGGCAATTGGTTCATCCTGCTGAATATGCAAGGACTGATTCACGCGCTCCGGCAGCGAGCGACGATCATCATAGCCCGGCGTATATCCAACGGAGGCAGCGCTAGGTCCGGGGTGTCGAGACGATCGAGGCATGGCTTCCTGCAGGGCAGACGGTCCAGCCACCTTCAGAATACAGATGTTAGGTTCACGAGTGAGAAAAAGTTAGCCTGGTAGTCAACTGCTCACCCCTCTGTTCAACATAGGCTCTTCATGAGGAATAGCCTGGTGCTGTCGAGACAAATAATGGTTATTTGGAATTAGCTATCGCGTGAAATTGAACCCCCATAAGCGTCGAACGCAGACGAGACGAGAATATTCAAAAAGGCACGAACCATCGCGAAGTCTTCAGGCGGTGACCTGGAGACACCGTGCCCCTCGAATGCGCCCGAATTTCTGTCCCTATCCCTCTCCTTATCTCTACGATCCGTCCTCTCCCTTTGGCTCTCTCTTATATCCACGTCCATACTCCTGGGAGTGACCTCGGGAGGCGGCGCAGAGAAAGCTTCTTGTTGCTGAGAGGCGCTGGGAGTAGCTGCTTTCCCAAATGGACGCCTATTTGTGAGAGGCATATCGTTTGCCCCTGTCACACGAATCTTGGGTCCCGAGGCTGGAGCGCCAGGAGCGCTGGCGCCAGGGCCACCTGTAATCCCGCCTCCTCGCCCACGCCTAGGAGGAGGGTTACGGGCACGTAGCACCGGGGGTTCTTTAGAATCTGCGACTCGGTTCTATTCCATGGCGTAAAATGATTTAGTATCAGAAATTATGAAAATGATCTGCAAAGTTTTTTTTGGCTTCGCACCTGCACGGAAAATTCAGGACTATGGCGCTGTTCAACTCGCTCTTTTTCCCTCTCCTTGTCACCTTCTCTGTCCATCTCCATCGACCGCCGAGCGTATGCCTCCGCGGCGGCTGTTGAAGCGGGGGTCGGAGCCGGGGGCTGCAGTTGCTGTTGTCGCTGCGGTTGCGGCTGTACATTCATCGGCTCCGGGCCGTCAGCATCAGCAAACGACCGTTTCACTCCACTCCCACCACCTCCCCTAGGCCCCGTTCTCATCCCTGTATTATCGCCAGAAGCAAGATGGGGCGGGATCGGGCGTTGCCTATAGTGGTTCAAAGCTGGAGCAGGGGGAGGCACGCTGGCCAACAGAGGAGCAGTGTTAGTAGCCATCGCTCGCGGCCTCGTAGGCAAATCCTTCTTCTCTCGCTCTTTCTCGTCCCGCTCCCTACTATCCCTGTTTTCCCAGCCGTCTTTGCTATCTCTGCTCTCACGATGGTCTCTGCTATCTTGGTCTACATCTCGACCCCAATTGACGACTCCCGTGTGGGTGTTGGCATTCGTGTCGGCGGACGCAGTCGGCATAGTACTATGAGCGCTCGCGCCCGCGTGCAAAGGTGCGGGCCTCTGGCGGGTAGCAACAGAAGGTCCCGAAGGCGGAAGTCGGGTTTGGTTTGCAAAATCCGGGTGGCTCGCATCACGAACAGGAGGCGCAGCCCGACCGCCTAAAGGTTAGAGAAATGCGATAAAGGGCAGTAGGCGGGAAGGAAAATATACTCCATGATGAGTAACTCGCACGATAGCAAGGACAGTGAATGTGCGGTGCGCACCCATTGTTTGGTTTGCCGTCCTCGGGAAGGCCGGCTCTCGCTCGCGGTCGCGGTCGTTTTGAGGCGCGGACGGAGGCTGTGCGCGGGTTACGGGAGGTGGAGGCTGGGCCGGTGCCTTGGTACTCTTGGCCATCAGGAAGCGTTGATGCTGAGGCGGCAACGGCACGCGTTTACGTTCTGGGGGTGCAAAGAAGAGGGTAGAGGGAGGTGGTTGACCGGGGGCAGGAGGAACGATATGGAAAGAAGAGGAAAATCATGAGCGACAATGAGAATCGCCGCGCATGAGGGATACGGTGCGATGTATGAGACGTACTCGAAGGTTGGGAACCATCGTCTGTGGGCGGCAGCGCGGCAGAGGTGCTGGGTTCAATGGTGATGTAATGTTTCGGGCTGATCGCTCGGTCGCCCCTGCCAGATAGTGTTGCGTGCTGGGTGGGTCCTGCGTCGAGACCGGGTTCGATGCGTCGCCTTTTCGGGTCGCTTTCGGTCGTATCATCTTCGAGCCAACGATGCTTCACCTCGTGCTGTTGAGGCGATGGCGAAGGCCGAGATGGCGGTCGCATCTGCATCTGTACCGGCTCGAGCAAGCGCGGGGTATCACGCGGGGAAACCGTGATAGACGACTGCTCGGATCTTCCATGAGATTGTAGATGAGACGAAGGAGATGGGGACCTGTGACCTAAGGAAAGAAGGAAGCGATATCGAGAGGCGAAGAATGAGTGACCAGTACTTCGAAGCGCCGAGAGTGATCGAGAGAGAGATGGCTCAAACGGAGAAGACGACGGTGAAAACATCTCCCGAAAAATGGCACATGAACCCTTCTCTGTTTTCGCGGTAAAGCGCACGGAGATTGGCCAAATTCTTTCGGGAATGCCTGCACGCCGGAAGGGAAAGGGTGGGGGAAGGGGGACGAAGGATGAAACGTACTCATGGGCGAAGCTTCGTCAGATTCGTAAACGGGACGATAATAGTCTCCGCGAGGATCCCGTGGTTCAGGGGGACCCTTCTTGCGACGAGGGGATGAGGTTCTGACGCTCATAGGAGCACGATCTCGACCACGGTCTTTGGACGGCGAATGCCTGACAGGCGAATCATCACCCAATTGATATCGCTCTGTTCCAGAAACGGAGACGTGTGAGCGGGGAGGACTGGTCGCCCGTGCCAACACTCCGGAGACAGCCTGGTCATCTTCAGGACGTCGGCGGTTTACTCTACCACGATTATCACGGTCCCCGCGCTTGCCTTTGTTGTTAGGAGGTGGGGGAGGCGATGGAGAGGGCACATAGCGATCCAATTGACGAGAGGGATGAGGGGCCATAGTGTCCTCACGAGCGTTATTGTATCTCTCTGGGCGTTCCGGAGAGACGGAACGCGCGTGACCTTGGGTCCGCCAGCTAGATGAAATGAAAGGTTCGCTCTCAAGAATGTCCGGACTAATCCAAGTGTCCCTGTCTCTGTCGGTGGATTGGCCACGGCGACGGGGAGAGATAGAGCGACGTCTCCCTCGGACCGAAGAGCCATTACCATCAGGCGATGCATTTCGGCCCGGAGTCAAGGTTACCAGGGAAGAGGGAGTAGTCCAAGTGCACTCGTAAGTTCTGACGTTGTAATAATAGATGTCGCCTTTCTTTGAGCGCCTCGGTTCCCATTCATCGCCGCCTGAACCTCCTGGATGAGGTTCCGGATCAGTCGTCTTCCGACGCTGTTCTCTGTGGTGCACCATGCGCGCGGCTTCGGTGAGGGAGGGGTGAGAGGGGTGGACGCGCACCAAGGCACCCGCGAGAACGGCGGCGTTGGGCTTGGGTGGCAGAGAGAGGTCGATGCTAAGGCTGGGAACAGTGCCATTGTTACTGGACTGAGCCTTCCTTCCGCTGGCTGATGCAGCAGAGCTCGTGCGCTCAAGCCCTTTGGCAGGAGACTGTGATTTCGATACGCTCGTGGAGGAATGAGACGAGCTTTTGGTGGGGCCAGAGCCGCGGCCCGTGGGAGATTTTTGTCTGCTGGATTGATTATGGGAAGCGGAGTTAGACGAGGAACGGGTTGGATGAGAAGACGAGTGAGGCTGTTGAGTTGGCGTTGCGAAGATGTCCTGCATGTCATCATCCTCCCCTCCGAGCGAGACGACATCTTCTCTGTCGTCATAATCGGAGTGCTGCGAGAAGTCGACGCCTTCGTGTTCTACTGGGGCGGCGGTGGAAAGATACTGGTCTCCCCCAGGCTCATCGCCCCAGTCGAGTTGCTCGTTATCCTCGTCGCTCATTGCAAGTAGAGGGGGTGATCGCGGCGGGTTTCGAGGGCGACAGACGGCGGGGACGGCAGTGCAGTGGATGGCGGCGAGAGGGGGCGAGGGGGATGGCCGTCTTCAAGACTTCAACGAGGACGAGGGCGACGCAGCAGTGTGGGTGGCAAAGGCCGTCTTTGCTTCCGGCGGACTTGGAAATTTCAACATCCAGACTCACCACCAAAGTGCTGGACTAATCTCACGTAATACATAGTGCGCGTCTGGGTGCGAGTCATTCTCCTCGCGCCCATCACCATTCGTTATTTTGCAAGCGCAGGAATACATGGTACTATCGAACACCTCCTGCAGCTACTTCGACCAAAACACTTGGCCTTGCTCATTGAGCCCAAGCCGGTCTGAGGGGCTAATCAACTCCAGCATAGCAAGATCATGGGCTGCGCGCATTGGCTTCGAAGGCTGGATCTCCTGTGGAAGGCCAGGCCAAGGATTGAGGAAAGGGTCATACCAAGGCCCACCGGCTTCGTATTCGGCAGCGGCGGGATCATCGCTAGCAACCTCTCTGCCCGAGTTGTCAAAGTCGATCAGCTTTGCGCGATAGACATCGTTCTCGAGCTGGACCATGATGTTGGATCGCCGCAGATCGCCGAATACCAGCCCTCCCTTGTGCAGCACATCAAGCGCAGCCTTGACGTCATTCACAACCGAGGATGGGAGAGCTTGATCGAGAAACGTATTCTCTGCATTCGTCTCTTTTAGCCGCTTCATAACGATCATCCAGATCCCGCCGACAATTTTCTCGGCAAAGTAGAGCTCCGGCGCCTTTGGGGGTGAGCATCCGGCGAGAAGCTGGTGGGTGCGGACGGAGTACCTCTCTGTGAATTTGACCAGCGCTGGGCGCCCACGGTATCTGGCTCTCCAAAGTGCTGGATTGTACTGCATGTCGCCGAAGGACATGCGGTCTTCAAAGACGAGACCCTCGAGCCGGGTGTGGGAAGAACGTGTGGAGGTTGGGCGGAGCGTGGGGTTTGGGCGAAGACGCGCAGGGTCCTTCGTGTCTCTTGAGCGTGGTTGCACACCCTTGTAATACTGGCGCAGGGACTGGAGTGCCTCACGCACAACATCAAAGTGCTTTGATATATGGTCGACGCGGCGGCGGATATACTGCAGGTCCCCGGGGCCAGCAAGGGAGAGGTAGTCGGTGTAATGATGAACGAACAGCTCTTCTCCAAGCATGGAGGCAGAAAAGCGAATGTATGAACCGGCGATGGTGACATGGATACAAGGGAGACAGGTAGCAAAAGCAGCACCGCTGAGCTGGTCGAGGCGTAAGCGCGAGAAAATTCCTTGGCTTGGGTGGGAACATACCTGAGGTGTATGAGCTACGTGCTTACGAAATGTCAACGCAGATTGGATGTCACCTTCAAGCAACGGAACCTTCTTCTCGTAATGCAAGGCAATCGCGTACTGGGTGGGGTCGGCGAGAGGCACCCAGACGGCGCCGTCACTCTCGGCGATCAGACGGCCATCCAAGTGCAACTGGTGCTTTTCTTTCATTTCATCACTAAAGATTCGGAGGAGCTTGTTAAGCACAGGCCACGATGCGCCCAGTAGGGAATCTTCCGATAAATGCAATCGCTGCACAATGAAGAAGAGTTCAGCTGTCAGCGCCACGCACTCGGCGTTGAGCTGACGTGTTTCAAGATCCTCGAAGTCGTCTTGGAGCCGAGCAAGGATAGGATCGAAGGCACATATGGGTAACCCGAGGCGGCTGAACGGCCGGCCATTGAAGATGGGGTTGGCGGTCTGCTCTGCATTGTATGTTGCCGTACTTTTGAGGATGTCCGAAGCAGCCCTCCCGGTCTTGCCATACCCAAGGGCCCGCTGATGGTCTGTAGAGACACTCAGTTAGATTGGGTGACGCGCAAAGCGCACAACGCGCACGTAGTTCAGCTGCATCATTCAATTCTCCAACCGTGTCTTCAGCAGCTCCTGCCTTTAAATTTGGATGACCAACCCAAATCCCAACTTTTTTGACGTCCGGTTGCGCTGGCCAGCATTCCAATATGGGCATTTGATTTTCTAGTTTCTCGGCTCGCTCCAGCTGATCTTTTATTCGTGCGATGAAACTGTCTGTTGGGCGGATTTCGGCGGGATCTTTGAGCTGTGGACTTCAAAGTTAGCGTCGATGGCCATCGGCGATCCAGTGGCGCACACCTTCCGAACGTCCAACCTGCGTGCACTCATACGCCCGAACTCTCCCTTCACCTCCTCATATATGGCACTTTTTAGGTCATTTATTAGCCCCGTCGCTGGAACAGAGACAAGAAGGCACTGTTCAGGTTCATCTCCTTCGACGTGTGCCAAGAGGGTCAGAGTAGCCATGATGGTTGGGAACAAGGAGGATGCAAGTGCGATATCGCGATGATTTAGAGTACTCACAGCCGCAAGCAAATCGCGAGGACCCCAACGGATACCCATCAGTAGCACTAATTTGTATTATTTGTTGTGCGGAGATTTATATCTTGCGTAGATGTTTAGAAATTCCCGATACCACTTGTGGTAGAGGGTCTTGTCAGCCACTATGTACAAAAAGTGACATGTTTTTCTGAAAAATGGCCACAGGCCTGGTTTCCTCGCCATTCGTGCTCAGCCACCCTGGCTCTCTGCCTGCTACATGATACATCAGCTCCCGATCAAAGCCACTCACGATAAACTGTACAGCGATGCCGTCCAACATTCATCGTCGCTCGTCCCGACCTTCGAAAGGACTACCTCGCTCCTGCCTCGCTCGCCTGCTCACTCAGCTCTGGCCCTCATTCTGCGGCCGCATTAATCTTGTTCTCTTCAGCACCTCCGTCCGTGCTGACTGTTGGCATCGCTTCCCTCGCGGACGTCCTCGTTGGGATCCCTTGCCTCCTCTGGTGCGCCCAATTTCCTTTGTTTATTCTCCCTAAAAAATTTCTTGCTGCCATTTCCCGCGCTCTTACACCATACTATATCAAAGTAAGCTCGTTTCGTGCTCGTGCACGCTCTTACCTGACACCATCACCTTCTCCTAGATCATCTCGCCTCATGTCTATCCACGCCGCCGTTACCTGCGGAATCATTATCGCGCCCACCTTCCTCCATGCTGATGCCGTCGAATCCTCAACCCGTGCCCCATGTCGGAATTGACCCCGACCGCTCGCGTGCGCAAGAGGTGCATGGCGTTCAGTTGGTATCTCTGCTGGCTGGTCGCATGGGGAATGCCCCTCATGGCTCTCCGGTCGAGTGCCGTGACCCATTCAATTGAGAATGCCCATGTCGTATATGGCTCCGCTGGCGATCGTGCACAAGAGGTGCGCGCTGACCCTTCGGAGTCAAGTGAAATCGAATGCCATATGAATATCATCGCCGGCGTCCACGCACAAGAAGTGCGTCTTCACCCGGCCTTGTCCTCTTTCCCGCCTGATCTGGCCGGCCAGCATGCACGCGAGGTGTGCGCTGGCTCGCCTTTGTGTACACCTGAATGCTGTATCCAAGTGTGGATGCTGCGTGAGTGTCGACGTTGGTGTCCGCGCGCGAGAATCGCGCCACGACCTGGCGCCGTCCTCTGCCCCAACTGGCCATTGTGCACATGAGGTGTGCGGTGGCGGGGCACCTTTTAGCCCGTCCAAATCCGAAGACTGTGTAAACGCTACCCCCGGTGGTCACGCACAAGAGGTGCGCTGTGGCCCGGTGTTGGCCTGTCTCCCTTCGCCCTTGTCTACCTCGGTGCTGAGTCGCCTTGCCGAGTTTGACACCGACTCCCGTCAAAAAGCCAGCCAATGCAGTCAAGATCACTCTTCGCAAGCGCTAGGCTCGCTGCTCTGGCACCTTTCTCACTTGATGCCAATGGTCATTTCTATACCCTCTCGCCTTTATTTCTTTAGAAAAAAAAATCCAAAAAAAAAAGCCTGTTACTTTCGAATAGTGATTGTGCGCCTTTTCTTTCCGTCTTGTAGAAAAAAGCCCCCCAAAACCGTATCCATTACATACTTTGCATACCGTCTTTCTCTCAAGCGTTTATCTCGAAAATATCTGCGTTTATATACACTCTTGAATACACCTGCCTTTCCTTGCATTCCGGGTCCTTGTGATATGCGAAATGGGCGCTATCGTATAAGCTCAGAGCTGTTTCGGTATCGGGTACTGCCGCCAAGGGGGCCTTGCGCCTTATTCCACGAGTTGGAGCGGGTCTGGAACCTGCAAGGTGTCCATGTCAACGAGCATCTTATAATGTAACATCCAAGAGGCGGTATGCATAGACGACCTCAAATTTATCACATAATTGACTTTCTGCCAGTCTCATACATCAACATCTCTACACAAACTCTTTCCGGCATAGACTACTTGCCAAAATACACGTCCAATACGGACTTTGCAACGTTAAACCCAAGTAAAGAAATGATATAGCCACCGAAAAGCGGGAGAAGTGGGGCGAGAATGATCTCGGAGCGAATGAAGAAGGGCAAAGCTAAAAATAAAAGGTCGCGCCCGGAAGTTAGCGCTCAGGTTAGGCTTTAGGGAAGGAGGAGAGGAGGGGAAGAGAGACGAACCAGTCATCCCGAGATACGTGACATAAACGTACTGCGAGAATCTGTTGAAAAAAAGATGTTCCCAAGATCATGCAAGCTGCTAGAAAACAGGATACACACAAGATATTAGACAAAGACGTACGCGACGAGGTATAGCGTATTGCCCAGCCATATAGTAAGCCATCTATCGTGCATCAGGATAGGCGCCAGAAATGCTTGGAGTACATAGAGAATGAGGGCGAAGGGGAAGAAGGCATTGGAATGTATGTCGAACGCGTATGCCCACTCGAGGCGGGAGTCGGCGTGGTGGTAGGTGGGTGCGAGCGAGAGTAAGGGCGCAGCTAGCCTACAGAGTAGAAAAGGCTTTGTAAAATCAAAATTTTATACCGAGGAAATGTGGCATACCAAAGCAATGTAGCAACGACCACGCCAACAGCGAGATAGTCCCGGACCACCATAACAGCCGCGAGCCACAGCCACTGGGGCGCACTCAGGGAGTACGTTAGCGACCAAGCTGCGGCTGCGGCTAGTAGAATGAATATAAATGTTAGCAAGAGAGGTTTTGCACGTATTCTCTTCATGCACCCACCACATAAAAATGCTGATATGAGGATGATTATGGCAGGATCATCTCTCGCCCATGTGTTCTTGGTCTCTGCATGCGTCCAGCCAAAAGTTCAGATATAAGAGAGTCCCTTGGATTAGATTGACGCTTTAGGGGCAGTTTATTTACGCTGGAATGGCAGTCGTGAGTTCGTCTCTCGGCTCTTCATAAAAAAAAAACAGTCGGTCTACGTACTTTATGGAAGTACACATTGCGGTATCTACGCATTGATTGATATAAAGGAGAATGTGGTGCTTTATTGTAGACAATACGGGCCATTTTTTGTGTTTAATACTCACACTCTCCGAGGCGAGATACAGAGATATGTCAGTTGCCACGCCGCAAGCTCGAAGTCCTGCATCCGCAGAAGATGATGTTCGGATTTTGGTTAGGCCTTTGGCTAGTTACTCAACTTTTATGTGCGCGAAGTTAAAAAATAACCCACCAGGTGTTGGAATCGCACGACCCGTCGAAAGAACACAGGGACCTTTAATCGCGCAGAGCGTCCACCACCATTTGCACCAGTAAGAGTAAGCGCAGAGCGCGGAAAGAATCTCGCGTGATGAATGAAGAACCGTCTGGATGACGAAGGCGTCGAGGGACTTGCATGAGGTGCTGTGGTTGGCAGGATCGGCTGTGACATTGGCCGCAAATTGAATGGCAAGGCTGTAAGCTTCAAGAGAAACCTGCGGACGCTAGTCGAAGGTTTGACGGGGATCTACAGGGATACGAGGGAATGCTTATGAAGAGCAGATTGATGGTGGAATCTCGAGAGAACGTGCAAGCAGCGCGGAGAACAGGAGGACGAGGGCACGATAGAGACCGTGATATTAATAATAGTATTGCCGATTTGACCGAATATTACATAATGATGAGGGTTAGGGTCGAGCGCCTCAACTACGGACTTGATGGCTGTGCATTAGTTGGAATTCACCCTAAGTACGCTCTTTTGCTCCTCTTCCACTTTCCTTTTCGGACATCTACACCCCGCAGGCAACAGACCACCTTCTGAAGTTCATGTTTCTCACTGACAGCACAAATCTGCCCGCCAATATTAATAAGAGAAAGAGGCCATCCTACTCGAATACTTAATCGGGGGGCACCGCGGCCATGATGCATGCCATATATACACACTCTGATAGTGTATGAAACCGACGGTGATACCAGGTGGATTCTTCGGAAGTTGCTGTAGAAGGTAGGCGGTGCAAAGGTAAGAATCTGAGATCCAGAACCTTCTATGCAGAGCGTGAAAAGCTGAGAACCCCACCCGCAAACCAAGTACTGTCTCTTTAGCCGACGCAAGTATTGAGCGAAGACGAAAGGTTGTACCGTATTCCTGCACCACTCAAAGACGGACAAAATTGTCCTCGCGGCGTCAGGCACGTCCGCCATAACCGATCATTTAGTAGCTTCAATCCTCCATATACGAGGCCATGTAACTAGTCCGGTGAGCTGATTGTTTCCGGCGATTTAGAGTGCGCAGGATGCCCATAACCGCCAAAATACCAGACTGACGCTGGCTGCCGCCTCTTAATCGACGCTATCCTATTGGCAATCGCTACACATCTTTCAGTGTCGGCAATCGGTATTCTCCCGGAATATGGTATCGAATTGACTCCATCCGATAGCCCACAGTATGGGCGATGCTAATTCATCGGGCTCCCTGAGTATCTGGTCGTGCGTCTGAAAAGCACGTACCAACTCCCGAGGTGCTTGCTCTGATGCTTGGGAAAAGGCGGCGTGCCCATCAACATTGAACGCTTATCCACCAGAAGCATTACTGGAGAATCCAGCACCGCTCTCTGCGACACAACGCCTTGCGGGTTGAGCTGTTTCCAAGCCAGGCCTTCTGGGACAAGCCCCGCCTCAACCAATATACAGATGACATTTTGCGAAAAACAAGGGTACGGAAGCGATCCAGCACGCTTGTGTTCTATGAGTCGACTTTTGTCCGCCTAGGCTCTCACGATCAAATAGTCATGCCATGGTCGCAGCTCGTCCACTCGAATACATTCAAATGGAGGTAAGGCGTTCACTTTAATGCATCCTATGTGACAGCTGAAGTTCTGCCGTCAGTTTATGGCGTGGGTTCCGGCGATGCTGTACAATAGATGTCCTCATATCGAGTATGCAAACGGAAGAGTAGGGGTGTTTTTCCATTGCATGGCTCTGCGAGGTTCTGGTGCTGCTCATTGCTGCTCTTGCTCCGCCTCACACTGCCAATTTCATAACAACGAAGCGTTGCCTCTTAAAATTGCTACATGCACAGTGTTTCGCCCTTCTGCTTTTCGAGAATCCCTAGCCCAAAGAAGAAGAAAAAACACAGGCGATCATTGGAGACATAAGGGGATCACCTTGAGATGCGTTTTTACGACGCAGTTGAACAAGATGTGTGCACGGGCCTTATGGGTCACGTGACGTAAGCAGTATTAGGTAATACGCTCCGTTATGGAATTCGCGAGCCTCCGTCGCGCGATTCATCATCACCACGGACGGCGACAGCGCGAATTTGAGCAGCGCGAACTTGAGCAGCGCTCACCAGGATACCCTTCGTTCCCCGAATTTCAGTCCCGCGCGCGTCCGTCATGTCCGGCGAAACACCGACCGATGAGCCTGGAGATTTGGCCGAGGAGTATATTCGTTCGATGACCTACTGTGACGCGCATATAATCGCCGAACGTGCGCGCGATGCCGAGCGCGCAGCTAAGATCTTGAAGAAAGGTGGGAGGCTCTTTGCACAGTTTCTCCTGGGTTGTTGATGTTAAGCCGACGCGAAACTTTTGCGCAATGCGATTCAAATAACGCCGCCAGTCGAATTTTGGCTGAGCGACTCCTTTCTCCCCTACAACGAGGGCATGTGGAGGCTTTACGCTGCGCATCCCGACCACTGGATTCCCATCTCCGCCCTCGTTCCTATCTTGAAGCGGCGAAGATGCCTGATCTTCGACGTGAAGGAGACCGTTGCTTGGGTAGCCGACGCGCTCAGGAAGAGCGAAGGCTTGCTTGAGGTGGACGAGAATGGGGAGAACGTACGGAGGAGTGGCGGCATCATGCGCTCGGAGGAGCCCTTTTGCCGGAGTGTATATGCGAAAGGTTTCGGCCAGGAGACGGGCGGGCTGCATGCTCGAATTCAAGCGTTCTTTTCGCAGTATGGAGACGTCGTCGCGGTCAAGATGCGTCGTACTAAACATAAGCAGTTCAAGGTAAGCGCATATATCCCTTCTTTTGTAAAATGTGACTACTTATAAAGCCTCTTAGGGCTCGGTGTTCTGCGAATTTAAACGCAGCGAGACTACCGACGCCTTTTTGGAGTCCGAGCCAGCACCTGCTTGGGATGGAGAACCATTGCTCATTATGTACAAGTAAGCCACCTTCCAGCCTCAATACTCTTGCATGCTGACTTGCGGCCTCGGTCTACCCAGACAAGCTTACTGCCAGGGGAAATACGAGGAGATAGCTAAGGCCCGAGGTGACGCTGGAACCGTTAAGTACGCTCCTCAACAGGCACTCGGCCGCCGGGCGTTCAATGCATTTCGAACTACGAAATCGGCGAAGCGAAAAGCACCCGATGAGGAACCGGACTGGCAGGAAGCCTTGAAGCAAGGTGGGCATGCTTGTAATTTCCTCAGCTACGCCTTTTTATATCACGCGCTCCTGGATCCATTTAGTCGAGCTCTATTTCAGCGATATTAACCTTCTATTCGACCCGCAAATGTGGATCCTTCATTCCAACCGCTCTGACAACTGGGTCCCCATCGCGTCAATTGCTGATCTCAAAGAAATGCGTGTATTTCGACCTTTCGGGCTCGATTGGATCGTCAATGCCATCAGGAAAAGCGAGAGCTTGCTCGAAGTCGACACACAAGGAAGAAAGGTGAGAAGGAAGACCGAGGTTCCGCGACTGGAGAGTCATAGCGTATACGTGAAGGGGTTTGGTGAAGAAGGAGATAAGACACAAGCCGATCTTGAGGGCTTCTTTTCTCAGTATGGGGAGGTGGTATCCGTCAAAATGCATCGTGAGATTGACGGGAAGTTTGATGTGAATCGCCGTTGCGACTTCTGTTGGCTATCACCCGTGCTAACGTAGCAACCCCCAGGGATCTGTAACTTGTCGATTTGACTCTCAAGACGCGGTCGACACATTCCTGGCGGCTGACCCGCCCCCTGCATGGAGCGAAACTGAGCTAGACATATCCCAGTGGGTCATACCCATCCCCGCAGTCGTCTTATGTGATCTTACCATTCATACAGTGGACTCCATGCCCAAGAGCCAGAGGCAGCGCCACAAGGTCGAAGGCGATATGTCAGGTTCGGTAATGAAAAGATGCTGCTCAAGGAAGATGGCACGGTCGATCCGGAGGACATCCATTGGGCCAAAGGATGTACGCTCAAGTTCACGGGCGTCGGGCCTGGGCATTTCAGCTGGCTTGATATTAAGGTCGGTATTCCTTCTATCGTTTTCTATTAGCTCGCGCACCTTATCGGCCTCCGTCCCACAGAAACCGCTCAAGATCTACTTTCGGCGCATTCCGTACGTCAAGATGAGTAACTCGTCCCAGCGGCAGGGTATCATCGGGTTCAAGCGTGCTCTGACGGAATACGACATCGAGAAAGTAAGGACTCTGGTCCCTGTGCTTGCCAAAGGTACCGTCGAGTGGACTCGCCCCTCCGGTAAGTATCAACAATGTCACCGGATATAAGGACACCCGGTTTGATGATACTGCCCATCCACAGAGGAAGAAGAAAGAGACTTTGTGACCGCGCGCGTTCGCGAGCTTGCTGTGAAAGCTCATCAAGGCCCTCTCGAGATGCGCCGCCGTCGACCGGATGCTTATATAAATGGCAAGCGAATCAGAGGCGGGCGCGCGGCAAGGGAAATGTCAAAAAGGACGGGCAGCTCGGTATGGGAAGTTTCATTGGATGATCCTTTCGGCAGCGAAGATGATGGCTGGGGCATCTTCGTTGGCAATACGACGGAGCGGGATGGAGTGCTTGATACTGAGGTAGAAGATCCTGCTCCTTGACAGAGGTGCCATATTGCTCCACAGCTGATACTTTTATCCCGCTCAAGATGTGCGACCTGCTGTAGATATGTACAATTGAAAGGGTGGTGATCAGAGAGTTTGGCATGCGTGGAAAGCGACCCTGAGTCCTGCGTACTACGCTCGCAGACGCAGGCAGACGCTCACCCGAAGGTCACTGGGATCTGCGTGGGATCTGCGGCAGCGCACGGACACTTGCCAAGATCTGGACGCGTAGCCGTGCAAATCAGTGGACTGGAGAGAATCAAGTATAGGGGCGCTCTATGACTATCGATATGAACATCACTATCTGCCTTGTTGGAATGAGAAGCTGATATCCGAGGTGGGCCGCTATATGATATATCTTCTCCTGGGCTGCGCGCGACAGACGAGTAAAGAAGGAAAACGCCTGATGTTGAGCGTTCAACGTTCAACGTTCAACGTTGACCGGTGATCTCTGAACGAACTAATCTCGAGCCTGTAGACCGGACGCAAAACAATATTTGGCAACTACATAAGCCTAGTAGTAGCATGTAAAAACCTAGTTCACACACCAGTGCTAGTACGCAGAATTCTCGTGAGCGTGTGGTGCAGCTGGCGGTGTGCACAAAAGTGCGTATGTAGAAGGTGTCCCTAATAATAGAATGAAATCGAAGCAAAAAAAAAAACACAGAACAGCACACAAGGTGCATATAAAGAGCACAGGCTGGATTCGAACCAGCGGTCCTCCGCACAACCCGGTCCCCCGGACAAGCGTAACCCCTACCACTTAGGCAACCAGGCCCTTGTGACAACGTTAGCCCGTTAGAATTTCTACTCAATGGGATGCCACCAGGCCTGGCTTCCTGTACACTTTCCTGGCTAAATGACCCGGAAATATGTATTCGGATTTACACAATGTACATGTGAAACATTAATGGTTCAAACGTTCAAGTACTAGCCTTAGGTTATAAAACTCGTTCACTCACGATATTATTTTGGTCACCCATTTCCCGCATCTCGTGGCATTGCTCTGAAAGTTGACGGGTCCTGGACATACGCTCCCCGAGATCCCCCCCTTTTTTGTACGCGTCCAACACTGCTAACTGGTTCCTCGAGGTGCGCCTGCGCCTCCCTGTCTGTAGTGTACTTGTCTGCACGTCCGTCATGAAGCCATTGATCGAGCTAAAAGACTCCCTGCTCGGTCGACTGGGCTCTGTAGGGATGCCCTCGCCCTAATACTTCAATTTATCCATTGTTTCCCTCGCGCTGGGACAGCTAATACTATGGCGTATGCAATGGTAGGTAGTGTATTCTCGACGTAGCTGAGTAAATATGGGTGAATGGAGTGTTGGAGTGAGTATAAGTAACAATACTAGTAATGACATGGCAGTGTGGATACAAATCGAAGGGAACAATAAAAATAAGCAATTCATCGATCATCATCGGTAGTCGTTTAACGACCAGTCCTTCAGCGGCGGCGAGCTTTGATCAGTGAATAACAAGATGGTGTGGTTAGCGGCGACGCGGAGCGGAGGGGATTGGTGTCATGACTACTCACCACATCTGGTGGTCCTTACTTCCTCCGGGCCCAACCCCTTCCTCAGACGTCCTGTCGTTTCAGGTGGTACGTCGTCTTCAAAGCAGCAGATCCAGAGATGGCGAAACGTGGGGCAAGCCTTTGCGAACTCGCGCAGCCAGTCTTCTCTTCCTTCCTTATCTCGGCACCGGTGAAGTATTATCTCCTGAAGTGATCCAAGCCTACTGATGGAGCCGGCAAGATAGTCGTTCGTCGAGCTCGAGAAGGTGAACCTGTCCATTGTTATTGTCGAGAGGTGCATTGCAAGCCTTGCCGTAGGTACAAGCGACGCGATAATTCCGTGAACCTCGGGTGTTGCGAATGGCTTCCAGCTTGACTCGGGCGCGACAGTGATGACTAGCGTGGGGAGCCCATCCTTTGACCAACCCTTCACTTTGAACATGTTGTCACGTGAGTCCCGCGTATTCGATTCCACGCCGCCATAGACCAGAAGGTGCGTGGTACGGCCTAGATTGGACATTCCCACCAGCTCGATCCTCGAGTCCGGCAGCAGATCTCCCAACATCTTTTCTGACAGGTCCAGGTACTTTACAGAGATGTCGATGACTGTGTGCGAGTTGACAGCGGCCAAGGCTAGGATGGCTTTAATGGTCGTCGGGTTAACGCCTGTGATCGTAAGGCACGCGAAGGAGGCCGAAAATTTCGTGGAAGTCCACTCTGCGGAGGGTCGACCAAACTCGAAGTCGTCGGGCGATGAAATGAAGTCGACGGATGAAAGGGAGAGCGATTGTAAGCACGGAAGACGAGCGATGAGGCGCAAAAATGTGCGGACGGGGTCAGTCCCATAGAATTGTATTCGGTCCAACGCAAGTTTTTTGATCGGCTCAAAAATTTTCCCGCAGAGAGGCATCGCGACTCCACAAAGTCGAATTTCTCGGAGCAGGGGCGCATCGTTTTCAAAAAAATCTCGAGCTGCTGCGCCTGGAATGACGCCGTCGGTATAGGCTCGGTGCAGAGTTAAAGATCGGAGATTCGGGGCAGGGCCGGTCTGGAGCAGCTGGAAAATCTCGCGCGGCGTGGTGGCATCGATGCCCACGCTAACTGACATCCAACGGTTCCTTTGAGAGTGTAGTAGGACGTATAGTTCCGTGCTCTCCGGGATCGCGAGCCGGTTCCAGTTGATTGCAAAATGGAGAGGGGCTGCGCGGGAACGCGCGAGGAACAGCTCGGTTAGGCTGGGGGGGAGCTTGGTGGGCGTGGCCCACAGGCGCGAGTGTGCCAAGGTTAGACTACGCCATAATGCTGATACTGCCGAGAGGCCAAGTATTGCTTTCGCGGGTTTCGCGGATCGATAGTCGGAAGAAAACACCGTGAACTCAAAGATTAAAGCCAAAAGCTCGTCGGGGAGCCTATTTATCAAGTTGGGGACGACAATATTTGCCTTGAGAAAAAATAATCATGACCTTAAGGGTTGCTGTCAACATTACGGCGTTAGAGGTCATGTTCTTACTTGGTTGGTCATGGTCATGGCGTTTGAGAGCAGTGTTGGGGTTGTTGGAGCCTTAGGAAGAATGTAGCGATGAGCGAGATACGGATGGATCGGAGCACGGGGGAAACAATAATCTTACATGAGCTGCCAGTTCTGGCAGGTCGAGTGCAGATACGGGTGGAGTCACGGCTCTCGCTGGGACGAGATTCTTGGAGACGGTATCAGGGACAATGCGCTCAGACCCTCGCACTGAACGAAACGTACTGTTTCCAAGTACATGTTGACGGAGAGTGGAGGGGGCGCTGTTGAGGGTGGCTAGTGGAGGAGTAGCGATGAGCGATCGTCATCGAAAGTCTGGGATCATTGCGCTAAAGAGATCGCCTTACCTCTTGTGCTGTCGAGGTGGGCGAGGGTGCAGGCGACGACGCCGGCGTCGCAGCCATTGATGAAAGATCGCAGGTGGTGGTGGTGGGAGGAGGAAGCACGGCGAAAAAATTCGCAGCCCAGTCGCGCGAGCTTTATAAATCAAGGGTCACGTGATACAGAAATCACATTGGATACACGCACAAGCATGTCCAAACATTGCGATGTGCTGGCCTGCTGGGTGCGAATCAACTTTTCGCAGAATTTTTCGGATTTCCGCTCCTTTTTCTTCTACCGCCACGTCTGCAGCACCAATTACCAATGGGCGAGCTCCTCACCGCGGCGGCCACTCTCCTCGTCGTCTTCTCCCCTTACATCTACTCCAGTGTGGCCAAGTATCTCGCCGCTCGTCGCGCTCCACCTCCCGCTCCGACGACCCAGCCAGTCGCCGAAAGGACGCCCTTCATACGAGCCCTAGAGGCCCTCCTCGCCGCCCACACGTGTCTTGTTCTTTTCAAGCTATTTTGCGGACGGCCGGCGAATATCTTCACTGACAACGGCGCATCGTTGACCACCCCACCGCTTCCCCTTCGAAATATTCTCCTTACCCGGCTCGCTCAGTTTGAAACGCCCACCCCCGAAGGTTCTCTCCAAGAAAGCTACCTCTCTCCCGAGCTCGAATCCCTTCTTTCTCGGCTCCAGTCGTTCGAAGTGCGCACGTCGTACGTGCGCTTCGGGCATGACGCGGTGCAGAAATGCGCCTACTGTCTCTCGTTTGATGACTTTTGGCTATTTGCCTTGCCTGGGCTGATGCTTTCGTATATTCGCACATTGGCTGTCGTGGGGTCTTTGACCGCAATTGGGAGCGGGAAGAGGCGCTTTAGATGGTGGGCCGTAGGCGCTGTCATAGGCGGGTTTGTCTTAGAGTTGTGGACTCTTCAAACGACGGATATCAGACTTACCGATGACACCGTCATGGTCAGCACATGCCCGTTCTTTGAATTAGTCCACCAAACTAAAACCCTACTTGAACTCATAGCTCCATGATCGGCTGTGGCTTCTCCGCCATCTCGGCTTCCTCGCTATTCCAATCGTCGTATACGCCTTGCCGGTCGCGGGGCATCCCCTTTCACCCCTCCTCACTCTCCCACAAACGCTCGAGAACGTCGAGCGTACGATTCTCACGCTCCGACTCATGGAGCGTACCCGACTTGCTGGCGCACGCTCTCTTCCCCTGCGTGAGCGCGCGACGGAGTGGTCCGAACAGGAGAGGAAGATCAGCGAGTGGGGATACGAAGACCCGCAGCTAATGGCCGAGGCGACCAAGCTGGGCCTGGAGATTGGAATGGACGCGAATGCGGAGCAGGCGGGGAAGATGTCGCTATTGCAGGCGCTGTGCGTTGGACTTGGGGCGCCTATGCCACAGCAAGCACCGCCCACCTAGTTTGGTTGGGTGGTTGTATAGGTTATCTGTTTTTCATGGGGATAGCTGTGTTTTGTGCTTGTAACTGAAGCGTACGTGCATATTGTGGTACTATATTCAAGGACGGAATTCACAAGCTTAATTACCTCATGTGTGACTACTCAAGCCACGCGCTCCTGCCTCAGACCTGCGTATACCCACATGTCCAAGTTCTAGCTATGGCTTTGCCACCACGCGTTTTCGGTTTCCGCGTGCCCACGCGTCTAGGCGGTAGCTCGAGCTTTTCTGCCTCAATCCACCTTCCGTTTTCCATTTCTGTCAAGCTGCGTAGCTTGGAAAGACGGTCCGCCGCGAATATTGAATTCTTTACTTGCTGGCATCCCTGACAGAGGGCGGCTAATGGACAGTCTACACTGGATCATTTCATGACCTCACTTTCTCAATGGCGAGATGCCCCTACCTCCTACGCGGACAGCGCGGCGTTGAAACTCTTTGCGGAGAGTGGCATTTCCACAATTGGTGACCCTGTGAGTTGCGTCTTGGGTGCCTTCATCATCTGCAGATTGAAATCTATTACACATTGGGACTTTCGCGAGCGCCTCGCATTTTTTGGGAAAAGCGCGCAACGACCCCACATACCTACTTGGATTCCGTCACGCGACCGCCACAGCCTCGTGGTCGCCTGCAATATGCAGTTGGCTAGCGGCTAAAGTTGTGGGCTGGGTGGCAAATGCACCCTCTTCCTACCACCACGAAGTCCGCCTCGTACCTCCCTCTTGCTCATCCAACCTCGCTATTGCTTACTATGGGTGAAGATATTGAAGAGCGAAGCTGCACCGCGCCATCCGAGCTAAAGACTTCCAACTGGCGAAACAACTGGTTGAACAAGGAGCCAATGTCCGCGCGCGCGATATCTCTGGCTGGGAGCCGTTGCGCTTCCTTGCCGTGCTCCAGACAGACTATTTGGACATCCTCTCCTCGAGCTCCTTCGCAGATATTATTCAAGTCCTGCTGAGCGCCGGAGCGGAGCTCAATGCCTATGGCGGATCACCACTATACTACGCCTATAACCAGGATTCATCCCTCATTTTCCGACTCCTGATCGATGCGGGGGCCGATCTGAGCGTATTGGATCCGCTCATCGGCGCCGATATGTGTCGCTTCCTAACCCAAGTGCTGCATTCCCCCGATGATACAGCTGGTTTGAGCTACTTGCCCGTGAGGATTCATGTGAATGCTACTGATTCGGTAGGCTATACCTACTTGGATCGTGCGGTGTGGCTGGGTTCTCCATCTGCCGCCAAGGAATTATTGCGTCATGATGCAAACCCAAACGAACGGGGGGTTTGGGGTCGGACACCTTTGCATGACATATTCAACTTGATGCATCACCCGGATGGCGCAGGCGCACTACAGGCTCTTATCAATGCGGGGGCAGATGTAAATGTTATGGTCTCCGGCAGTGGTACACCTCTTGACGTAGTCATTTCCCGTGCCTGTCCGCCGGCATTCCGCATCATACATGCTAAAGGAGGGTGGGCGACCATGCCAAAAATTCACTTCCCGTATCGGTTTTTGCGTGCTCTTGAAGGCACGGATGTGATCATTGATTTCATCGAGGCAGACGAGTCCTTCGGGTTCGAGAGAACTCAAGGTCACGACAACGTTCTGTGCTGTGCAGTTCAACGCAATTCGCTCAAAGCCATTCGCCGGCTCTTGAGGCTCGAGGACGATTCAAGTCTCCGCGACGATCGGGGGCATACACCCTTTCACTACTCGGCTGAGTTGATCGGGCACCCAGGAGGAAGGCAGGGATTGTTAGCTCTCGTCAAGGAAGGATACTCAATAAATGCCACCAATAAGGACGGAATATCTGCATTGCAGCTCGCTGTTGCAAAATCTTCGTGCCTCGCAGTTCAGTTCTTACTGGAGCAGGGTGCTGACCTGCATGATGGCAGCACACTCAGCGCCGTTTCGCCTCAATTTGCCGTCACGATGCTAGAGCACCCAGATGGGATCGCTATGATGCTGAAGTTGGTGCGCGCGGGGATGGCCGTAGAAGACGCACCAAGCTACCGCATGAAAGTTCGCTCGCGGGTAAGTAGCTTCTGGGTAGTGTTAACCTGTTCTGACCGACCTCAGGCTACCTTTTCCGCAGGCCTATTAGGTCCAACCCTCCATATAGGCATGTTCGGCCTATAAGGGGGTTATTATAGTGTATCTCCGGTGTACGTGCAACAGAGCCAGAGGCCCTCAGCATTTTGCCTCAGTACGTGCATAGTACGTGCAGAGTATGTACGTGGACGTACGTTGGACGTACCCTGGCCTCGATTGTGGCTCAAGACCGCCTGGATGTACAATGTATGTACAGAGGTCGTACGATAATCATGCTAACGACGACGCCCGAGTAGCGACAGTCAATGGAGCCCTGGTACGTACAAGTACGAACAAGTACGTACTGGTACATACAAGAACGTACAATCTGCGCGTACGACAGAGGACTGCTGGCAGGGGGACCGAGGATCTCCTGAGGGCTGGGCATTGTACATTATGCAAACCTTCGGGGTAACACCTTACCCCTGTAAACTCGGCTAAAGCATCGGTTCAACGATGATAATAACATTAAGACGCTGTGGAATATATTGTAGATAAAGACATTGAGCTGCGCAACTACATGGCCGGACGCTGATACCAGCGACCATTTACGGTAAAAAAGTTACTGGGGTCTATCTCGACTAATTCATCAAGTGCCCCTTGTCGAGAGCTGGGTTCTGGGTTGGCGCTGGGTTTGTTGCTGAAAATGGAGGGATGAAATGAGCCTGGAAAGCCAGACGAACTGCCTGCAACGTCCTTCTCTGGTGCTGGGGTTGCACGGTAAGTATCGAGTGAGCGTGGAAAGTTGGATGAACCGGCATCAACATCATTCGGTAGTGCCGGAGTGGTTTGTTTATTATTGGGAGCAAAATTGTTGGGCTGTAATCCGGTCTGAGCCGGGGGCGCACGGGGAGAAGGGAAAGCTGGCCGATTCCCCAAAGCCGACGAATCCTGGAACGACGCGCGAGATGACGCAGGCGTTCCCTGCGCCGGCCCCGCGAAGCCCCAACCTTGCAAATGCTCTGGCCTTGTCCTCGCCGCGGCTAAGTCCTGGTCACGGTATGTAGACGGGACGTTGGGGGCTTGCCCCGGAATAAGACGGCGGGCGTTGTCGCTGGGCACAGAGGACTGAATCCCTGGTGGTTGAGTAAGGGTATCGGCTAACGCGTTGAGCATGGAGTGCTGCCATGGGCGCGTTGAAAAGGGATCCGCGTCCAACGGCTCGAGTGTGAAAGGTGAATTGTCACGGATATGATCTTGGGGGAGATATCGAGACGGGACCTGAGAGGCGCTACGAGTGGATGCAGCCAGCAACATAGTGTGCTCTTGAGGTGTTTGGCTGCGACTATGAGAGTCAGGCGGCGCGATATTAACATGCCTATGGCTGCTATAATTGGGCGCAACGGAAGCGCTGCGCTCGCGTGCTTTCTCGGCAGTGGGGGCATTTCTGGGCCTGGGGGCGCCGGGCTTGTACGCACCCAAGCCAGACGGGGTACATGTTTCTAATGTTTCTACGTATCCATCAGCAAAAAGGTCTAGAGCAGTAGCAGCTAGAGGTTGTTAGTGAATGCTATAGGGGACTCTAGAGTACTTGGTAGCAATCTGTAGCACCTATAGTGCCGGAGTGGTAGATCAGGGTCTACTTGCTACAGTGCTACAGGTGCTATGAGCTGCTACTAGATGCTCTATAGCACTCTATAGTACTGACTAACAACCTCTTGCTGCTACAGCCTGAAACCTTTTTGCTGATGTCCTCGAGCTTCAAGTTGGCTGGGGGCTGGCTGGGTTTGTGAACCGAACCCGTTGAGGCCCGTCATGGATATGGACGCCATCGCATTCTCAGGGAGAGGAGGTAGAGAACTGACGGACGCGCTGCGAGCTACGTGGCCGGAATTCTGGAGTGTAGATGGCGTGTGCAGAGTTGATGTGCTAATGAGGCACCTGGAAGGTCCACCGCCACTCTGTCCAGGGATTGGGATGTGCGCCTTTGTGACTGTTATATTTTTTTCTGTGGTTAGAGCACGGTGACAGTAGAAAAGATAATGACTCTACCTTTGGCTGATGGCAGGATTATCTTGTCAGGAAGAGGGCGAGTAGCGGCATTAACCGTGCGCGCAGTGGCGTGAGATCAGCGCCGCGTATTCCCATCATGGCCTTGTTCATTGACATCAACGCGCGTGTCAGCTTCGCCATCCTGGCCAGTCCTGTCGAGTAAGTTGTCCAGCTCAAAAATCTCCTCATCGCTAGCCAACTCTGGTCTATTCTCCAATGGTAGAGCAGACTCACACTTCACTGCGACGCTGATGGAGCCCGCTGGGAGCTTTGGATTTGCTTTCACAGCCTTGCCCTTCCCCTTTGAAATCTTTTTCTTCGCTCCCGTGTCTTCTTCGTCTCCGCTCCCCCCGCCTTCAGCCGCCTTCAGATATTCGCCCACGGTCAGTAGCGTATCCCCTTTGGTGTCAATCACCAAAGGAATATAAGAATATGCTTCCGATGCGTGAGGCAGAAGTTTCTGATCTGAAAAGAAGAAAAAAACATAAACATAGCGTGAAAAGAATATTGTGAGGGAGATACTCACGATCAGACCAAGGGATGTATGCCATCCTCTTGGGTTCTGGCGTTATCTTGAAGTAGTCGGATGCTGCCTTCTTGTAGAGGCGCATTAGGGTATCGTTCGGCAAGTTTTGAAGGATATATCCGCCTTCGCTTGGAAACTGGACACCGAAAGGCCAGTTGGCGAGTACCAGCTGCGCTTTGAAGCAGCGCCTTGGGATTTGGCTCCAAGGAAAGCGAACGGTGTCACGACCTTTGGTGCCAAAGGCGTCTTCTATACGGGAGAGGCAAACTGTCAGGTTAAGCAGAGTCATTGCCACAAATGATTGGGTGACGAATGGAATGATTTTCGAAGATACAAGGAGCATTTGCTCCTCATTTCATTGGTTCCAATGTTGCAGTCTATCTGTGGAGCTGGATCACCCCCAAGTGCATGTTGATCGTGTTCGCGTTTCCTGGAAAGAGAAATCGTCAAAAAATCCTGCACGTATATCAATAAAATAAAGATACTTGCTGTAAATAAAATACGAAGTCGTCGAGGAGCACCTGACCAGCCTGTTTGGTCTTCCACCATTCACCAACTACGTTGTCTGATCCAAAGACAGTGGTGGCAGCACGAGCCTTAGGGTCGCCTGTCGCTGACGATGCGATGATGCCGAAGATGTGGACTTTGAATCGACCGTAAAGCTCAGCACCCTAATCGTGTGACGCGAGGAGCAATTAGTGTTAGTATGCTCGTCGTGGCCATTAGGATCTGAAGATACCAAACCTTTTCTGTTAGCTCAAGTTCTGCTCACTTCATGACTTTCCACCGGCCGCCCTGCAGTATTTTCTGATGCACTTCTTCATTCTCATGCTCCTCCCGCCATGCCAGCAAACTGCCTTTGAATTCGGCGTATTCTACTGTCCCTTCTTCTTTGCCTTGCATCGCTTCATGATTGTCTTTTGCACACCTTGCGTGGAAATCCTCTTGGGACTCTAAAATGCAGATCAGTCTTCGTATCACGGTATCACGAAAAGTAGATCGACAAACCGTTAGCTCCAATCTCATTCTCGCTGTACCACTTAGGCTGCCAAAGATTCCATAGCTGCACCGCTCGACCTTCCCTTGGCTTGATCCCACACTTCTGCGCTATTATATCGCTCGACTTATCCCATTTTTCTGACAAGCGATCCACGACCTTCCATAATTCCTTTCCAATACTCTGGCACACTTCTGTTTGACTGCTACTCAGCGGACCGGGTTTTCATTTAGGCATCTTTGTATTCAATCCACTGGTGCCGACGGCTTCATCATCTGCAGCTTGTGCGTTTGCGGCGTCTGATATGTATTCGGTGAGCAGTTATTGACGATCCTTAGGTAAAACCATTTCACTCGCCTGCTAATACCTCCTTAAGTCTGAATAGAACATCGTCCTCGACAGCGGAGCCCTTGCCCTTGCCCCAGCCATCAGGCGCTGCCTGTGCCACCTCCTCGAGCGTGGTTCCTTCGGGTACAAACCCAACATTGAATACGTCCTCGCTTGGCGCGTCCTCGTCTGGTGCGCGTGTCTCGAGCGTAAGTTTCCCCGGTGCGTCCTCCGCCTGTGTGTCCTCTGCCTCCCCCGGTGCGTCCTCTTTAGCGGCACCATTTGGTATGCCATTATATTGGCTGGGCGGATTGGCGCTCGCAATAACTGATATATTTTTCAGACGAAAAGCAGGTCGGGGGAGCGGAGGTGGTGGTGTGAGACTTGGCGACCTTGACCGCCTTTGAGGGGATGTGTCGCCCGGGCCCGGGGTAGGTGCTGGATTGGCCTTATTAAGGGAAGGAGGCTGAAGTGGCAAACCAGTTGGCAGGAACGGCATAATTGGAGATGAGGCGCGGCTAGCAAAAGGGGTACGGCCGGGAGATGTGTCTCCTTGACGCTCCTTGCCCTTCTCCAGGACTTGGGAGTTGTGTGGTAAGGTAAAGGAGAATGGCGTCGTATCCATGGTCTCATCCCTGGCCGACTCAACGTGTTCGTCTTCCGCCTGATTCAGAATTATAAGAAGATATTAGATATGATTTCATAAAACCACCTAGGGATAGCGTCGTACCGTTGAAGCTTTGCTACCACCTACGCGGCAACTGTGACCACCATGGCCGCCACGGCTACTGCGACCACCGCGACCGCGCCCACCACGGCTACTGCGACCACCGCGACCACCGCGACCACCGCGACCACCGCGACCACCGCGACCACTGCGACCACCGTGACCACCACGACCACCATGACCGCCTAGACCATCTCTACCGCGCTTGGCTTCTCTTTCGCCACTGTCGACCTGGTTTGGGGTGGTAAGTTAGTGTCGGCAACACTTGTAACGTATAAAGCCCACTGACCTCTGGCGCGCCATCTCCATCCACGAGAGCGAAACCAGCAGCCTCCGCGTTGGCGTCGGCAGTGCTCTGCTTCTTTGAACGAGTCTCCATCCTTGGAAAGTATATCTGAAGGGTGAAGGCAAAGGCGGCCACAATCCGGCTCTAGAGTGGTGGTTCGTCTCCTCAATCACTTTAGCGTATATCCAACCCATGGTCCGAAATTTAGGTTTTTTCCTAGTCAGCGACCTGTACGTACAGGGGAAATCTCGCCACCCCAATAACTCTGTTCTGGGGACCGTGCGGGGCCCTTGCCCGCTGCCTATTCCAAAGTCAGTAAGCGCTGCTCGGGAACAAAACTTGCCAGTCGCCGTATAAAATCCCCGTCTCCACGCCATCTTCTCTTCCCCCCCAACCACCATCTTCCTCTCTACACTATGGCGCAGTTTTCTTATCGCAACGCTACCCCTGCTCGCAACGCTGCCTCTGCTCGCAACGCCGCCCCTGCTTGTGGCACTCCTCCATCCCGTCGCCACGGCACCGCAAGCACTTCCCCCCAGCAAAGTCCCAGCCGTAAGTGCGCACGCCCATGCATAGGATACCTACTAATGCGTCTTATCTTCCAGGTTGTCGCCCCGTTTTGCAACCGTCGTCTAACCTCCCGCTTGCATCGATGGTCGGCCTCCGCACAACGGGGTATTCCAAGTGCCCGTCCTTCGCAGTCCACAACAACTTCATCTATGACACCAAGAAACGAGCTACAGCCTACGAACACCTCACCAAGCGCTTGCTCGCGGCTGTAAGCACTGCTCCGCTGTGTTACATCTCCCTATTCACTGACTCATGGCGCGACAGGCGGAGGATCTATTCCAGTACACCAACGCAGATGTCGCCGTCTGGGCACATCGCCCTGAGGGGCGCTGCGCCGCCACCCAGTACATTTCCCAGGGCATCCTCAACGACCCGAATGCCCACCCCCTTATGGAGCCCGTTCCTGGCTCCCTCGAGGTGATCTTTGAGATCCGCAAGCAGGTATTCCAGGCGAAAATGTCCAGTAAACATGCCGCTCCTCGTGAAGCGTCTGAGGCTGAGGTTAGTGACCACACCTCTGCTGACGAGCTTGACTTTGGTAGCTGCTCCGACGAGGATGAGGGCGGCGGCGCTGTTGACTTGGGCCCTTTCCCGGACCGCCTCTGCAAGTTCCTTCACGGTTTGAAGCTGTCCGATGACGTGTTTGAGGATATTGAGACTGCCTGGATGCTGTACGCCGGTGACCGTAAGTTTATCACTGAGAGGCTTGCCAACTTGGAACTGGATGCAGCGGTTGTGCGCCGCATTGAAAACCGTATCTTCATGGAACTCGCTGTTATCGAGTATGCCGATCTATTGTTATTCATATAAAGGGAATGAGTCTAACTCAGTTTTGTTTAGGGTTTGAGTTGTGGCGTGATCGGCCTTGGGTTACTATATCCAAACATTGCTTCTTTCATATCTTTTGTTATCACTCTCGGGCACTTATCCCTAAAACTCCAAACACATGTCGCACTTCTCTTTTATACCTTTTGTCCTTGATGTTGAACATTTATCCAGAAAACCACTAAAATGCACACAGTTTGTCAGCTCTTTTCGGTGTCACTGTTGCCGAATTGAATACTTGATTCAATTACCCCAAAAAGTATGTGATCTGTCATGGCTTTCATTGTGTGTTTTAGATCAGGGATTAGTGGTGTCTGAGAAGAAGGCTGAGTCAAAGTATGCTCCAATGTGATCCCTGGATCAAATGGGAGTGTTCGAGAAGGAGGCTGAGTCAAAATATGCTCCAATGTAGCCCCTGGATCAGGTGGAGGTTGTAATTACAGAGATTGTGTGACCATATGCATTGAGTGGGGGTTGAGTGGGGGTTTGTGGTGGAAGTATATGGGTAATGTAATAGAGATTAGATGAAGTGTTGAGTAAGTCTGATGGCTATGTGGTGTTGCTCACCAAGGCAGAAGAGTGGGTTTGTCCAGGGTGGAGTTACGGTTTCTACACATGTAGAAGATGTAGATGCAGTAGAGGATGTGCGGGAAGTGGGGGGTGTAAAAGACGATACATTGGCTGAGAGCAGGTTTGTCCAGAGTGGAGTTACGGTTTCTACGCATGTAGAAGACGTAGATACAGTGGATGATGTGTGGGAAGCGGGGGGTGTAAACGACGATACATTGGCTGAGAGCGGGTTTGTCCGGAGTGGAGTTATGGTTTCTACGCATGTAGAAGACGTAGATACAGTGGATGATGTGTGGGAAGCAGGGGGTGTAAATGACAATACGTTGGCTGAGAGCGGGTTTGTCCGGAGTGGAGTTACGGTTTCTACGCACGTAGAAGACATAGATACGGTGGATGATGTGTGGGAAGCGGGGGGTGTAAACAACAATACATTGGCTGAGAGCGGGTTTGTCTGGAGTGGAGTTACGGTTTCTACACATGTAGAAGACGTAGATACGGTGGATGATGTGTGGGAAGCGGGGGGTGTAAATGACAATACGTTGGCTGAGAGCGGGTTTGTCCAGAGTGGAGTTATGGTTTCTACACGCGTAGAAGATGTAGATACAGTGGATGATGTGTGGGAAGTGAGGGGTGTGAATGGTAGTTTGTGGTGGAAGTATATGGGTGTGGGGATTGACACAGAAATGGTGTGACTGGATGGGTTGAGTGGGGGTTTGTGGTGGAAGTATATGGGTAATGTAATAGAGATTAGATGAAGCATATCGGTGTGCCGGTGGCAGTGCAGCCGGCCAAGTCCCTGAGCGTCTTCGAATCTACTCAACACCTCGCTTTCACCTCGCTACATTCAACGTTGTTCCCTAGTATCAATGACACACCGAAGCACCAATACGGACAGCCATCCCGCGCACCCCACCCATGCACCCTCCAAGAAAGGCCAGAAGCGAGGTATGGAGCAAGTTTCTCACGAGCTGATTCCCGTAGACCAAGCACCAAAGCGAAGGCGGCAGGCGGGAGAACTAAAGCTCCCATGCGCTTTAAGAGACGGTGTGGTCTTTGCCTTGCCTTTTGGTGAGCGCTTCACCCAAGCGCCATATCTCAGGACCCTGGTTTATACTAGGGGATGTTACATGCTGAAAAGTACGTTTTTTGCCAAAAAATGCCCAATGTCTGATGCAGAAAAGTCCGAAAAATGGCCTAAAAATGGCCGGAGGTATGAGGCCGAAAATTACGAAATTCCTTGATGTCCGATGCAGAAAAGTCCGAAAAAATCCAGTTTCGGGCAAAAAAACATGCAAAAACGGGCTAAAATGGTGCCGAAATGCCAAAAAAAATCAAAATAGGGTAGTCTGGAGCAAGCCCCGATGCCAGATCACCGAAAAAAGGGCAAAAAATTGCCTAAGGTCCGAGGCCGAAAATATGCGAAAAGGGCTAATGTATTATGTTTTTGCACCGATTTTTTTGCTATTTTTGCACCGATTTTTTCCATTTTGGGATCGGACATTGATAAGCATAAACCAGGGTCCTCATATCTCCCTGCCCCCCCTGGATGCGTAGGGGTTGACATCACTCTCAAGGGGCCAGCCCAGATTCACAGTGGAACGCAGGCGCAACCGCACCGCCAAATCTTCGACAGAGATAACTTCGAGAGCGCCATGGATATGGATGCAATTGCTGCCGCTCAATATTCGCCTATTCCTGAGCTGCCTGGCAGGCATCATCGCCGGCGTAAATCCCAGTTCGCGCGTTGGACAGAATCCGTCATTCCCTCTATTTTCAAGCCCTACCTCAAGTACCGCTGGCTACTAAATCCGGTCAACTACCTCTTCCAGAGTCAGATCCGCAAGGACTTTGTCCGTGTGGTGAATCTGTCACTCTGCGCGTCACGCTGGCATACTGGAATCGTACGTACAGCATATGATATTGTTGCCGCAGCTTAAATTTTCTCAATTGTACTCCCAGGGTTCGAGAACAAGGCTATTAGGATCTGCGGGTGTCAGCCAGCCGCAGCACAGCTTGTTTCTCAAGGGTTTTTTCCTTGTGCGCCAACGCGCCCATCGATGGCTTTCCACATTGATCTCCTGGAGCTCATTACACTCCAAGGCCACAACGCCGCTCCGAACGCTACTGCATGGGCGGAGACTTTGGAAAATTTTTGGAAACGACAACAGTATTTTGTTCCATTCCAGGCATGGATTCTCATTTCGGACTGAGAGACTTGCCAAACAACTTATCCCCTGATTACAGGATTCCTTACGGCGCTGCTTAGCCAATGCTTTGCAGTGGTATCAGATACTGGACTACAGAACACAGTCAATGGTTTCAAATATAGTAGCGAGCAGTTTGGCTGCCAGTGGCGATACAGCAGGAGCAAGGGCCGCAGACTTGTCTGCACCATCAATCTCTAATATTCCATCCGCGTCTACAGCTACGCTCAAGCCCACGCCCACGTCCACGCAGCTAGCCCCCATTGTGGTGTCGGACACGCGCGCACTCGCACCCACCTCTACACCCACGCCGGCCTCACTCGCGCCTACGCCCACGTCTGCACCCATATCCACGCCTACACCCGCACCTACGCCCACGCCCACGCCTGCACCTGCACCTTCACCCGTACTTGCCACCAGCAGCGACACGCACCAAACACGCACTGCTACACCCGTGCCCACCCCTGTACACCTGTCTACGCTTACCCCTACGACCACGCCGGATCTCTTGTCGGCGTCAGATTCAAAATCCCCCAAGTCAACGGAGCGTCAACGTCCCTCAGCCTACCTTCGTAGCTGCTGCCCAAACTGTTTTGGAGGAAAGCTGAAGCCCGCTCTTAAGCATTCAAAGTATGTACACGATCTTTGTGAATACGTTTAGGTCTAGCCCTGAGTACTTGAGTTCTTACATTACAGCGTTGATCTCGCCGCTTGCCTTGACATGAACTTTTCCCAGAAGCGAGGTCATTCCCCTCAAAATGATCCAACGTTTGATGTGCCGCAAACTCGCTTTTTGTCGCCCAAAGCCATGCGTATGGCGGTCTGATGGCACTTTTATTAAAGTTGCCACTTTTGATGCAAAAATGCAATTTTTTCCTGCAAATGTGAGAGAAGTGTGCATGTGTCCACAACTTGAATTTGCAACTTGCAGATTGCAAAATACCATGAAAGTTTACATGCGAGTTTGCACGAAAGTTTGCATGCAAGTTTGCTTAAAAGTTTGCGTGCAAGTTTGTTCAAAAGTTTGCATGCAAGTTTGCATGAAAGCTTGCATGCAAGTTTGCACGAAAGTTTGCATGCAAGTTTGCCTGAAAGTTTGCATGCAAGTTTGCCCAAAAGTTTGCAAACACCATATTTGGAAATTCCCGCTTTGGGCATTGTTTGGGCAATCTCTGGTGCAAAAAAGGGGCTATTTTTGCACTTTTAGCTTTATTTGTCTTAGGCAGTCTTACTCAGCCATATTTTCGCTTTTTTGCCCTAATTTGGACACTTTCACACGCTTATTCACACTGAGCCTGCCCTTAGTTTTCGCTTTTTTGACCTTATTTGTACACTAGATCTACTCTAGATGCATCTAATCTATTGCTATATACAGGAACTGGACCCTTAAAAAGCGGCCAGTTGGATCCCCACCCACAGGCAGTGAGGGGGATGAGGAAGAGTTGTAAAAAAAAGAAAAATGGGTCTTATATACACAGCCCAGAGGTGGTGGTCTGTGCTTTGCATCCTTGCCAGCTGGCAGCTCGATTTTTGATGACATAAGCAACCACTCGGACACAAATGGCCAGCAGCATAGCCACTGTACTCAACACCAGCTCGAGTTTTTTCTTCTAAAACACTCAAATGTGGATGGATTTGGATGATCCAAATGTGGACCCCAAGTCGATTTTGAAGGGCTTTCCAACGGTCCAGGTCCCCTCAAAATCCGCAAAGTTACTGCCCCACCCTACATAGGGAGTACTGGTTTCTCAAGTACAAATCTGCTTATATCTCAGCAGTAACCTTGTGGATTTTGAGGGGACCTGGACCGTTGGAAAGCCCTTCAAAATCGACTTGGGGTCCACATTTGGATCATCCAAATCCATCCACATTTGAGTGTTTTAGAAGAAAAAACTCAAGCTGGTGTTGAGTACAGTGGCTATGCTGCTGGCCATTTGTGTCCGAGTGGTTGCTTATGTCATCAAAACTCGAGCTGCCAGCTGGCAAGGATGCAAAGCACAGACCACCACCTCTGGGCTGGGTACTTAAGGCCCATTTTTTCAGTTTTTACAACTCTTCCTCATCCCCCTCACTGCCTGTGGGTGGGGATCCAACTGGCCGCTTTTTAAGGGCCAGTTCCTGTATATAGCAATAGATTAGATGCATCTAGAGTAGATTTAGTGTACAAATAAGGACCAAAAAAGCAAAAA
>KL198086.1:191341-209356 GCA_000697705.1 Botryobasidium botryosum FD-172 SS1
CATCCAAATCCATCCACATTTGAGTGTTTTAAGAGAAAAAACTCAAGCTGGTGTTGAGTACAGTGGCTATGCTGCTGGCCATTTGTGTCCGAGTGGTTGCTTATGTCATCAAACTCGAGCTGCCAGCTGGCAAGGATGCAAAGCACAGACCACCACCTCTGGGCTGGGTACTTAAGGCCCATTTTTTCAGTTTTTACAACTCTTCCTCATCCCCCTCACTGCCTGTGGGTGGGGATCCAACTGGCCGCTTTTTAAGGGTCCAGTTCCTGTATATAGCAATAGATTAGATGCATCTAGAGTAGATTTAGTGTACAAATAAGGCCAAAAAAGCAAAAACTAAGGGCAGGCTCAGTGTGAATGAGGGGGGCAAGGCAAATAAGTGTGTGAAAGTGTCCAAATTAGGGCAAAAAAGCGAAAATATGGCTGAGTAAGACTGCCTAAGACAAATAAGGCTAAAAGTGCGAAAAATAGCCCCTTTTTTGCACCAGAGATTGCCCAAACAATGCCCAAAATGGGAATTTCCAAATATGGTTTTTGCAAACTTTTAAGCAAACTTGTGTGCAAACTTTCAAGCAAACTTGCACGCAAACTTTTAAGCAAACTTGCATGCAAACTTTCAAGCAAACTTGCACGCAAACTTTTAAGCAAACTTGCATGCAAACTTTTGTGCAAACTTGCATGCAAACTTTTGTGCAAACTTGCATGTAAACTTTCATGGTATTTTGCAATCTGCAAGTTGCAAATTCAAGCTGTGGGCACATGCACACTTCTCTCACATTTGCAGGAAAAAATTGCATTTTTCCATCAAAGGTGGCAACTTTAATAAAAGTGCCATCGGACCGCCATATTTTTGCATCAAAAGTGGCAACTTTAATAAAAGTGCCATCGGACCGCCATACATGCGTGCCATGGAAAAGAAGGTGGAGGATGCTTGCTCATCCGGTGTCAAACCGAAGGATAAATATAAGTCCCCTGTGCCAGAGGAGATTCTGAAAGATTGCGAGGACACATTTGTGGCTGCCCAGGAAAGAGTGACAAAGGCATCGAAAAATTTCTATTCAGACACGGGCCTCATGGCTCTTCTCTGTCGACACGATCAAGTTCTCTGGATGGTCAATGTCACTACGCCTGGCAAACGACAGCACTATGCGTTTGCGCTGATTGAGGAGCTATTCCAGCACCTCCCACCTACATGGCGAGTCGGATTGTTATATGACATCTCGTGTCAATTGGAGCGTAGTATGAGAAAAGTACGTGTTCCATCTCGCTTAATCAATATGCAATGAAAACTAAGCCAAGCGTACCCTGTAGCACCGGTTGCTAGAGGAACTATTTGAGCGTATAGAGTGGGCGGTGTCTGTGTTTCACGCGTATGGCCATCAGTGGGCCTGTCAGCTTGTATATCATCCCCGGAAGCGCAAGGGATTTGGGCTCACTGATGGGGAAGGGTGTGAAAGGTTTTGAAGCTCTATTCGATCTCTTATTCCACACTGAGCAAAATAGTTTCCCAGTTTTACCCGGAAATTTTTTCTCAGTAAAACTGGGAAAAACATCCGATAAGAGTCGGAATTTTTTCCGACTGTCCTTATACATATATTCTGTGTGTTTTCCCAGTAGGGGACAAATGAATTCCGGAATCAACGGACTAAGTTATCAGATGGGACTGGGATGGACTATTGCATGGAAATGGTTGTAAATACATTGGGTCACAAATTTGGGAAAGATAAGGAGAGCAAAAGGATAAGAGGGCGTGAGAATGTGAGTAAGGGTGCCAGGCGTGAGAGGTCGAGAGCACAAAGGCAAGAGCGCGTGAGAAAGCGTGCGACAGAGGGCGAGAAAGAGTATGCGAGAGGGCGAGGGCACGCGAAGGTGCAGGGTGACAGGGCGTGGGCGCGCGAGGGAAAATGAGGACGAGGGGCGTGCGGGGAAATGAGGGCGAGAGGGCACGAGAAGGTGTGAGAGGGCGCAGGGGGAAACGAGAACGAGCCGGTGCGAGAGGGCGAGAGAGTGCTGGAGGGCGCACGAGTGAGGGCGAGAGATCACGAGAAGGCGCGAGAGAAGACGAGAGCGAGAGGGTACGAGAAGGCGCAAGGGGAAATGAGGGCTGGAGGATGAAAGAGCGCGGGAAGGCGTGAGGGGAAACGAGGGCGAGAGTGCTAGAGGACGCACCAGGAAAAACAAGGGCGAGACGGTACGAGATGGCAGGAGAGTGCTAAAGGGCG
Source organism: Botryobasidium botryosum FD-172 SS1 (assembly GCA_000697705.1). Lineage (NCBI taxonomy): Eukaryota > Fungi > Basidiomycota > Agaricomycetes > Cantharellales > Botryobasidiaceae > Botryobasidium > Botryobasidium botryosum. Next base: position 193,564 of record KL198086.1, read on the forward strand.
CGTGAGGAATAACGACGGCGAGATGGTGCGAGAATGCAAGCGAGGGCAGGAGCACAAGAATTCATGCGAGTGGGCAAGAAAAGGCGAGTGCATGTGTAGGTGGTGGAACATCAGTGAGGGCGAGGGTGCGAGAACGCGAGTGCGTGTGAGTGGGCGAGAGGGCGCGAGAGAGCGAGACTGGGCGCAAGGGAGAGGGCATGAGACAGGGTGCGAGAGCGAGAGGGAGGGTTCAAGAGAAGGCACGAGAGAGGGCGCGAGAGGACTCGAGAGACGATGCCAGAGAGGGCGAGGACGAGAGGGCGCAAGAGGGTGCATGCGTTTGGGGGCACGAGAAGGCAAGGATGCGAGCAAGGGCGAGCGCGCGAGAACGGGCGGGCGGGGGTGAGAAGGCGAGAGAGGGGGAATACATGAGGGGGCGCGAGAACATGAGCGGGACGACCGAGCTACATAATGGTCTAGAGGAGATGGTGGAGAAAGGGTGAGAAGAAGTGCAAGTGTTGAATTTAATATGACGTGACGTGTGTGGCCCGTGCGGAAACTAATAATAGCACGGAAAATGAAAAGGGATCCGGATTGAATCCGAGCTATACGGAAATCAAAAACGGAATCTGGCATGAGTTTGAAATGCTTCCGGGTCATTCCCTGTTGTTATCCGTTGTTCTCCGTTAATATCCGAGGGAACTGGGAAATTCCGGTAGATTTCCGTGAAATCTGGGAGTTTATTTTACTCAGTGCCATCCCTAAGGGTGTCAGGAGTACGTTCTAATCGAGCCATTATTCGTGTGCGCCTAAGGATTAATGATACTTTTGTTTCAGTACCATCGTCGCCTCTTCATGCTAGATTATCAGGTCATGCACATGCACTCCCAGTCAATCCGTCGCCTTGGACTTTGGATGGCCCGCCAATATCACTCATGTCAAAAGCGGCTCGTGGCAGCACAGCAGACCTTGGATAAGTACAGTGTTTCCGAGGATGTTTTGCAATCTCAGTGGTCTACCCAAGTCAAAACGCAGCTCAAAAAAGCGCCTCGTGAGTGAAGCAGCTCATTTTCTCTCATCCAGCTCGTTGATTATGCTCCGCAGGGCAGTCGAAAACGCTAGCAGATCGAGCGATCTCAGATGTCATCGCAGACAGGGGAAGAGTTAAGGACATTGAAACTGAAATCAAAAACCTTCGACGGAAGCGCGCGAGCGAAGACGACGAAGACGAGGACGACGCAATCCAATCCCAGATGCACGAGCTCGAGAACGCGCTGAACGAGACCAAGGCACGCCTCAAAGATATGGAGAAAGCTCTAGGGGTCGGAGGCCGGAAGCGACTCGCCCAGCTCAAGGGAAATCCATATCTGCGACTTCGAATGAACGCGCGAGCCCTTAAGGCCCGGCTTCGTTCAAAGGTTATTGATCACAAATTCGAGCGAAGCCAACTGGAACGAGCCTATCGCCACCAAATCATGCGTAGGCACATGTTTTGAGGCTTTGCAATGTTTTGAAGCTGACAATCCTCTACAGAAGAAAAGGATCACGCACAGACCAAGGCATCGATCCATCGTCAGGAAGGTACCATCAGTGCTACCATCACGAAGTACAACAAGCTTATTGAGGAGATGGCTGAGCTGCATCGTGCTCGTAAAGCACCGGCCAAATCCGTCCTCCCCCGGTTGATCGATCCAAAAATGGTTTTCCGCTTAGATGTTGATGACCTTCTGTGGCAAGAGGATCCTGGGCTTGGGGAAGAGGAATGCAGCGAGCTACCGCTGTGGTTGGGTGATGCGAAAGTCCGCGGAGGTGTTGTGGCAATGCTAGAGCGTGATCGATGCGTCGAGGAAAATGAGCGTCTTGATTATGAGTGTACAGCTATGCGAGATTGGCTCGACGATGAACTGCGCGCGCTTAAGGCCACCATCTCTGTCCGCTCAGGTAACCATTTGTCGTTCATTGTACCTTCGTTTGCTGACGGGCCTACGTTGTGCAAGATAATGAAAATGAAGGACTGCGATATCAACTTCAGCGATGCCTCGAAGACTTGCGTGAGATAAATAGGTCCTGGCGCGCTTCATTATCCAAAGCCAAGCCCTTTTTAGAATGGCTTCCTGATCACTCTTTTGAAAGTCCAGCTGGCCTGGCATTTGCATGGTCTGGTGCCTCTATTCGCCGCCAACCTGATTTTCGCCTCGGCCCCGATTTACCTGCATCTGATGACGACTCCGATTCGGACCTTGAGAGTATACCTGACCAAGATGATCCGGCTGATCCTATCTTAGATCAAATTGCGGCCCATCTTCACGACGAGGAAGGTAGCCACGACGACAGCGCTAGGAGTGATAAAAACCCCGATAGCAGCGACGTCGTCCGCAACAGCAATCATGTCGCAATTGATGCAAATCACTCCGCTTCGTCCGTGCTCTCGCCTGTTCACACCTCCCCCCCAGAGCACGCCACGGGGGCTAATCCCAACGCCTTCACACCAACCCCCAGCTCGGACGGTACGCGCCCTCACACAAAAGGCAAGCTCAGGTAAAGGGAGGGTTTCTCATACAAAAACTCGCCTCGCTGAGTATGTTGGTTGCAGATTTGACGCTATAACTACGGAGCCTGCTCGGTACCTAGGAGACTTTTGGTGTAGAGGTGATGTTATTGCGTCACTACAAGACCGGGAGTCATGGTTCGACGGCGCCGTCATTATGCTGTTTTCCGAGCATCGAGTAGAGAACGCACGCCAAATTCATCGCCGTAACGTGCATCACCTCCCGACAACTTTGATGACTAATATTGGCACCGTTATGAGTGCACAGAAGTCAAAAGATAAAGATAAACTAAAGGCTGTGAAGGAGCTAATTGCTCAAGCGGTCAATCAGGTACGTGATGCACGCCGGCTCCTCAAGGATAGTGATCCCAACCTCACCCCCTTACCCAGGTGAGCACACCCGCTGACTCGAGAACGTGGCTAGTCCCAACACACATACGTGACCACTGGGTGTTACTGGAGATTTGCTGGGATCTGCAAGAATTCCGGTACTACGACAGTCTGCCAAATCGCAAAACGGCGGAACAGGACGCGCGCGACGTCGAGATCAAGGCCCAAGTCCTCCTCCAGGCAATAAACTCATGGTTTGGTCAGAAGATTATCACGCAGGACCGCTGGAAGTGGGTTGAAGAAAGAGTACGTCACCGTTGTCCGACCGGTCCTTCTTCCGCTGACTCTTGTCGCAGCGAGGTATACGTCAAAACAATACATACGACTGCGGCGCTTTCATCTGCGCAGATATCGCCAGTTTAGCAGAGTCCAACGCACCAAGCTCGCTCACACAATATGACATGGAAGCGTGGCGCGCGCAGATATTGCAGGAGCTCCGACAACTGGAAATCCGTCAAAAACACCACACTTTAAAGGCGGACACATTTGTGGGGAAGCAGATATTTGAGATAGATTAGCATACTCTATTCGTGGAAAAATTACTCTAGCACGTTTGTCAATATACAGTCAGTCAGTGAAATCTTGGCTCGCGGGGTCCCGCCATCATGCGTCAATTCAAGCATCAACGGAGCACGAAAAAGCAGACAACAGACAGCGCGACCGACTGGTCCCTTCGAGACTTAGAGAATGGCGATCCAACTTTATGGTGTACGTACATCGTCTGTGATCTGAGAAAACTGCACCGGCCTCTGCGTACGTACTTGTATCACCTGTGTACATACTGAAACACGCGTGAATGAACACTGTATGTACAAGTACGTCCTGGGAGGGCTTTGCATGGACCGCCGTCTATGTACATACACTGTTACCACGGTACATCCAAAGTATGTACCAAGCACGTACGTGCCCTCTCGCGCCGAGCTTAAATGGTCGACCACCGATGATCCACTAATAAAACCCCCTTAAAGGCCTATCTTCGACTTGAACGGGTTGGCCCTAATAGGCGGCTTTGCCTGGCAGACTGTGGTGTCTGACCATACAACACGATAGCCCCGCTGCCTCAACTTAATCCGCGAAATCCGAAAGGTAATGTAATGTTACCTTTGTATGCAGTAGGGCCATCCTGATCACGTATGTTCAGATATTGGTGATGGATCCACCTTCCGTCCGTAGCGCCTGTGTTACTTTCTTATCAGCATTTTACCTTCTCCTTGGGGGTTATCCATCTGGCCCACCGCTCCATGAATGGGAAATTGGGTTGATGAAATCAGAGAGCTCTAAGCAAGGCGGCTTTTCGGACTGTCATGAGGGTATATTCCTCGGGCGTCACAAGGTTGCAATGAAAGCACTACGTACTCACGTTATTGGCGATGAGGTAGCAGCAAGGGTGAGATTCACCAGTCTCTCGCCACCACGGGCTTCTCGTTAAAAACACCCTGTAACAGCGCATGCAGAGGGAAATGAATGTATGGAGGAATCTAAATCACCCGAATATCTTGCCATTCATCGGGTGGTGCATCCTCGGGTCCAAATCGTGCATGGTCTCGCCGTGGATGGAAAACGGAGATGCGCTGAAATACGTGAGGAGAAGACCACAGGCGAATCGCCTGTGGATGGTGCGACCACCGTCTATTCTTACCGTCACCGTACCTTCTTTAACCTCTTCCTGCCATATTCCGTCTGGGCTCGCAGCTCGTACAAGTTGGAGAAGGGCTGCATTACCTCCACACTCGGCCCAGAAACCCTGTAATTCACGGTGACCTCAAAGCTGTCAGTAGTACATCTTGCGCGTCTCCTAGATTCATCTAATGACTGGGGCTATACCATTAACAACAGGCCAACGTCTTCATTTCAAGCACCGGCGTTGCGCGTATCACTGACTTCGGGCTATCGGAGCTCGTTGAAGATGAGAAAGCCCCAAGATGCTCGATGGCGTGGTACTGTGGTGGGAATCCAAGATGGCAGGCGCCTGAGCTTTTGAGTGCAGGGTCAAAGGAAGAAGCTCGGAGGACAAAGGAGACTGATCGCTTTGCGTACGGAAGGGTGATGCTCGAGGCAAGTCCTTCAGTTCTCATGAGGCTCAAGCTGCCTGGTCAACAATCTCTAATTACACGATCATCTCGCCGCAGATATTCACAGGACAGGTCCCGTTCTTTTATCTCTCCGTAAACACCACCCTCTCGGTATTCAACATGGTTCTGGACGGCAAGCTTCCTGAACACCCGCTGGATAAAGACGTTGCTACAAGGGGATTGGACGACAGGATGTGGGAGCTGATGACGACCTGCTGGAGCGTGGATCCTACGAAGAGACCGAGCGCAGGTGACATTCTCAGTCATTTGGCAGCTGCCCTTCGAGGCCGTCCCGACGATGACAGCGACTCCAAGGGCCCTGCCAGCACCAGGCCAGGGAAACGCGCCAGAGTAATAGAACCACCTGTGAAAGTCGAGGAATCCGACACCTCGATTCATGGTTTCATTCATTGACCACTATCCTGCTGACCCTCTCATCAACTTTGGTCCATCTCGTACCGGACTTTTCAGAATTAATATTGTTACATCTTTGCGGCTGGCCGCCTCACTCGTTAATCACCTGGCTAATCCAACGACTGATGCACTGCTCCTTATTCGAAAGAAATAAGAAGGGCCCTGTCGTGGTACCTAATTGGTAGCAACTTGCGTTTCTACACAAGAAGTTGGCGCGTACTTACTGTATCGCCGCTTCGCAGAACGCATGGCACCAGCAACGACGACATCGTTGAGAGGCTTCAGGAGAAGCGCAATACCTCATACGTGGTCAAGCTTTCGCCATGGGTGTCATCGATTCGCACACGGGACGTCTCCTTTCTGACATCCGAATACAAATCAGCCAACAAATTGCCATACATCGTCTCCTCGACGAGATCCTGGCCATCGTTTTTCAAATTCGCAGCGGCCTCTGAGAGCAACTCGCTACAGCTGTTGACCACGAAGGCCCCACCTGATGTCTTCCAGGTGTCCAAAGCGTGGTGGGCGGTTGCGCTTAATACCGCTACGCTTCGGACGACGATAGGTATGACGAACGCGCCGCTCGTTCACCAATATGCGAGCTGGTCGAAAACAGCGGCGCTACCTTTATTTCAACCACGCTGAACTTCTTTTGGAGCCCTTCTATGTTGGGGCACAAAAGGGGAGGTGCATCGAGGGAACGAGTTGCGCGCCCGCTTCTGCTCACGAAAGGCTCTTTGGTGGATGCACCCCCAACCTCCGTAGCAACTCATCGGCATGCACCTCGAACATCGGACACACCGAATCACCCACTCCCATTCACCGCTTAATTCCAAACCTCGCGGCATGCTCGTCGCTCAAGGAAACCCAACATCACTGCTCGGAGACCGCGCTATGCTTAATACGGTGCCTTTAACTCGCGCTTTCTTGCCTCACCTTTGGCATTTACGATGCCTGGAAATATCTTATTGCAATGTGTGGTGTATCCTCCGTGCTATGTCGCCCTCCCCTTCCCGCACTTATCGCTAGACATAAATGTTGACGCGACTTTGAACGCGACTCTCCTGCCCGTGCTTCGGGGGGATCTCCCGAGCATAGAAAACAATCAGTGCTTGGAACTATCCAGCGGATATGGGGCTCACTGCAGGCGTATCAGCCAGTCTTTCTACGCGGGGTTCCCTACTGCGGAGATATTCCACGCCAATTTCGGGCCTGACACACCCAGGGGGAGTCCTTAACCCTGCGCGAATTCACCAAGGACATGACTCATGTACCCTGATGTGCACACGCTCGCAGGCGCTCGGAAACTTGCCGAGAATCACGTCAGTCCTACAGATCGAGTGCCCGGAGCAGCTCGCGGAGATGTTGATTGTCGCACCGACATCACATGTGGCCCGCGCCTCCCAGGACTCAAAGACCCTTTGATGAGACACTGGTGAGCCTCGTCCAGTCCCGCACCACCTCCCGCGTCACCTTTGGTACCAACATACCGCACCGGTGGCCCAGCTCAGAGCCAGGGGGCCCCGGAGGCGCGCTGCGGGTTCGTCAATTAGGCGTTGGTAGCGCAGACGCACGCGATCTCGGTGGTGGAATGGGATTGGAACTTGAGTTTTGTTCGCGCTGCGCTCGAGTCTGCGTCAAATGTGGTATTCCTGCCGCAGTTAGTCGAGTAATGTACGTAGGTAGTAGGTAGAGTCGTTCTTTATCAATGTAATGCCCTTATACCGCAAATTCTCACATCGAGAATTGAATCAACTATGCGTCGTACTTGGTAGAGAGCGACACTCTTCTTGCGTGCATTTATTATGTGATACATTATGCCAATGCTCCCCGAGGAACCTCAAACCCTTGTTCGTCTAGGTCTGAGATGGCCGATAAAGATGGTCATGTTAAGATTGTGTGATTATATTCGTTGTGGTTTACAAATACCAAGGTAGGCTGGAATGCAAGGATTAGCCGCTCCCTCATCCTCCCAAAGCCCAGCCCTTCCATACTCGCACAGTCGATCGATTTTTGCAATCTTCAAGCTCGAGCCTCAAGCTCCATCAGGGGACTGCCAAAAGTCTGTCGCGACCAAATCAACTTCACCGGTGTCTCGACACCAACATCAGAACTCTGTATCTGCAGCCTCTCCAAGGAGGGGCGTAGCCGAGATTCGGTAGAGACGACGAGGATGCCGATAAGGCGCGTGACGGTCTTGATAGTAGCGAACTCGGCCAGGAAATGCGATACTTTCGCAGCAGTAAATGCGACGTGCAAAAGAATCTGACCAGCTTCGGGGCTTTCGGGAGCTTCTCGAGTGTGTGGAGAGGGCACCCTCCATCGCGGGGAGTTGCATATTGTAAAACTCTAGGAGTCAACAGCTGGGCGCTGTCTCCGCGTCTATCGGAAAGACCGTCATATCCAGCGACGGCTATGTTCACGCTCGAGGAAGTGAAATACAGAACTGACAGAGAGGTGGTGAATGCGGCGAGGTTCGGGAAACATGTCACATAGTCCGCATTCGGTGGGGATGTGGTGCTGACAGTCGCATTGCCCAAACTCAAGGAAAGAAAAACAGTCGGGGACGCGATGATCAATGCGAAGGTATATTGGGCGATCTCGAGAGGCATCTCGTAGAGGAAATGCTTGGGGCGAGGTAAGTTGGCGGGGAGTGCAGACTGGAAGTATGTATTGGTCAGCTGGAATCGTTCTAGCTCCGGGCATGCACTCGGGGCCTGAATCAAGTGGCTCGGGTGTAGATGACATTCTCAATCTGCAAGTATACCAGGCTGGGCAAAATTGGGGAGTCCAGAGAGAGATATATGCTGCCAAGCAATAATTCGCGGAGCGTCTGCCAAAGAAGGTCTGGGAGTGTGGAAGAGTTCAATGGTGACGCTACCTTTTGCACTAGATGCGCTTCAAATTGGATGCGGGAGAATCGAAAGACTCCTGGTACACTGATAGTGGGGTGTGCCATAGGTCGAGCCTTTCCAAGCGGAGAACGCGGTCCTGGAGAGGTCGGAAAAAAAAAAGAAATGACAAGTTCGGGCAGCTCAAGTTGACAATTTTCAAACCTACTAGGTACATCCCGGACATGTAAAAGTTGAACCTAAGGGGTGCGTTTACTAGTGGAAATCGGTGCAGCTCCTTCTCCCACCCATGTACTACGAGTGGCGACCAAGGAACTCCGCAGGAACACATTGGGGAACTATTCAGAGCTGTGCGGGGCCCCTTCGGTAGTCCGCACGGCGCGTAGGGACTCCTCCGGCGGCACTGGTGCCTGAAAATACTCCAGGATCTCCTCAGTTGAATTAACGAGATCCTCGCTGCTGCGAGGATCTCCTTGCTATAACAGAGGAGGTCCTTGCATCCCCCGTGGCATCTGAGCGGTTCCTTGGGTGTGTTCCGTGAGTAGATACTTGGGATTTTGCCGGTTTAAGGTATGGGATCAATACAAAGGGGTTCCTCGCACGCTTCAGGTTGCGCAACAGATCGAGCGCGCGCGTTAGACATCCCTGCGTGCATATGCTGCCATTGATTAATCGTGTCGTACCCCGATGGCCTCTTGCTTCCTCAGCAGAGCAGAACAGCGTCTGTGCGTTGCCTACGCGCAAACACTGGCTTGCACATACACTCAGGTCTCCGACCCCGGCGCCTGCTCTGGAGCGTAGCTGTTTGTAAAATCGGACTTATGAATATCGTGCCAAGCTATATACAATGCGAGGGGGTGATCTAATCAATAAATATGACTTCCTGGTTCTTGGGAAGGAAGTCCGGTGCTCTTGCGTGCTTGCCAATCACGCGCGGTTCCAACTCTCGAAGCTCTTTCAATATGGTTGCGCGCCACTCTTCCATGTCATCTTGAGTCATGGTGCTTGGTGAACCAGTTTCCGCTAAGCTGATGATATCGGCGCAGGTAAAGGGGCCGCAGTCGTACGTGTTGAATTGGCGGGTGGGCCGCTGGGTGACGAAGTGTATGATTAGAATATGATGTGAGATTTTAGCAGGCAACGCCACGCAACCTTTCATCAATCCATTCCCATTTGTCGATTTGGACGTCCTGTCCGAAAGCCTGACACATGAGTTGGAGGAATATCTGTGCCTTCTGGGCAACCGCTATAGTGTCCGAGATAGCGGCTGGCCGTTCGGGTAGGCTGTCATAGTGTCGTAGCTTTTTCAGATCCCACCGAACTTCCAGCAGTGTCCAGTGCGAAGGTATGTGTGTCGGAATTAGCCAGGAGTCGGATTCGAGAGGAGGGCACACCTGGATAATCGCAAACCGTTAGCGAGAGCGCGCGACGGATTAGATTGAGACAAGTACATTGGCCATTAGGCCTCCTAAGGCGGCGACAAGCGCGGCCACCTTTGCTTCGTCGCCTGACTGTCGAGCAGCGATTAAGTCCCCGATATTGGTCATGAAAGTTGTCGGGAGATGGTACACACGTGTACCGAGATTACCGCGCGCATGTGTTGTGCGGAGCTCCGCAAAAAGGGTGATGGCGGAACCGGAAAACCACTTAGTTCGGCTCGCAACTTGTGCCATGTCTTCCCCCAGACACCAGAACCCGTTCAGCTGCCGTCCGACCTCTTCTTGCGCGGCCAGCTTCTTACCGCTTCGGAATTTGATCTTGGACCCAGACGGCTCAGATTGAAAGGCGGGAGAAGCGGCCTTGGCGGCTGGAAGACTCGCAGCGCCATCGCGCGGGCTAATGGGGTTGCTCACATTACATGAACGATCATCGTATAGGCTAGACTTCGTAACCGCGTCTGCCAGCGTGTTCACTGTTTCATCGACATCCCCTTGAAGGCTTTCGTCATCAGAAGACGCCGCGCTCTCCTCCTTCATGTTATCGAGGATTTCCTCAGCCGGCTCGTTTTCATCCGGTATCGTTTCAGAATCCGACGAGTCGGATGAATCGGAGGCATACGTGGGGAAGTTTGGGCGCAGTCGAGAGCGGCCAGTGCGCGCGTATACATGGTCGGGACTGGGATCGGCAGGCTCTTTGTTGAAGGGCCATTGCTTTGGCATGTCAAATCCCTCGAGCGCAGTCTTCCAAGTCGCGTTTAGCTCCCGCAATCTCGCCAATCGACGCTCTAGTTGATATAGGAGGGGTTTATCATCTACACAAGAGGATTAGAGAATTAGTCATGATGCTCGAGATTGAGACGCACCTTGATGAGAAATACAAGCGGCCGTGATGGTACGGACTTCGCTTGTGATCCATTCTTGCATTGAGCCACGTTCGTGCTGGAGTCTTTCTTCCTCTTCGAGGCAGCGGTCCTGCTCCAACATGGCAACAATGCCATCGCGGATCTTGTCATTCCCTAACCAGCCAGGTACATCGCCTGCATCATCGCCGAGTCCAGGGTCATCCTGCCATAAGTCATCGTCGACATCCAACCGGAAGATCTTTGCCGAGTCCAGTTTGCGAGGAAGTTTAGATTCGGTCGGCGCTTTGCCGTCACGGCGAAGGTCCTTCATATCGTCGACGAGCTTGTTGAACTTCCTAATAAGGGCCACGATACTACCCTTTCGGCGATGTATAGATGCATTGGTGTGGGCGTGGTTCTTTTCCTCTGTGCTTCAAATTAGATCTCTTTCCAGGAATCAAGGGAATTAACTTTAAAACTGACGCTGCATCTGTCGGCGAAAAGCTCGCTCAATCTTGGTGCGTTCAAACTTATGCTCGATTATCCTGGCCCGTATACGCGATCGAAGGGCGCGAGCATTCATCCGTGCACGCAAATAAGGATCGCCTTTGAGAACAGCCAACTGCTGCTTCCCTGTGACGCCGAGAGCTTTCTCCATGGTCTTCAGACCCGCGCTGACCCGTGCTGATGTTGCACACGCGCTTTGAAGGTCAAGCCCAACGGCCTCACGTGCCTCTTCCTCTTCACACGGAATGGCGGAGAGGTGTGTCTCAAGTGTAACTATGGCGGCGGCGGCGTCTTCGAGCTTTGCTCGCTCCAGGATAACTTTTTCGACGGCGTGATCGGCAATATTTTTGGATTGTCCTGTGTGGAGAGATTAGTGTCCGCACGTTATGTATTGATCAATAGGCGTACGAGGAGCTTTCTCCATCTGCGCTTTGACCTGAGCGCGCCACTGAGATCGCAGTATGCCTACGTCAGTCCCGCACTTTTTGAGGTTGGCCGCAGCTTCTTCAAGGCGCTTCGCGCAAGCATGAGACCGGCGAACAAGCCAGGCGCCGAGACGAGCGAGCGATATCTCCTCGAGGTGTATAAGCTGGCAGTCCAGCACGAAAAGCCGTCTATAATACTGGGGAGAGGGGGAAAGAAGTGTGAGGTCGGTTTCTAAGGAGAGATGGACGTGATGAATGACTCACCCCGGAGACACGAAGCGAGGGGATGAGTGGTGAGATTGCGAACCAGAACCTCTCGCAGCCTTTGCCGTCCGTGAGGCCAAACTCAACGCGCTTTCGGGGATGGTACACGAGTTGGCACGGCCATTGGTGGCCGTAGGCGTGGAATACCGATACACCGAATACAAGGCGGTGGAGATACTCCGGCAGGAGATCCCACTGCAAAGGATCGTCAGCACCAGCGCACCCTATAAAGATAAAGAGTAGCTACACGCTCCATACCTTCACAAGGCTGCGGTGGAGCTGGCATGCTATATCATACAGTAAACCGATGCGCCAAAAGGACGGGAGATGTAGAAAAAGTTGGACAATGAGGGCGAGAGCGTAGTGTTGTCGCTCGCCCGGCGTTGTAAGGTTAACCAGCCATAGGACGCGGTCATGTCTACAAAGCAGAGCCATTAGGCCCGTGTCCGAATAGAACTTCTTGGATGATTTCGCGACGTTCTCCTGTGCGGCGATGAACGTCGCCTCACAATGATCAAGAACCGAGTTCGATACAGGAAGCCCACTGAACTCGGCATGCTTCTCACTTTTTTTCGGGGTCTTCTTTGGCTCGCCGCGCGCCTTCTCCACTCTTTCCATCATTTCACGCACCAAATCATCCGGGAGAAACTGCGAGTCATCGTAAGGAATCTCCGGGTCTAAACCTTGACCGGCTCGCCGCTTATGCCCAAAACAGCTGTCAAAGCAGTAGGGCATGGCCGAGATTATGCCGGATCCGCGAATAGTCCCGAGAATACACTATTGACCCGACCCTGAATACCGGCTTCGCGAATCCGGTCATTCAAAAATTGATACGAGTAAAGAGTTAAGATTGCCGTACTCGTATTCCCCCCAGAGGTATTCGCGAATCCAAGCATTCGCGAATAAGAATACATACTCGCAAAAGGGGTGGGTAGCTGGGTGAGCCCACTTGTCTGGCTAGGTTCTGGCCACATGCCAGCTCCTCGTCTCGCTCCCGCTCTCGCACGTTTGCCCGCTCACAGTACTTTCGCGCTCTCGCTCTCGTGCACGCTCGCTGCATGCACTCGCAGCCCTTTCGTCCCTCGATTTCGTATTCAGGCATCATCAATCTCCCTCTCTCTAACGTCTAGCGCGAAAAGGGCCAGGGTTATCATTGGCCGCGGGAAAAATGCTACGGACGTATGTATTGGAGCGACAGCATGTCCGTGTTACTGTGTGCTCACTGGCTTTTTTCTAAATAGTATGCATCCCAACGGCGGTTCGCTCCAGCGACGCGTCGCCAACAACTATTCTGCACGTACATGTCACCTTAGCCACACGCACGCACCAATATGCTCACTGTCCCCCTTTGACCCCGTATGGGATCCTCACAGGCAGTGGTGGGCGCGAAGGACTACTACGCTCGCTCATCCGACCGCAACCCCTCCAAATAGCTAAACGATAGGGATGGCCTCACGGACTTACGCACGCATCAAGCGCATTTTTAAGTCAACACGGTTGGAATAGGTCGCGAGTGCGCTCGCTCGAGCTATGTGGCCACCAGAGACTGCCTGCCCAGCTACATGGTTGCTCAACACTGGCATTACTCGTCCAAACGACTACACAAGGTGTCCTGTGGACTCGCATGCGCGTCAAATACGTTTCTCGGCTCCGAGAAACCGACTGACGCGCTCATTCCCGCTACAACGATAACCACGGGGTCCCCGCTTTCCTTTTCGTGCTCGCGCCGTGCCCCGGTCTCCAGCGTCCTCGTGTCCCCATCCCCGTCGCCAATTTCGTATCCCCATCGCCGCTCTCGTATCCCCGCCACGCTCGTCGCGTCCTCGTCTCCCCATCGCGCCCAGTCACCCTCATCACATCCCCTCCAACCCCAACGATGGCAACGCGGACGCGTTCTTCCGTGAATCGCAAGCCCGGCTCAAATAGCGGCGCTACGCTCGCCCCAACGACCCCGGTGGCCATCCCCTGGACCGGCAGTGTTCGACGACACGACTCCAGCACCCCCTCTCCCCTCACATTCTTGGTGCCCCTACCGCGTCGTCGTTCCCATCGCCGCCATCCTCACTATCCCGTCTCCCATATCGCGCGCCGCCGCCCTCGTCGCGTCCCCAACGATCTGCCGAGCCGAACGACGGCAACAATACCGGCGACCAGGTAGTACGTACGGACTCTGAGTCGCGACACGCTCGTGTCCCCACCGTCCCTCTCGCTTTCCTCACGCCATCGTCGGCCTAACCGCATCCCATCACCACCCTCGCGCTCTCACTCCCGTCGTCGCTCTCGCGTCCCCATCTCCCCACTCGCGTCACCGTCGCCTTCACCACGGCCTCATTGCCTCTGCCGCCTCGCCCACCATTCTCATACTCATCGCGAGCACATGTGAAGGCCTCAGCCCGAGCAAGGTCTGCTTGGTCGATGCTCACGCCAATCAGCAACATGCCTACCGCATCCATGCTTGTTAATCGCTAGGTCACCCAATCCCTGCATGCCCACTAACAACACTATCCACTTTCCCAAGTAGATTGTACACGATCCACGATCCACGGCTTGGCTCCAAGCGCTCCAAACGCTTTCGCGTTCATTCGAGCCGTATGGCGCAAACGGTCCTAAGGCGCCGCACTGCTAACGTGCTCAGTGCAATTTGGACATGAACGCCCCAGCTCGAGACAACTGACTGCGAGGAACCACCTCCCCAGCTACGCGAGTCACACGCGGGCTCGTCATTAAGTATTACTAGCCCAAACCGCGGCATGGATTGTCCCGCGCGAATACTCGTCTCCCCCGCCTCTTGCCGCATTCTCATCTCCGACTCTTGCCTCCCCCAGCTTCCTACCGCGCTCTCATTGTCCTCGCATCCCCGTTTCCTCTATTACGTATCCGTCATCCCCACGTGTCCCACCTCTCGCTGCCGTTTTGCTACTCACGCCTCTCGAGCTCCGGCCACCATGCATCCTACTCGCGTCTGCCTCCTATCCCCCTTCTCCCTCTTTTATTAGTTGTGTGCCTTCAGGTAGATTATGTATATTATGATCTCCGTATCTTTCGCTCTCACTATACAAGCATGTACTGTGTAAAACTCATCTAAGATATACTGTTTGCTCTCACATTCAAGTAAAACGAGTATGAATCTCTACATCACACCGCGCACGCGGCCTCAAAACTTAGTATCTCCAACTTAGAGAGTAAAATCTCAGCATCACAACCTTTTGAATCTGTGGCCAGGCATGGCGTATTCGCGAGTACTCTCTGTATTCGCAAATACTTGACTCCGGAACCAAGGTATTCGCAAATACCAGGTATTTGCAAATACATCAATTCCAGAGTCAAGTATTTGCAAATAAAAAATTAGCAAGGAGTAAGAATATGAATAAGAATACCCTTGCATATTTGCAAATATATATATTCCAGGAGTAGGAATATGTAATCTTGTCATGCCCTACAAAGCAGGCGTGCGCGTCACAACTGGCAGCAAAGCGTTAATGTATGCGCATACATACAGCAGTTTAATAGAGCTTACGTTGAGCGGCTCATTTTAGACTGCCGGCCACCAAAGCAAAGTGGGCAGTGCGCGCGAAGGTAGGCAGACGGGCGTTCTTCGTCATCGTCACCCCCCAAACGTGACGAGGGTGGTGGTGGCGGTCCGAATACAGGACACGCTGTACTAGTGGCTGAATGCCCCACATCAGCCGTATGGGTACTGTGATTTTTTGGGGGGGAGGTCGGTGTGGTTGAAGAGTGGCCGCTAGAGGGAGACGGAGGAGCAGGCAGGGCCGACGGGAGTGCGGTTGGGACAAAAACGGGTACAGTAGAGGCCGAAGGGTGCGCAATCGGGGCTGAAGGGAGCGCGGATGAGGAGGGAAGACGGGGTGATGATGGGAGAGAGGCTGTGTTGTGTGGCAGCGAGCCTTTGGTGTTACTCGAGAATCTAGGTGAGGTGGGATTGACGTCGGCCGATCTTGTCACAAGAGCGTTGGCTTGGTGCACAAGGAACTGATACCACTGTAAAGCATTCGCCAATCGGCGCCGTAGCGTACCCTTCTGTAGCGTAAGAATTTTGCTTC
>KL198087.1:0-34354 GCA_000697705.1 Botryobasidium botryosum FD-172 SS1
AACTACTGCTAGCCCCAAATGGACATCCTAGGGACGAGACTTTTAGGTTCGCGGAAATCCCCAACTCAGATCTCTTTTAGCCACAAAGATCCCGCCGCGATCCAACTATCTCCTCGTCATCCGTCACGCAAATCCGTCGCTTTTGGCTCCAAAACGGCTCATCTCATTTCAGTGCCATCCGGGCAGCAAGCACAACATTGGGCCACAAAGTGCGGCAGGCATGTCCCGATAGGGACACCCCCCTCCACCCACACACCAGATTGTGTTTCTTTGATTGGGTGCCATCGGGGAACAGGCTTCAGCGCGAACCTGGGACAAGGATCCGTATCTCCACAGAAATCGGTTCTCGAACGTTTCAGCGGACAAAGCCCACGTTTTCCAGATAATGCGCACAAACAGTCCCGTGCACAAGTATGGACTCAGGGATTCTAGTCTCCCTACCGTCACACCCCATACCGCAATGGGCCAGCCTCATTTTCGCTCCCATTTGCGCGCTTCGCTGCCCCTCAGCGAGAACAGAGCCCGGGACGCAAGTGTAGCGAGAATGTTCGGACATGGACACAATGACCACATATAGACTAACGGCAGCGGAATGTAATGTCGATGCAATTGCAATATACACCGACCCCACTGCGTATCGAAAGGCGATCACCTCGCACTGCTTTTCCCTTGCCATCTGAGATGCGAGGCTTCCCATCGGGTAGGTGTTCCCACAGCGCTGTAATGCATCCCTCATCGCGGACATTGTGTCTTTCAGGAGTCGGCTGGTCAGGTTCAAAAGGGCGTTGAATTGACCTTCTGTAAACGCACAAACGCTATCTTGCCCTTCGCAACACCAACACGCGTACGCACACGCACGCTATCTGGGCAATTCCTCAAACAACGCCACTGTCAGCCACAGTAGGCCACAATCTGGCGATTCCTATTGAAAAAAGGCTATTAATGAACAAGAAGTCTGGTGGCTGTCGTCCTTTGCTTGTTCTTGACTCTACTTGACGCGCTCCGAATCATTGCGAAGAGGATACTGGGCAAACATCTTACTACAGCTTCCTTGCATTACCTACGCAAGTCCGCATGGTGCTGCTCCAATATGCCGGCCCCTATGTCACAAAAGGCACCGAGCCATCGTTTCTCCGGAGCCTAACTCAGAGCGACAGAAACCGCGGGTGAATTCCTGATCTGCGTTACTCGCATAGGTCACCGTTTCCGCCCACATTCGAACCAAAAGACCGTTCCTTGGCCGCGTCTTGAGCAGCGATGACAGGCGGAAAACGAGGCTACCTTTCCAAGTATACAGTGAAGTGAGGTATGATCGGGAGATATTGTGGGAGCGGAGTATAAGCTCCGTGGTGCACGTTTCATGGGGTCGTGCCGCCGGCTAAATCTTGTGTTGTGCCCACCTGATATCCGCACACAGCACACACGTATCTGCTACACCACGAACAAGAACTGGCGATCAAGGCACGCTCTCACCATCACACCATGGCCACAGAACTCAACGTTGGGATTCGCCTTCGCGAGCAGCGCGGACGGGATAAGCGCTGGCCACCTTATGATGGCCTTACGCTCTCGCTCTTGCGTTCGTCAGCTGTTCGGCACAAAGGTCTTGTTCTGAGCTCGCACCTCCCGCGAAACGGGGCATTCCAGCGTTCTTTCCTTTTGCGAAACGGCCGCCTCAGTGGGATTGGAAATTCCGAGCCTCTGACGGATCCCGGCCGTGTGACGCTCTTGTTGTAGCCCCGGCCACAGCGTTAGTCAATGCTTCATTTACTCAAGTACCGAAACCGACCGTCTGCGGCAAGGATAAAGGGCGTGTTCTAAATGTGGCCGTCCTCAGCTTGCCCAAATCTGATGCTCAAGGTGGGTTGAGGCCCGGGTCTTCTGCCTGCGAAGTGACAGCCTAATATTGTGAGCCGTATTGCTGGGTCAGGATGCCCCAGAATGGGCAAGTGCCTCTGCCTGCTGCCACCCACGGTCAACGCCCGCTAGCTCGCCAACTTTATTTGCGCTCTAGCCTGCTCCAAAGCAAGCATGGTGCAAAAGGGAGCACATACTTCAATTTACTAAACCTCAGTCATGGAAGTAATAACCTTGATCTTAACTCGGAATAACGCCTGATTAGACTAAGGCAGAATCGAGATAAGAACGTCTATTTTCTAGTCTATGAAAGAAAAAGATGTGGCGCCCCAGAATTGAATATTGAATGTGCGAACCACCTCCACTTGAGCTCATCCTAGCCCAAAGCAGGTTCCATATAGTATACCTCAACTTCATTGGTGCATTTGATGGAATGGCAGCAACCCTTTGGCTTGTACCTCTGGGACGTGGCATTCGCAGCGCCGGCCCCATTGAGAAGCCCTCGAGTGCTCCAGGGCGTCATCAGCACCAAGAAGTTGCGGCTGCTTGTGAAAGGGTAGCATTCGTTTGGGTGCTCTCGGCTTGACGCCGACGAGAGTTGGGTGCATTATTTCTTCGCAACTTTGACGGACGGGCCACGCACGGTGAGACGTACAACGCGGGTGAGCGAGTATCCGCCGGAGATTTGGCCAATCTGAGCTCATCCCCAGAAGATCCGCAGCTGCAGCCTCCAGTTGGACCTGGCGAAATCCGAGCGCAGAGCACTCGCAGAAAGCCACCCTAAATCCATAGCCGAGTGGGATCAAATGTGTCCAACAAAACGCACAAATATTGCACTCTTCATAAATGATCATTCCCCATTTCGAGCAAAGCAATACAGTTTCGGAGATCTGTGCCCCATGACATTTCCAAAGACACGCTAGGGTGCACGGGGATCAGGGCACAATCTCCTTCAAGCTCCCCAGCGCCACCAACGGTGTTCGCGCTTTGCCCAATTCAATTATCCACATCTACGGACAGTATCCCAAGGCGTTCCTTCAATTCATGCTCATGTGATGGCGACTTCGATCGCACCCAGCAAAAAAGTAAGATATTCCTTTAGAGGGGCGATAAAGGACGGCCTCCCCGCTCTCTCCGTCTGCAGCTAAGTCTTCGAGCGCACTTACGACGGCGAAGATGGCCCAAATTCGGAGTTTGCCCCGAGCCCGCTCTCAAGCGGGGACGAAGATCGAAACATGCGATAATAGCTCAGGAAAGCCCGCGCAGAAGACTGAAGAATCGGATTCGCGTACCTCAGCTCAACTGGGTAGATCCCCATCGTCCGCTATCTCTTCCAGCTCTTTCAGCAAAGTCACGCCCCACAGCCGAGCGGCCAATGGATACTGGCAGCCGCTGGCAGTCTTGGGTGGATTGTGATTAGTGCTGTCGATCGTCGTTTCAGCTGTTCACACGCCTGCCGGATGTGAGGCAGTCAGCTCCCTCCAGACACACCCATGCAAGCCTCCTGCTCGAGGCGCGTAGCGCCAAACGCGAACACGCACATCACAATCGCCTTGATCATCAGGGGGTACCCTGTTGTCCTGCCACCTCGATCACGCCTGCTGCGGCCCAGAACGAGTCGCTTATCCCGGCGTACATATCGAAGGGGGATGCGCACCCAATAAGAGACCACTACTTCCCATTCAAGGAAGACAAAACTGCATGTGCGGCTTTTATGACACCTGTTTAGGTTCGACGCGCGTGTGCGCACGGGGGGCTAGCAGACCTACACGGTGACCGCGTTTTGATTAAATTTCCGTGCGTCACGGGCATCCAGGGACACCCTGTCCTCCCGCTTGCCTCCTGTTCACCGAGCAGAGGCGACCATCAAGCTCATGGGCCGGAGGTGTTTAGAGATATCCCCGGGGACGCCGCGTGCCGCTACCAGAATTGAACAGATAACGTGCAGTGTATAAGAACAAATAGATTCAAGGAGGCGTGGAGCCAAAGGCACGCTCAAAGCCGCCTGTTCTGTCAGCGGCTTTGTGCATGGATATGTGCTCTGGGGCGGTGCCTACGCCAATTTGTTTTCAAGGTTCTGGAGGTACTGGGCGCAATATTTTGTCATGCCAGCCAGGCGCGTGTGGGGGCTTCCACCCCCAAGGAAGTGAACCAGTGGTCTGATTGTGATGCCGCTTTCTTGGAGCTGGCGCAAGGCCAGAGCTGAAATCCACCCCCGACGCCCTGTGCGTCCCACAGGCCGGTACGTATACGTACAGGAACAATACCAGTAAAGACACGTTGAGGTCCCCTTTGTCCACGTACCCAGCGCAAGCGAGCCACATGGGTAGTCGTTGCTTCGGAGCGCTAGAAATAGGCGGTGTAATTTTCGAAAATCAAATGCTAGGCATGCTGTAAAAATGCTGGAGGAAGACGGGTCGAATGCCATAATGCCCCCGAAGCAAATGTCGGATGGAGTTGAAAGAAGGACGGAGACTGTGGGTGGGGTAGTTGTGAAGTTGTCTTGTGATGACAAAAGCACGCTGGAAGAGACGTACGAGCGGCGGGGATAATATTGAATCCCGGAAATGCCCACCACCCTTGCCCAGTGTGTTCTTTTTCTCTGCGACATTAAGGCCGACGTCCGTGATGAAGCGGCAGCGTATTTGTGGCGAGGGCTGGACACTAAGCTATGAGCTGGCGGCCGAATCGAAAGAAACCCAGAAGCGAATTGCCAGACTAGGTCGTTAATACATCAAGGCGCAACGTCCGGACACGCATCAAAAGCGGCAAAGGCCCCGCAGATATTGATGTTTTGGCAATGCACTGAGCAGTACTCAAATGCAAGAGGGGACCAGCGTCGCGGGTGAGAGGAACTCAATATTTGCACCCGGCCCCGTAGACACAAGCTTGAGTAATGACTGGACCCATAGAAGCACTTGTCTTTTTCCATGGTAACATTTATACATCTAGTGAGGTAAACGCGACGCTTGTTTTCAACGTTTGCCTATAGTAATACAGCCCATTATAGTTGCCTGGCCCAGTGCTGTGGCGATGGTTGACATATAGTTTGAATGGAGGTTCCTCCAAGGGGTAGGATTTAGTATGCATATCTGAATTCGGGGTTCTCTTTGTCGGTAAGGTCGCCCCACGCCAATATTCGCGCATCTTTCAAGGGCGGCTGGGGGCCCTTGTCGTCCGTATCTTCTGTGACGTCTGTATCCAGGTGACCGCGCCGATGATTTTCCCTGATGAACATGAACCGGAGCAGCAAAGAGCAAATGGTTGTGAAAACCATGCACACAATCACAGCGATCCATGCTGTTCGATGAATGCCGGACTTCAGTCTAGATAGACTTTTCTTTCCAAAGGAAACTCACCTCCTGGGTAGTGTTGTGCTCTCGTTGTGGTGTCAACCGTGTATGGAGCGATGATATTGCCAACATTGTACCCAACGAAAATGGCTGCTGCAGAGAAGGCCTGAGCGCATCTAAATTTTAATGATGCTACGTCCCACAGAGAGAGCGAGGATGCCGACCTTCTTTGTGTGGCCTGCAACGTTGGCAGTTGAGAGAGACAGCAGCAGCACGTATGGTGCGCCAAAGGCCGCGAGTAGATAGTACCCAGCCAGCGGGATTGCTCGGTGCGCCCAGTTGCCTTTCCATATCATCACTGCTCCGACCAAGACCGGCATGCATGTGATCGGAATCAGCAGCGTCCGAGAATTTTTCCATCGACCTGTAATCCACCTTTTGAAAATATCAGCTAATCGCGTATTGGGTATCGCGGCAAGTGGAAGACGTAAACTTACCCAGTGATGTAGATGCTGACTGCGGTGACTGCCCCTCCCGGTGTGAGCATGAGAATCGTCTGCAGGCTGCTATACCCAAAAGACTTGCCGCAATACGCCCAAGTGAGCTTTCAGCGTATCAGATAATGTATCTCATTAATGTTACCTTGACGATTTGAGCCCCGAACGCAGTCACCCCTCCATTGGTGACATATAAAGCAGCGCCCATCAGAAAGAAGATATAAATCTTCAGGTCTGTAAGGGCCTCGAAAAGCTGGTTACGCTTGAATACTTTTGATTCGACACCTGTCATGTTGTCTTGGAGGCGACGGACGGCATGCTTGCGCTCGTCCAACGTCAGAAACCAGCTTTCGATGGGATTGTTGGGTAGGGCGAAAAATAAGAGAATGCCCCAGGCTATGGTCCAGCTTCCCCCTGGAGCGTAGGAATTGAGATGCGGATGACTTCAGGGTAGAAAGAGAACCCACCGAAGATATACATGTACTGTCGTGATAAGTATGTGCATTATTATTAGCATGTTCCCGGAAAGGATTTGGACGAATGTTCTCATACTTTCCAAGTAGCCAGAGATGCATTCTGCGAGCCTTTACCGATGCCATAGTTCACAACACCGCTGAATATAGAAAAGAGGCCTGGAAATGGCGCTCAGCACCGAATTGTAGCACCAAGACAAAGACCTTGCCTGTAGCCGAATACCAAATCCTGGAAATGGAATGGTGCGTTTGTCAGGAACGGTGAATCAAAAAGGTCCGAAGAACGCGTACCCGATGCGCGTGGGCTGCTCGTCCCTCTTGTACCACATAGAGGAGACGAGAATAAATCCAGGGCTGACGGAAGACTCGACCACGCCCAGGAAGAATCTTTGGGCCTAGCGGCAGCGGGCAAACAATTCAACGGTTGGTAAATGAGTACCACGGTGGAGTTACACACCACTATCCCTTGGTACGAGGTCACCACGACGGTCAACATGACCACAACGCCCTGTATTCTGTCATTTATCATCATTATTTCAGAAGTTATAGGAAGACAGACGTGCCCATAGAATGACCATTACTCCGAGCGTTCTGCCTAAGGGGAAGCGTTGGAGGACATACGCCATCCTGAGTGCAATCGTTGATGACCCTGTCATTGCAATACGTTTCATTGACTTACGGATATGCGGCCACAAGATATCCCCAATAAAACGCCGCAGTAGCCGTGGAATACCTAGCTAGGGATACCACAGGCGGATTGGTATTTGGAACTGTGACCGATAAATCCTAGACCAGTTGTATAAGTTTCAAAGCAGGATTGAAGCAGGACTGATGTCGGGCGGACCATATCCGAAAGAATTCCGAAGAGCGTGGCCGAAGAGAATATAGCCTTGTCGTACTATGGAAGGCACGCTTCAGGCTACAACTGCGTGAGGCAGGGTTGGCGGACGAACATATTGTAGGCCAAACGAGATTGTCAAGAGAGGCATGAGGCTTATGAGGGATTTAGCACGCAGTCCTTGGCGAGGCGCGAGAGTATTCCCACAGTAAATCTATCTTCCACAAAAGTCTTCTTTCAGCAGTTGCGTCGACAGCGGCTTGAGCCACATCCCCCGAGATAAAGTCTGCAGCCACATCGCCACCCGTGCCCAATAAGTCGGCGGATCGAGTTTCGCCCTCGCTCATGATAGACAAGAGGTTCTAGCGTGGTGGTAAAACGAAGGCAGAAAAGAGGCGCCTTGGACCAAAAAGGACGCGGATAATCGGCCGAACGATAGGCGCATCGGAGTAGCGCAAAAGAGTAGTTGTGCTGTAAGAAGCCCATCCCAACTTGGTAATTTCCTTATTCAACCTGCTCGAAATTAAAGGAGTGCCGAGGCGTGAAGTCGCTTGAGCACTCGAGACTCGTGTCGTAGACAAACCCTGTCGTATTAGTGGCAGGTCTATGTAGCTGGACAGCAGCGAGCAATAAATAACATAGTTCGGGGCGGTTAACCAAGCCTGGTGTTCAGATCAGGCCTACTTCAATCAGACATTATATATGGCGATTTATACATACCTATCTCCGGAAACCTTTTGCTTCAGCCTCTAAACGCTGTCTTTCCACCTCCTTCAAAGTGGCCTTTTGTCTCTCCGCAAGAACTCGCCGTTTGTTGAAGTAATCCACCTGTGAGATTGGAGCAGATTGAGAAGACGCTCAACGCGTGAGCGGAGGTGGCTCACCCAGCTCTTCGCGCAGTCAGTCCCGTACGCCTTTTTCTGCGCGTCGCACTTGGTGCCCTCCTCCCCGGGCACGACAACCTGGGCAGCGTCCAGACACGAAAAGTAGATATCCCTGCTTTCCCAGCATCGTTTCCTGTCTTCGCGGCTCGGGGCGACTGGTGTGGACATGGTTCAAGGTCAAATAATAGATTTGATTCCGGCCCTCCCTATGACCTAATAGTAAATCGCTGCAGCCTGCGTCCATCCGTAATATCCAGCCGGCCGTGTTTTTGTTTTTCCCGACTCGCGGCTCTTCGTCTTCATCCACCATCCGCGCAGAAGTTATCTCTGAAGAGCGGCGCGCTGTGTGCCCGCCGATGTCCTCTTTTCAGAGCACCACCCACTCCCACCCGTTATCACTAGGCGACGCCAATCCTCCAAGCTCCACCCGACACCCAAGGAGAAGAGCTACCACCAACAATTTACAGAGCCCGGATGCCGATGACACGCGCCCCGTTTCCAACTACTTTACGCTCAAACATCAGTCAGAGGAGCGTGCGGCTGAGATTGCGAACGGAAATCACGCCAGCACTGAGCGCTGGTCAAAGGATGGTGGTGTTAGAGGATATGGCATGGGCCCCAAGAAACAAAGGCTGCCTTTGAATTTTCCTCCTGTGACTCATGAAGAACATGAACATCTTGACACTGATAGTCCCTCCTTGGGGGTCTTGTGGCGGACACGTGACGCTTTGGCTACTCCTACTCAGCTTGACCCTTCAGTGGCATCAGCTCATGAAGTATCTTCGCTGAATGCACACGACGTACCCAGCTACGCTGCTGATACCCTCTCTACCAAGTGGCATGTTTTATCTGACGATGAAGTACTTGCTGCCTTAACTATGTTCCCGGCTACAAATTCATCTTCTCCGCACCCATCCTACAATCCGCTACGATTGCTTTCTTCTGCCTTGGAAGAAGCAAACCGCAGAAACGCACAGCTTTTGCAGCGCTACGCGCAGCTTGAGGAGAAGGAGAAAGCAAGACGGCGGAGGGGCGAACTACTTGCACAGAGTATGCCTCCTTCTGAGCAGGAAATCGCCCGTCGAGTTTTGGATAGACTCTATTGCGACGAAGAGAGTGTACTGAACGTTGAACTTGACGAGGAGGGGAACACAGTGCGTTTGGCACTTTTATGTCCAATTTTCACGCGGTAACCTGGGCTCTGCCTGTAGACGCTTCCCGAGTCTATAACGGAGGCTATGTCGGAATCCTTTACCGCCATGGACTCTGCTCGCTCCTCTCCTACCCCCGGCACCCTATTGTCTTCCAAGCGCCCTAGTACACCTTCGACCAAAGCATCTGATGCACACTCGAATGGGGTGCTTGCTCTATCTGCGTCGCCAAGGAGCATTGCTTCCCCAAGTAAGGCGGCGAGCATTAGAAGCTCCAAAAGCGAAGGTGTCCAGAGCTCAAAGGGTAAAGTTGGGGATTGGATTGGGGGATGGTGGTCGTCTAAGAGAGGAGCGCCGAAAGGCGAGGATCATGGCGATGAGAGTGTTGCCGGAATTGACAGCGAAGCCCCCAAATCTCATACTAGTGAAGGAGAGGTTGCGCCGGGTAGTCCATCGATCCCGTCCACTAAAGTGTCGGCACCTACTCCCGTCAAAACTATCCGCGCATCAGCCAGAAGCGTTATTAATACGTTTTATCCGGGCCCAACCGTCCTATCGAGCCCATCTCCAAGGCCTCGTTCCCTTTCTATCCAATCTGATGCATCACTCCTACAATCGCCTACAACTAGGTCTATTTTCCAGAGCCTCGTCCCTCCCGGCGAGCCTCCTCAGGCCACACCAACACTCACTGCACTGTCCCCCGGCTCATCCATAATGCACCTGCCGATCTCCCGCCGAACATCCATCTCATCTACTGTTTCCTCATTTCGTCGTAGCCCCCACCCATCTCACGTTCGGGCAATCTTCCACGCCACGCGCGTCATGTCTTCCGACCCACGAAGTATATTAGTAGACCAGAGACAGGGCACAAGCGAGCTAGTTGCCCGCCTCGCCCTCGAACTTGTGCGTAATGCACGGGATGAAGGGCTTACTGTTGTGGAGCCTCGCCAACCCCCGAACCCAGCACCATCATCTAGTCTTGTCCGACAAAACTCGGAGACAGCGATTATCAGCCAGGACACCAATTCCAGCGCGTCGGTGATGCTGGGGCGCGCCATGACACATGCATCGACACCCACGTCCAAAGTCAAGAGGCTCTCGACGATGGCTGCGCTGGCTTCGCCCCTTTTTGGCACGTTCAAATCCGGCAACCGAGTTGGTCCACCGCCTGCAGAAGCCGCTACAGCAAACCAACCAAATTCTGGTGGCCAGGATCAGCAGCAGACGTTGAAACCGGTGAAGAAGCCTGGGGCGGGCACTGTTGAGCTGGAATCGATTATTCCCGAGCTTTTCAAGCCCCCTACATTATTCCTTTCCCAAGTGCGCCCCAACTCTTCTCTCCGGTCACCTTCCTTCCGCCCGAGTATTCCATATACTACTGCGACACGCTTTTCTTCGTCCGAGCAGCCGCTCACCGACCGATACGGCTTCATATACGATGTAAGCTCGTACGATGTCTCGCTGCTGATCAAGGCTCGGGAGGCCAGCAGCACCGCTCCTGCGTGCCTCACCGGGATCAAGATTGCCGATCAGGTGGATGATGATGATGATTGGCCTGGGGAGGACGGTATTACGACGGCGAGGAAGGAAACGCTCCCAACGATACATGGGCGGTGCGAGTGCTGCGAGAGCGGGAGCGGGTCGATCATGGGAGAGCAGATGGTTTTTGACGAACCTTCGTCGCCGACGCTCTCTCAGCGATCGTCGAACAAAGACCTCAAGACCTCCGTGCGTCGACGGTCGTCGACAATTAGCTCACTCAACCCGACTCCTTCGAAGCCGAGTGTATCGCCCCAGACGCTTACTGTCCCTGCCCGCTCTATACAATCCCCGTCACGGGATACGGAGCAACCGGACCACGCGTGCAGTAACACCTTGCGATCCCTGCTCTCCCAGCTCACGGATATACACGATAAGCAGCAGGCATCGCAGAAAGCGGACTGGGATGCATTCCTCAAGAAACGGCGGAACTTTAGAACGACCAAATCTTCCGCCGGAGCTGGTACCACTACCCAACCCTCGACGCTATCTCAGAAGGGCGGGGCGGCGGCGTTGCTGGGTAATGCGAAGGAGCGGGATGAGGATGAAGAGGTGACTCGACTTGAAGGTCTGATTGGGGTCGCGCAGATGGGACTGTCTGCTAATAAAGAGGATTGGAGGGAATTTGCGCGGTTGGTGAGGAGCGGCATTCCGCTGGTGTATCGGGCCAAGGTTTGGTTCGAGTGTAGCGGTGCTCTTGCAGCGATGGAGCCCGGCGAATTCCAGGAACTATTGTCGAGTCACGAAGGTGAGAAAAACGGTTGTTTGGCGGAAATCGAGAAAGATGTGGTGAGGACGATGCCTCTGAACGTCTTTTTCGGTGGGGATGGTATTGGCGTTGGCAAACTCCGCCGACTCCTACAAGCATATAGTTGGTTCGTGATCAGTATTTTTGCCCAAATTACTTTCGGTGCTCACCTTTTTCAATGCCATCACATAGGAGAAATCCCGGGGTTGGCTATTGTCAAGTACGTGCAGCATGAATATTGGCACGCCCATATAGCTTGCTCATACCCATATATACAACTCACAGGGCATGAACTTGATCGGCTCCACTCTTCTCTTGGTGCACGCTGACGAGGAAGAGGCGTTTTGGGTATTTACATCCATTATCGAGAATTTGCTGCCCCCGGAGTTCTTTTCCCCGTCTCTCCTCGTATCTCGGGCATGTCCACTCGTACTACTCGATTACGTGCACGATATGCTTCCGAAGCTCTACAACCATCTCGAGGAGCTTGGTGTCGATCTGCCGGCCATCACCTTCTCCTGGTTCCTTTCTCTTTTCACTGACTGCCTCGCTGTGGAGGCAAGTTGAATCGCGCTGCTATCGCCTGCATAGACGAGATGATTGACTCCTCTCCTTTATTTACTAGACCTTGTTCCGCGTCTGGGATGTGTTCTTCGTAGAAGGCATGGATGCTCTCTTCCGGGTCGCCCTCGCCCTCCTCCAAATCAACGAGTCCGAACTACTACAATGCGATTCAATTGCGGCCATCTATGTCCACCTTGAGAGTATGACTACGCGGATGTGGCACGCCGACAAGCTCATGAAGGTGTGTTTCCCGTGGGTCACTCGTCGCATTCTTTTCTTATTCCTCCGCTATGTCCAGCTGCAAGCTAGCTTAAAGCCCGTGGTCGCACATGCCGATATCGTGAAGAGGCGTGATGCCCACGTTGAAGCACTGAAGATATACTAATTTTTCCTCCCTCGTTCTCTACCCATCGGTTTTGTCTTAATTATTCGCCCGCATTTTTGTTTCACCTCGTTTTGCTGTTTTGGTAATGCATCAACTATATTTCATTTGTATCACACGCATCTTTTCACTCACTCACACGATGCAGCCTGTATGAGTACTTCATCAAGTGTTTTTGAGGTATACCAATATTCTACCTGATCAGGCGACATATCACTGGCATGCAAGAGCTCGTTTTAGCCGGCCAAGTGGACGCATGTGTACATGAGGGGAGGTGGCGAAATGCACAAAATGTATCGTAAAAAGAAAGATTGTAAAACTATATATAAAGCAACAGCACGTAGAATCGTAAAGTCGTAAAACAGAATTGCAATGGAATAAGCAAAGAGCAAAAAAAACAAAGCAGTTGAGAGAGAGGAGCTCCAAAACAACCGGCAGCGAAAACAAAATGCATATGGCGGAGCATGGCAAGTGTCCAGACCAGGATGGAAGAAGATGCAAAATCTAAATCATCTATTCGCTCCCTCGTGATCGCTGAGAGCCGGGTGCAGGAAACCCGCCGCCCCCTATTGCACTGAGAGGCGGAGGCGGAGTGGCGGCAGACGTGTGTGGTAATGGTGAATATGCCGAGAGCGGAGAGTGGGAAGACCGGGTTGGAAGCCCGCGAGGTCTTAAGAACTCCGTTTGCTCGCCCTCTCCACTCTCGTCCTCATCATGCTCATGCTCGTCGTAGTCTCCTGCATCCTCGCCCTCGTCCTCTTCATCGCCCTCCTCTCCTTCCTCGATATACTCCGAGTCTGGACGGGATCCCGGCCCAAACGCGCTCAGTCGTGATCCGCCAAGCGCCGACATGCTATGCCTCACATCCACAGCGTGCTCAGGGATGGCACCCATAGTCGGGGAGGGAGGCCCCGAGCTGCCAGACGAGAAGACCCCAGAGGCGATAGAAGGCGAGTGCATATCGGTGCTAGTGCTTGTCAACCGTGGTCGTCCGAGTTGCATAATCTCGCGAGCCACGCGCTCTGCGCGTCCCAGAATCTCATCCGCGTGCCCGCTCAGCGTCGACATGACTGTATCGCGTGGCCGTGCACCCGTAATCGCCGACAGACTTGGTGGGTCCGAGAGGCGCATCTCGTCAATCGACTTGGGTGACATGGGAACAAAGTCTGACGGGTTTGACGAGGACCGGCCGGATGACGAGCGGGCTACGAAGTGCATTGGGCTCAAAGCTTCCTGGTCGGCCATGTATTCTTCGCTGTGACCGCGACTAATATCTTGGTGTACAGAGTCTAGCGATTCACCCTGAAGGGTAGATATCCAAATGTCAGCAAAGACGAAGATGGGAATGTAAGAGCGAGAGATGATACTAACTGGACTGTAGAACTCAGGTCGGTGAGCCACACCCGTGCTTGACCCAGCAGTGACAGCTGCGGCGGCAGCAGCAGCGGCAGCCGCAGCCGCGAGCGCGCTTTCTCCGCTCCCACCTTCACGCTGGCGACCTGACCGCGAAGATAGCAAACTTGGTGGGGGCCGTTGCAAATCTAGATCCTCATCTGCTTCAAGATCCGCCAGCGCACCATCATCCAGGTTCGGAGGCGTCCGCGCTCCACCCTCGTCATCCGTTTCAGGCTGGGACAGCATTTGGAATGATCGTAGCGATGTGCCCATACGGTTGAATCCCAATCGTTCGTGTCTCGCCTCCGTCAGCTCCCGCTGATGACGCAGATTCTCCAGGTCCTCCTCGGTGTGTCCTCGGATAATAGAAATCGCAGCAGGCATAGGTACTGGTGGGTGGTCGTCGAGTGGATCGCGCGAGTATGACGGAGGCGGGCCTTGAGATGAGGCGGGAGTATGGGAACGCGGGAACGGAAGGCCCACGATTCCCCCTTCAACGCCTGGGGGACGTGGCCAAGAGGGAGGGGGTGTGGACTCGTTGGAGCCCCCTGAATGGGATGCAGAACGCGTGGATGGGACCCATTGTGTAGGCGGAGGCCGCTGGGGTGTTGCGCCGCGCAGGTAGGGATTTGGAGGTGTCGAGGGATGCGAGGGAGCGTCATGGTACGAAGAATGCCCAGACGACGATGGTCGCCCTGGCGGGATAAGCGCGACATCTGGTCGAAGTGCAGGATAGCCACCTGGTAATGGGGTATTAGACTCGGACCTCATTCTTTCCTGTGATCCCCATGCACCTTCAACGTCACCAGGACGGGTAACGGACCTCGTAGCGCGAGAGATACTTGAGAGAATTCCACTAAAGATGGAGCCGGAAGGGGCGACAGAAGGTGCACGGCCGCCCTCACCAGGCTGGGGTGCGTGTACGGTAGAAGTGGAGTTTGATCTGCCCCACCATGTCTTTCGCTGAAGCACCTCTTCATTCCGAGCACGTTGCGCGTTCTCACGCTCATCGCCGACAAGAGGTGGGCTATCGCCGGTGACTATCACGCCTGGAGGGTTACGAGGAGGTGACGCGGGGAAGGGAAGTAGCATCGCACTCTCATCTCGCACGGAATCTGGGCTGTCCGGCAAAGAGGGTGACCGTGCATGGAGAGGCCCCGGAGGAGTGGACGGAGCAGGAGGGATATTCCACAAAGGTGGGCCAGTGGGGGACTGAGCGAAAAGGCTCGAAGACCTTGGGGACGGGTCACCGTAAGGGTCGGGAGCTGGTGAAGACGTCGTGTCCTGTGATTGAGCACGCGAATGAGTTTCGTGAGCGCCAGTAGGTGGCACGTAGCCGCCACCAATGATGCCATAGTGACTCATGTGGTCCCCAATGTCCTCCTCTCCAGCCTCCTCGGGCCAGGTCTCTAGAGCTCCACCTAACGGCGGAGGTGGGGGAAAAGAGTCGGGGGTCGGGAACTCGACTTCCGCCTGAGATGTAGGCTTTTGCAAGATGCTACGAAGCGACCCAGTGCGCTGCTGCTTCTTTTCGCTGGCGATTGGAATATCGTTATAGTCGGTGGTGTAACCAGGGGGGTTGTTGAGAAGTAGCCAGCCTTCCCCATTGCTCAAGAAACGAGGATCTGACCCTTCGAGGGGACCATGGTGCGGGGAGAGGGATCTGCGGTCGCGTCGGCGACGAGCCAAGCAAAAATAAACGAGGCAGCAGGCCAGCATGGCAAGGAAGAGGAGGGTAGAGCCAATAGCAATACCGGCAATGGCGCCAGCCGATAAATTATGCTGATTTATAGGTGCAATGGGCGTCGTCGAGGTAGCACTAGCTGAGGAAGATGTAGTGCTCGGTACGGGAATGGGTGTGGGTGTGGGTGCGGATGTGGGAGCTGATGTAGGGAGCGATGATACAGCTGATGTAGAGGCTACAGTTGTCGCGGTTGGCGAAGGCGTCACAGAAGGAGAGCCAGGCACAGGCCCAGAGGCCGTTGGCGCGGGAGTTGCAGGGGGAGGTGTGAGCCCGCCATACACCCATATGCGAGTGTCGGTACCCAAAGGTATCTACGGTGTAATGATTAAACCATGGCCAAAAAGACACACGAAAGCCACGTTTCTCGACGCACCGAAGGCCCATAATAGGTCAGTGGAAGCGGCACAACCGTGCGCGTGATTTGTGGTAGACCGTTTGTAGGATCCACGATGATCTCGGTAGAGTATGAGAGCCAGGGGGGGAGGACTTGGAGGGGAGGTGTATAAGTTGGCTGGGAGTCCATAGGGACAGTTGTCGGTCGTTGAAGAAGTCGTTAGTATGCAGGCTAAAAAGCGAAAGTGTTACCGTGATGTGGTGGGAGGATATGTTGTGGCAAATCCTGGGCTCTGTGATGCTGAAATACAAAAAGCAGGTCGCTGTGAGCACGCATTATGTGGCGTACGGGCAAAATCACATTACTGTCGAGTACGCCGGGTGTTTCGAGTGTGTTTTTTGGTCGTGGAAACGTGCTGTCGTAAAAATGGGAAATGCGTGCAAAAATGCAAGAAAGGCTCGGCCAACGCCAACGGGAGAAACGAGTGTACCCGCGAGGATGATGGATGGCGGAAAGAAAGCGGCGCGATCCAGCCCGGCCTCATCCCATCGCTTTGGCTCTGTTTGACCCAACTCCCTTCCTTTGGATGTTGGAGCATGGCCAACACGTCGTG
Source organism: Botryobasidium botryosum FD-172 SS1 (assembly GCA_000697705.1). Lineage (NCBI taxonomy): Eukaryota > Fungi > Basidiomycota > Agaricomycetes > Cantharellales > Botryobasidiaceae > Botryobasidium > Botryobasidium botryosum. The sequence goes on from KL198087.1 coordinate 16,313, forward strand.
CACGTGACTTGATTTCTCTCTCTCCAGCCCCTCTCTTTGTTTAGGTAAGCACCGTCATGTCACTCATTCACCGCCGCTAGCTTGAATCTGAAGGTATCTGACGGTCGTGCATTGACTCTACTCTGCAAACCACTCAAAAATCCGCGAAAAGCGATGTCGTCACTAGTTGCCAATGAGATACAAGCGCAGGAAGCTGCGCCCGCGTTTTGCGCCAAAAGCAGAAGCCTCGTGTTGTCCATCGCTTGTTAAGGTCACCTTACGGCGAATTTCTTATTTCGCGATGGTAGGGAGCGCCGTATAAAGGCCGGAACTCTAGAACCCAAGGCCTGCATCCTTGGAGGCCTCGCCGGATACCCCATCTCGTGTCTCATTTCGAGCCGACTGACTCCAACAAAAATCGATACTGTACCTGCCTTTGTCAATCTCTATCTACGCCGTCTATTACCACTGCACGCTCCTTGATGTGGCACAAACCCTCGATAGCGTTTGGCGCTATGGCCTCTTTGTGAAATGGCAGTGGGCTGTGGCGTTCGGGCTTGCTGCATGTTATCTGCTCGGGTGCCCGTTATGCTGATCCTATGAAAGGCTCAGAAGAAAAGGAAGCAAGCTCTTTCAAATCTAGGCTTTGTTCCTTAGACCGTTCTACGCGCGCTATGCTCTTGCGACTATCAAGGTCATGCCAGCAGTCCGATAGCACCTCTTGAGACCGCCTATAGCGCCAATCGTACCGCTTTGCTTCACCCTAACTAAATGCATTCAAGGTGTGCTCTCCTTTGGACATATGTTACGCAGGTGGTCTTACTCTCGTTCCCCGATATTGTGAGAAACTAAAGCTTGCGCCAGCGCCGAGTGCTGGCTCTTGCTGCATCGCCTTTGATTACTTGTGCACTGCCCTCGGCGGACCTCGCTCTGCCCGAAATTGCTCGCTCAAACCCTCTGTCCCCTCAAGGTCTATAGGGCGCTAGTCAAGCTGCTTTCAGTGGTCGATCGAAGCGTCCTGCAAACTAGCATATCGAAGCGTCCTAGAGGCCCAGATATCTTGAAATGGATCCACGGCAGCTGCTAAACTTCCCACCTGGGAGTCTACACATCCAAAAAAATCGGAGGGGGAAGCAGAGTACAGCATCGTCGAGCGCGTTAGGAATTTTCGTTATCGTACTGATCATACTAGTGGTATCCGTTTCGAGAGCCTGATACCAAGGGAAAAGGAAAGAAGTAAGCTCTGAATATATTCTCATCCTCAAGCGCATACTGCTACGTAGTGTCTTTTTTGAATGAGCCTTTGTATAGAGAGACAAATCCCACAATTGCGCTAGTCAAGATCCATAAGCTCGGAGTCCGTCGAATCCGTTGTCCCCGAAGAAATCGACATGCCCGACCCACCACCACTGCCAGCATTCGCACGGGGCTTCCAGTCCGGATTCACCGAAGCGGGCTCAGGCAAGCACCGAAGCCTTTCGACAACCTGTGACGCGCTCGGCCTCTTAGAAGGATCCTGATCCCAACATTCTAGGATTAGCGTCCACATATCGTCGTCCAGTCCGCACGCAATCGCGTCACTATCGACAGGCCTGTCGTATCGGCCAGTAGCTAAGTGCAAGATGATCCTCTGGTCAACGAGGCCCGGAAATGGTATATCGCCTGTAAGAAGCTGCATTTGCCATTAGCAAGAGCATCTTTGTGACACCCCTGTAAAGAAGAGGAGTTGAACCAACCTCAACCATGAGCCTTCCGAGTGTGAATATGTCCGACGCTGGCGTCCGGTGCATATCCTCCAAAATTACTTCGGGGGCGCCCCATCGAAAGTTAGCATGATACGCCATTGTAATCGACGCGGTTGCGGATGAGCCGCTCGCTGTGAGAGCTGCCTCTGGGTTGGTTTCCTCGTACACTCGAGAGAGTCCAAAATCAGCAAGGCATGCAGATCCGTCTTCGGACACGAGGATATTGTTCTAGGAATCATTTTGAGGTTGTATAAGAATAGCGGATGGCTAGCCCCGAGTACGTACTGCCTTTAGGTCCCCGTGGATTATAGGCGGATTCCGTGTATGCATGTACTCAAGCCCCTGGGCAATTTGTATGAGCTGCAACGGAGGGTATGCGCTTGAGAATGAGGGAATGCGTGAAGCTCATTTACACGACATGCTTACCAATTGCACTCGATTGACATTCGGGTTTTTTCTCACGTAATCGTCAGCGCCGCCATTTGGCATGAGTGGAGACATGAGGTGAGGGAGGCCGTCTATCGATGGCAGGCCAAGGAAGGGGATGATATTGGGATGATTGAGTTTCTTCCATATCGACGCTTCGTGTAGAAGGTGCTAGGATGATGTATTAGTGTTAAGATTGCAAGAGTGGGACGGGACGACGCACCCTCATATACCTTTCTCGCTCGTAGTGAAAGCGCAAGCGTTTGCTCACGACCGAGCGCCCAGCAAATGTGCCGAGGTAGCAGTCTCCGAATCCACCTCGACCCAGCATTTGCCCCTGTATGTCGTGGACTTGGCACGAATAAAACGCAAGCAGCGCGGTTGGCGTTTGTACACGTTTGATAGGCTAGATGAACAGCTATGAACATACTAGGAAGGTAGTGTTGAAGCTCCTTATATATCGCATCACGCTGGAGGGACCATTCTTGAAGGGCGCGCAGAGGATAGTTTTTGTAGATGTCGTGTAAATTTGCAAGGAGGGTTATTCGTAGCTGATGGTGTGCGCGCGAGAGTGGGTTCGGTTCCTGAAGCAGATACTATGTAGTAAAACGATAGACTCGGAAAAACCACAGAGCAATGCTACCTTTTCTAAAAATCGCACCATTCGTAGCAGTCTTGAAAATATAGTTGTGTATCGGAAGTCAGCCCTTCGTATGGCCAAAGGCTCCCCAAACTGCATAACACGGCGAAATACACATCAGGTCTTTCGAATCATGCCTGTTGAATGTGACTAGATCTCACCTCAATAGCAACTTCAGGTACACTGACACCCGCCTTCAATAGCTCTATAATGCCCTCGTATGAACCCGCGCGAGCTGCCAAAGCGAGTGGTATGTCACTCTGCTGATTAAGCGCATTCACGTCGGCGCCTGCAGATACGAGCTGTCTCGCAATGTGGGGTGTCCCGAGCCGAGCGGTGTGATGAAGAGGGGTCCACTCTTGATAGTCGCGTGCGTTGATGTCCGCACCCGCTTCGAGCATCACCTCCAAGTTCGCCCAATGGTATGTCCCCCTAGCGGCCCAATGGAGAGGTGAAAGACCCACGTAGTCGCGTGCATTGATGTCCAGATCGACCAATGCTTGCGTGATAGGGAATGAAGCAAGGAAGGCAACGGGGCTACATGCGGCATAGTGAAGCAACCCGCCACCCCTTAGATCCAGCTGCTTCACATCCGCTCCAGCGGCAATGAGCCGCTCTATTGCGAGAGAATTTCCATGGAGAGCCGCGATGTGTAGCGGTGTGCATCCCCTAGCATCAGTCGCATTCACACCGGCACCGGCAGTCACAAGCATGCCGACAACATTGGCGGTGATGGTCGGATCATGTTTACATGAGACTGCCAGATGCAACGGAGTAGATCTTTCGCCATCCGCCGCGTTCACGTCAGCGCCAGCCGCCACGAGCAAGCCAACCAGGGAAGGAATGAGTCCCCTCCGGTGTCGAGAACTGTCACAATCGCAAGCACAAGCATGGTGCAGTGGTGTATGGCCCTTTATGTTCTTAGCGTTCGTGTCAGCTCCCGAATCCAAGAGAATCCCAAAAACAAGGGAAAGCGCATGACAGTCGGCGGCGTCGCTGCTGCACAGCATGTGCAAAGGTGTCCATCCTTGCTTGTCCACTTTGTTGACATCTGCCCCGTGCTGAATTAGTAGCTTTGTTACTTCGGGAGAGAGGCAGCCCCATTGTAGCGATGCCTGTAGATGGTCACACTCGAGAGCAGCGCCAGCGTCCAACAGTGCCTGGACAATGAGCACGTCTGGTACAGCCTCACGGCCTAAATACACGGTCAGCGGTGTTTTACCGTACTGATTCTTTGCGCTGGCATTGGCTCCCGCGGCAATCAAGCATCTGACCTTGGTGAAATCAACCGTGTCGTATGGATTTAACCGCAAGAGGTGATGGAGCAGGGTAGTATCCCTAGCGTCAATGGGAAAGAACCGGTAAACTTGTGAGGCAGGATCGCGGATTCTGACATTGACGTCAACGCCATTGCGGAGCAAGTAATCGAGAACTTCCACCGAGTATACTGACGACTCGATCCAGGCCAACAGAGCGTATGGTGATATTTTGACGCCCAGGCCAACCAGACATTGCGCCACCTTCAAGCCGCAGCCATTCTTTATAGCAGCTGAAAGAATATCATCCTCGGCATTGGTGTTTCGTCCTTGTTCATGTCGTGCGCCAGCCCGAGCCAGGTATTGTATAATTCCAACCTGCACCTCTTCTTCTTCCATCGATTTTGCACGAACTCCAACCTTGCCAAATCCAGTGATTAACGATGTACTCTGGGATGAATCTCACGATCAGACGACACTCACCGCCCAGAATAGCGCGCGCGCCAAACCATTTTCCGCACTGGTGGTGCTGGGCTGCAGCAGCTGCTCGACTTTCCAAAGAGAATGTTGGGACACCGCCTCCTCCAACTCACAAAAATCTGGACACAAGCCAGCACCCGCCGAGAGGAGGAAAGAGAATATCCTTCCAGAATGGGATGATGGCCCGCATTGCCATGGCGCAGTGCATGCCACTTGGAGGGGCCCGCGCCTGCTTTGATCCGTGTTGCAGCTACAAGGACCACAGCTGGCACCTGCGTTTACTAGAACTTGGAAAACCTGTAGCATGTAATCCAGCTGAATGGTAAGACCGTCGAGATCGTACGCTTGTTCCGGGGCTGGTGCATAGTTCTTCCTCTCGATGTTGCAAATTCTGTCAATTATTGCGTTCAGTGGAGCCCCGACGCCACCATAAGCTTGATCCCCTAAGGGTGGCACTCCTCCGTCATCAGCAGGAATGCCCTGGATGTCGCCTTCGATGCTCATCCCGATCGACAGCAGGAGATTAACCAGCGTGACTAATGCTGAGATCGAGCGACCTTGGAAGGTGTCGAGGGTGAGCTCAGGGGGGAATATGCGTGCATCCGAGTAGGCCATCCCTTTCCAATGCTGCCAATAATCCTGGGAACCTCTGACCATCGACTCCACCGTGAAACCAGGCCTAAAAGACGTATTCACCCGAACGGATTCTTGTACAGCACGGCCCATATTGGTGGCGACCAGATGGCACACGCTCTCCCTCCATGCGCGCGCGCCAATCGCGTCGAGGAAGGGATCAACCTCTGCGAGCACTTCCTCCAAGCTTAGTGGGCTGCCACCCTGCTCGGGCTCGTCAGGCACCCTCTTGGTACGGGGCAGCTGGAGGGCGGCAGCGGCCCTTTCACTTCGCCTGTACGGGTGGTAGCGAGAGGAACTTATCGCAGGCGTCGTACAGCTGGGCGGCATATAGGGATAGAGTAAATATGTTGGGAGAAATTGGGAGGATAGGAGATGGTATGGTGAGAAGGATGCAAGTGGTGGGAATAATCTGTCTGCGTGTCGATGAGGGAGGAAATTGTTAGGATGAAACGTTGAGTTGTTTATGTGAAAGGTGTGAGCCTTTTATACTTACTAGATTGCCACCCGCTTTTTGAACGCTTACAAGAACCTGATAGATTCAAATATGGATGGGAGAAAATCCAGAGCGTGTACAGTGTGACGTAGCGGAGGGAAGGATTGTGGCACCGGCGCTTGATGCCATACAGATCTAGAGACAATGCTTTTTGTTAAGGTGCGCGCTTTCTCCATACAGAAGATGTAGGGACGCGTAAATGCGATGCATTGAGCTCGAAAGACAGTCACTGAAAATCCAGGACCATGTTCAGCTAAAGATCTCCTTCCAGAGTATGGACAGATATTTTTGAAGAGAAAAAAAGAGGTATCGACTCGTTTGAAGGCCCAGCTGTGGCAAGCGCTATAGAAGGAAGTTATCAAACGCAAAAGAACCCCAATAGGGCGCGCCCAGTAACGTGGACATCGCAGATACTCCAGACGTGTATACGCGGAGTGTCAGCAAAAAAAACCAATGTCAACGTTGAGGGTGGAATGAGAGAATGGCTCGTAGGTGGCTCAGACGGAGGCATGCACGTGTCATTTTGTAGCCGCTTTATGCAGCAGCAGGGATGAAAGCGAGTCCAGGTGCGGCAATGGACAATGGCGATGACAAGGATATAGGCGTAAGTAGGGAAATCGCGGGGTTACATGGTGTAATGGCTGCGTCGTGCGTACTGACGCGTCTATGGGCATCGATGATCGTATGTTACTTGCAGCAGGAGCAAAGCAGGAGCGTGACTTCATTGCACCTGCGGAAGCATATGCTTACTTAACCTATATCCCCGTCCCCGAGGCTCCTTGGACGGTGCATACACTGTACAGTACCTCTATGTGCATATAGTCATTCGTTCGTGGTCAAAAGCAAGCATTTATCTTGCTGGCTACGACAGAGAAAGAACGAGCAGATTGCAGTCGATCTTAGAAAAAATACCAGACATAAAATGAGGAAGGATTCGGTGAGACAAGTATTACAGATCCAAGAAAAAAAGGTAGTAGGATGTATAGGCGTGATTAAAAAGGCCAAAAGTGCATGTCGCATGGTAAAAAATAACCCTTTTGCGCGCTTCGTACCCCACAGCCGCGCTAGTCAACATCCATAGGTACGGGGTAGTACGCCCTCAAGTGAATCCGCCTCACTCGAAGAAGTGGAACTCCCTGAGCTAAAAACCCCAACAGCGTCGCTCACTTTTGCGTGAGGCTCCCAACTCGGATCGATCGAAGCAGGTTCGGGCACGCGCAGAAGTCGTCGTACAGCCTGCGTGGCGGTCGGACGCTTGAGTGGGTCCAAATCCCAACACTCCTGAATCAATGCCCACATCTCGTCGTCTAGCCCACAAGCAATTGAGTCGCTATCAGTCGGCCTGTCGTATTTGCCAGTAGCTATGTGCAGGATGATCGCGTGGTCAGCGAGGCCCGGAAATGGTATATCGCCTGTAAGAAGCTGCATGCGTCGTCAACAAGAGCATATCCGTTATATTGACGTCTTGCTGAAGAAGATATTATGGATCGAACCAACCTCGATCTTGAGTTGTCCAAGTGAAAAGATGTCCGACGCCGATGCTCGATGCATGTTCTCATTTAAGAGCACTTCGGGGGCGCCCCATCGTAAATTGGCGCGGTACGCCATCGTAATCGGCGCGAGGGAAGGCCTGCTGCTCGTCGCAGGGGCTCCTTCTGAGCGGGATTCCTCGCACACTCGGGAGAGTCCAAAGTCTGTGATGCACGCAGTCCCGTCCTCAGATACAGGAATATTATTCTGGAGACTGTATTTAGGTTTTCGTAGAACAACGTGCCGATAGCCTCAAATACGCACCGCCTTTAGATCTCCGTGGATAATGGGCGGAGCCCGCGTGTGCATATGTTCAAGCCCCTGACTAATTTCTGCGAGCTGCAAGATAGTGTGTGTGCATGAGAAGGCGAGAGCGTGCAAAAACGCACTACATAACATGGCGTGCTCACCAATCGCACCCGATTGACAATCGGATTCTTCTTCACAAAATCGTCAGCAGCGCCATTTTGCATGAATGGCGACATGAGGTGAGGGAGGCCGTCGATCGAGGGTACCCCGAGAAAGGGGACAACGTTAGGGTGGCTAAGCTTCCCCCATACCGCCGCTTCGTGTAGGAGGTACTAAGAGATGTTACGTTAAATCCAGCTGCTAAGCGAAAGAGTGGAACGGGGTGACGCACCCTCATATATTTTTCTGGCTCATAGGTCAAACGCAACCTTTTGCTCACGACCGAATGCCCGAAGAATGTGCCAACGTAACAGTCTCCGAAGCCACCTTGACCGAGTATCCGCACCTGCATGTCGTGAACTTGACGCATGCGAAACGCAAACATGAGATGGTGCTCATATGCAATAGATGGTGTGGATCTGAGCGGCTATGAACGTACTAGGGATGAAGCCCCGTAGCTTCTCCGCCATTTTCCTGAGATGCCAATTTTGAAGCACAAGCAATGGGTGGTTTTTGTAGACGTCGTGCAAATTTGCGAGAAGCGTCGTCTGTAGCTGTCGACGAGCAAGCGAAGACGGATTTGAAACCTGAAGCGCCATTTAGTAGGCTGTTCCAGGCGGAGAATGCATTAAGCCACCTTGCCTTCTTTAAAAGTCGTACCATAGCTAGCAATCTTGAGAAAATATTGGAGTCCAAGAGCGACCCCCTTTGCTCCAACGCTAAAGACTCCCCAATCTACACGAAACAGTGGAGTTCGGTTCAGGTCACGCACATCAAAGCGGGCTGAACTCACTTTGATAGAGATCTCGGGCGCACTGACGCCCACTTCAACACCTCGATCACGCCTTCATACGATCCTGTGCGAGCGGCTAAGGTGAGCGGTGTGTCGCCTTGTTGATCAAGTGCATCTGCATCGGCGCCTGCTGAGATGAGCAGTTTTGCGACTCGGGAGGTCCCAAGCCGAGCAGCGTGGTGGAGAGGGGTTCGCCCTTGATAGTCGCGCGCGTGGATGTCTGCGCCTGCGTGGAATATCGCCTCCAAGTTGGCCAGGTTGTGCCAACATCTAGCAGCCCAATGGAGAGGCGAGCGTCCCATGTTGTCACGCGAATTGAGGTCCAGAATGGTGAACGTGTGCGCGTCGCGGAAGGACGCAGGGAAAGCGTATGGACTACATGCGGCGTAGTGAAGTAGCCCGCTACCCCTCAGATCTAGCAGCTGCACATTCGCTCCACCGTGAATAAGACGCTCTGCTGCGACAGTGTTTCCATATAGAACCGCGAGATGCAGTGGGGTGCGCCCGTTAACATCGGCCGCATTTACATCGGCGCCGGCGTTCACAAGCAAATCCATAATGGCAGCAGTGTTTGGATCATGTCGATATGTGACTACCACGTGTAACGAAGTGGATCCAAAAAGGCCACCCACCGCATTCACGTCGGCGCCAGCAGCTACTAGTAAGCTGATTGTGCAAGGATTGATAACTTCGGTAGCGTCGAGACGCCACCAATTACCATAGCCACAAGCGGCGTGCAGTGGCGTACCCAGTTTCGCCCTGGCGTTGACATCAGCTCCCAAATCCACGAGAATCCCAAAAATCTGGCAGAGCACATGAAGGTTGCCACCATATGTGTAACGGGAGCACAGCGCATGAAGTGGTGTCGATGCCGATTGCCCATTAACGTCTGCCCCATGTCGAATCAATAGCCTCGTCACTCTCAAGGAGGGATTGCCTCGGTTTAGCGACCAATACAGACAGTGGCGAAAGTTGGGATCGGCGCCAGCGTCCAACAGCGCCTGGACCACAAGCGCGTCTGGCGTAGCCACACTGCTACAACTTAGATATGCCTGTAGGCCTACGCCAACGTCGGCGCCTGCTTTGATCAAGCACCCGAAGCTCACAGCAATATCAGGAACATCTTTTGCCGTCACATCAGGGAGAAGACCGAAGAGGGAGCCATCGCATACTCGAAAGTTGGCGATGATGGCATTGTGAACCAGATATTCGACCACGTCCAGTGAGCAGCCCCTCATCGACACGCTCAGGAGGCTTCTGCAAATCTGACTGGGACATTTTTGCGCCCAGGCCGACTAGACACTCTACGACCTTTAGACCGTGACCGCGCTTTATCGCTGCTGAAAGGATATCGCTAGACTGAAAATGAAACTTGGTTTTTCGTTGCAGTCGTGCCCCAGCCTGACCTAGCTGTCGTATGATTTCGACTAGCACCTCTTCTTCCCCTGCCGACTCCTCAGCCACCCGTTCAACCTTGCCGACGCTAGCGATTAACGAAGCACATTCGGATATTTGCCAGTAGGTAACACTCACCATCTGGAACAGCATATCTCCCAAATCGATCCCAGCTCCAAGCTGGAGTAACTGCTCAACTTTCCAAGCCGAGTTCCTCTCCACTGCTCTCTGCAGCTCACAGCGCCTCGGACACAAGCTGGCGCGCGCTGACAGAAGCAACGAGAACACCTTCCCAGAATGAGACAAAGACCCACACTGCCATGGTGAGTCGCATGCCAGCCTGAGAGATCCGTGCACGGTCGAATCCGAGTCGTGATTACAAGGCCAGTGGCAGGCGCCCTTGTCCATCAGAGCCTGGAAAACTCAGAACATATATTCCAGCTGAACAGCAAGACCGTCTCGCTCGCACACGCGCCACGGGGCCAGTTTATAGGTCATCCGCTCGACATTGCAGGTTCCGCTGATCACCGCATTCAGCGGAGTCCCAAGATGGCTGTAAATATTATCTCCTAACTTGAAAAATGGTGTTTGGCTTACGCCACTGTCGACGAGAGCGTCACGGAAGCTGCCCTCGATATTCATGCCAGCCGACAATAGCAGATTAATCAACGTGATTAGCGCTGGAGTAGAGCAACCTTTGAAGGCATCAGGGTTGGGTTCGGGCAGATATAAGCGCTCTGTTCTAAGGCTTGGCCCGAAAAGTGCATCCAGTCGGACGCATTCCTGCAAGGGGTGGCCTATATGGGCGAGAACCAGATAGCGCACGCAGTCCCTCCACTCGGTTGCGCCAATCACGTAGAGAAAAGGGTTGACCTCCGCAAGCACTTCCTCCAAGGAAGGTGGGGCTGCGCAGTCGCCCTGCTCGAGCTCGTCAAACGCCCTCTTGGCGCGGGATTGCTGGGGAATGGCAACGGCTCCGTCGCTGCGCCTATATGGGTGGTAGCGGGAAGAGCTTGTCGCAGATATCGTACAACTGGGCGCCATGCCGTGACAGAAAGGCGCTAGGAACGACTGCGAGGATGGGGATAATGTGGCGAGGAGGGATGTGGAAGGGAGGCAAGTGATGAACCGGAATGATATGCCGATATAAGTATCAACGAGGGAGAGGAGTTGGAAGTGGAGGTGGGAGTTTTGGGTGGTTGCTACGAAGGACGCGGGATGCTGGGCAGGGGCAAAGTACTACCAGGCCCCTCGCCTACCAGGCCCTTTATATCTGTCAGCACGCCATCCACTTCTTGAGCGCTTGCAGGAACTTCAGTATAACATCCGTGGATCAAGTATCCAACTTACGGGCTTGGAAGATTGGAATGAATTCAAGTGTGGCAACGTGGCGTGAGGAAGTAATGTGGCGCCAGCGCTTGATACTAAACGCAACATACCCCCAACGATCGGCACGAGATAAGGGGCTGTGCTACTGACATAAGCCGGCACAGCGTCGGCAGTGAGACTATGCAGCGTCGCGATCGTGCGTACAAGTACAGCAGCCCTGGCAAACTCTCGGTAAAATCTGCGTCGAATCAAGTTGAAGTCCCATCGTTATGCGACTCGCCCTCTGTTCTCCCGCCGTCCTCGCCCACGTACGGCTCCTGCCATTATTTTCAAAATCTCTCACGGCCTTCAATACCTCGTCCAGCTTGCCTTCCAGCTTCGTGTCCAACACCTCCCTTATCCCTCGCATCCAGATCTCGTTTTTGTGCGGTAACTGACTGCGAAAAAGGCTTGCAACCCCTTCGAATTTGCTGAGCAGTGTAACAAGGGACATTTCCAGTATAGCTAGCTGTTCGGGCCAATCGATCGTGTGAGTGAGTGTTAGTGTATATACACCGACTTTCTTTTGTATGATAAGCGCTTACCTCCTCAATTCCGCTCGTGTCCGCCTCCCCTGGATCGCCGTCTCCATCCTCCGTGTCCAGTCGACGTCGTGTGAGAACATGCTCACTTTCGCCCGAGAAGACCCGCCGCCGCTTCAATAAAGCTTCCTTTGCCTCACCTGAAATCACTTCACGCCATCCTAATTCGCCGATCTCGCCCGTACTCCCCAACAATGTATGTCCACCAATTCCCTCGTGGTCATCACCATCCGTAATTGACCCATCGCGAATATATGTACCAGCCGGAAGGCCGACTGGGTGCAGGTGCGGGTGCCGGTATAATGGTACCGTGCGACGTCGAATAATTTCAGAGAAAAATGAGGGAGGCGGCGGTGGAATGGCTTGCACGAGGTGCTTGCACAAATGGTGAGCATCTGTTGCCTGTGCGCCGCAATTGCATTGCCATGCCGCGACTGATGTTGTATATACCAAGGTGTTGATTTTCGCGGCCGCTTTCTGCCGCCATGCCTTTTTGAATGCAGTTTGAAACGTGGTGAGTTTCTTTGCACGGCCCATTCGATACGCGTCTTCAAGGGTTGCAGCCTGGGTAATGAATGCCGGGATGGCCTGTGTGCAGATAATGAACAGGGCATGATCGAGGCGAGGACGGTGCGTGAACTGAAGGTAATGGTGTTTGAGCTGTTTCCAGTGATTTTCGACCGTCATTGTTGTGCGGAGCCGTGAGAGACGGGGTGAGGTGGAACGCGACCAAAGTGCCCATCGCTCAGGTGAGTACCAATTAGTCCACATATATGCCCACACCTCGGTAAGGCCATTCCGTGTGCAGTGCTCATACATCTCTTTGACAGCTGATGCACGGATTGATGCGGCGGAGCAAGGTGTGCCTAGGCAGGTGGGAAATATAGGGTGTCGACAGAAGTGATTGGCGAATAGTCGAAGAACATCTGCGCGGTGAGGGGCTGGGCAAAAGGTGTAGCGGGGGTCCTTAGATCTTGTCTCGCCGTCTTCGAACTCCCAATCGGGGGCATCCTCTGTGTCAGTGTCATTTTCGCAGTCGCTAATTTCCTTCTCGATATTTCGAAGCAGGTCATCCTCAGGCTCGGACTCTGTACCACCACCATCCTCGCCAATGCCCGTCTCCTTGCTCTCTTCAGTATTGTCTGGCTGGAATTCGCAAGTTCCACCAGCACCAGCATCCATGCGGCCACGATCGATCATCCGTACAATCTCGCCACACAGTCGGATGGTTATCCGGCGGGGTCTGGTTTCGGAGACGCTAGCTGCATGCGCTTCCACAGCATGCTGGGGTGCTGGGCTCGCGTCGTGTGGAATGGGTTTCCTCGCCACGGGTATTTTCTGGTTCTGCATGTCAGTAGATATTGGCATAAGGAATGGAATCTACTCACTGGTGCAGAATCCGGTCGCTGTGCCACCGGCACGAACTGCTCGTCAATAAAATTAAACTCTTGCTTTGCATGTGCCAAGTTATAGTGTGCGGGCTGCCGCCGCAAGATTGATAACCGCTTCTTAATGGCCTTGAGACAGTGCCAGAAGCAAAGCTGGTGCTTCGCCCTGGGGAAGACTGTGCGACACGCTCCAATCTCAGCAAAATCTTTGTCGGAAAGGGTGAACTTGACATTGAGCCCATGCTCGTCTCGAAAGTGTGCCAGGAACTGTTCCAGCACCCGCTTCTTTGAGTTTGGTGCCGCTTTATCAACTGTTTTGGTGAGGAGATAACCTAAGGGTAGTCCTGAACCATATGCCTCGCCGAGTAGTGCAAAGATCTCGTAGCCTCCTCTGTTTGTTCCCCCTGCAGAATAGGAGCAGTCAATACAAAAGACATCGCTCCGATAAATTTGTCCGCTCACAGGCAGAGTCTAGGGCAATTTCTCGGATCCGGGCACCCCATTTTTCTAGCATAGCTGGCACCGAAAAGGCGATGGCGGAAAGTCCATCAGGGACATCAATATCAACCCTGTCAAAGGTTAAGCACCCAAGTGTTGGGTCTTTTCCTAGCTTGGACAGCAGCTTCTCGGCGGAGCGGACTTCATTGGCATCCAATGTCCATTGAGTTCGAACCAGGCTATACCAAAGCTGATACACCTGTTTGTGATTGAAACTAATCGGGCTAGGGTGATTCTGAATGATCTCGCGCCAGATCTGTTGAAAAGGGCTTGAGTTGCATAGACAAAAGGAAAATATTGTGTTGCCGTGCGAACCTGGACTGGTGTCTTGTCAAGGGAGTTCCGGACTAAATCCTTCACATCTTCGGGCAGGGAAACGTCACAATAAGGCACATGACCCTGTTGGTGACGAATGGTAATATCTGCATAATGTGGGGTGCTATCGGCGATGCAAATTGTCACTCGACTTTGGCATTCAAATGAGGCCATTTTCTGCCTATCTCGACGCTTTTCTACATTAGGGACCCTCTTCCCTTCCTTTTGGTGTTTTTTGTCTTGCGCGCAGTGATACCGAAATGAGACAGTCCCTGGAGACGAGGTAAAAACATGCTTATCGCGATAGCTATATGCATGATGTCAGTATCTGTCATTAATTGAAACTAACAGAATACTGACCTAAAGTGGTAGCACAATGCTTCGGAGATCCTTCCTACAAAAATAGTGGCAAGATCTTTACTTGAAATTCCCTCGGAGCCAGCAGGTGCTGCCACTCGTGCTTCCAGATCACATACACCTGAAATAGCCGCTGAGTACTCTGAGAGAACATCAATAAATTGCTCAAGCTCAATAGCAGGCAGTGAGTTAGCATCCTGCTTTTTTTTCCTATCATCCCTTCGATCGGTGCAAGTTTGGCAAGAAGCTGCGCGTGTGGTCCCTTTGCCAGCTCCTCGTCGACTGAATGGAAATGAAGTAGCCGGTTTTGACTTGTGGCATTGGTTACATTTAGTTATTGGTTCGGCGGACGGTTCATCGAGAATGGGCGGCTGCATTGGGAAATGAAGGGTGCGTGTCAGATCAAAATTGATGGGCAACCGAAGCTATGGTGAAAAACGCTCAATCGGAGACTTAAACTTGATTATGTCACTGGCACAGCCCCATATCTCGTACGGATCGTCGGGGGTATGTTGCATTTTCTGCGCTTGATATGTAGCACGCCAAGGCGATGCTTTTGTGGTAAGGTACGTATTCTTCCCACAAAAAGATGCGTGAAGGAAGGGGAAGGTGTAGGTTCTACACATCGAGCTTGAGACAAATTCATTGCAGATCGGAGATCAGCGAGTCGACTGAGACTCATCTCTGTCGAAAAGAGAATCAAGCGCTGGCCTTTAGAAGAAGATTCCTGACCAGGTGCATGGGACCCCAGGAAAACCGGTTGCTGTTCATTGAGCTTTTGGAATGCAGAAGCAGCCGGTAGGAAGTGTGGGGGACATTCACGAGATGTAAGGGCCGACGTTGAAAGTGAGCGATTAGACGGCGATTTCAATGAGGAAGGCGTGGGCATGATCCGCCACTTCAGGTGATAGGAACATGAGCTGGGGCGAGTGGAGAAGCACACGGAGAAGTGAAACGGTCAAGTTAAATTCGGAGGAGCACAGCAAGAGCACGCACTTGAGCATCAACAAGGACTAGCCTATACAGATATTGGCCATGTAGGCGTCCGAGAAGCGTTTTGTAGAACGAGCGATGTCGATGAACTATCCTGAATGATAAATTATCAATGCGAGCCATAGAGCGACGAAGAGTGGGAAGCTAGAACAAGGACG
Source organism: Botryobasidium botryosum FD-172 SS1 (assembly GCA_000697705.1). Classification (NCBI taxonomy): domain Eukaryota; kingdom Fungi; phylum Basidiomycota; class Agaricomycetes; order Cantharellales; family Botryobasidiaceae; genus Botryobasidium; species Botryobasidium botryosum. The sequence continues at coordinate 31,713 of KL198087.1, forward strand.
CAAAGAAACATGGCTTACCTGCAAACTCTTGCCTACCCGTGCGGGGAAACTCTGGCGCGCAGGTATGTTTCCGCCGCGCCTAGGTACAGGCCTTAATGAGTCCGGCGCATTGTTTGTTATGATGCGGACCCGCCATATTTCGAGGTACGCCGATAACGATTTATGCTATAAGACCATCAAGCACAATGGCTACCACTTGCAGTACGCGCTGTGTAAGTGCTGCTAGTAGTAGTGTGCGCTGGTGCTGACTGCCATGCGGCGCACGATCAGCATGCATGGGGGGAAGGCTGGGGAAAGCGTCGGGGAGCCAGGGACAGCTCAGAAATCATCGACCATGCGCCAGTAATACCGTATCGCAGATTCGTGGCCGAAATCTTACGATATATCGATGGTAATCATCATCATCATAATAAAGTCATAATAAAGGTGGGATGAGGCGTGGAAATGTTATGTAATATTACGTAAATTTTTCTGATTGGCTGAGCGAGCGCGAAGCGCTCGCTCCCAGCTTTGTCATCCCACGGTCACGGCAAACTCCCGGCGAAGCCGGAAAGGGGGGTGCGGGGGTCTCCCCCGCTAAGGGGGGTCCGCGGGGGTCTCCCCCGCGATGGGGGTTCGGGGTTTCCCCCGAAAAGGGGGTCTGCGGGGGTCTCCCCCGCAAAATCCGGCACGCTCGGACTCAATTTTCGGATCGCGTCGAAGCTGCTGACCAACACTCAACTCAACACCACACTGTGCATATCAAGTTTGATCATCCTCATCCATCAAACACTGATCCTCACTGATCCTTCATCAAAACACAACACAATCTACATCTCAACATCACACCTTTGACCTCTTCAGCAAGTATATCCAATAAAATTCCCTATAACCAGCAATTCATGTCATATTATTCATCAGTTTCTATTCACACACATACACCACTTGCCACCCACAACACAAGCTCTGCTACTACCAACCAAGGACCCCCTGTAAGCTCCAAATCTCTACCTTTTATTGGGACATCCTTCAAACCTAAAGTTTTGTCTTCTCAAGGAAATCTCACTATCTTCTCAACCATACACACATCCAAGTAAGTCTCACTCTCTTATGATTTTTTTGAGTCAAAGATATACCAATCACTACTACATTTAATTATGTAGATTACAAGGAATTATAACCAGGTGTGAATCCTTCAATCTATCTTCAGGTCTACTGTTAAAATAAGTTGCTGATCATGTTCTCCCCTCCTTGCAGCTCTCAAGGCCCTTTTAGGTGAGTGATTGTTGTATCTCTCTCTACCACTCTATACTAATTATAATCTTAATTATCATCCTAATTATCATTCTCAGAGAGCACACCCAAGCCATCTCCTTGGTGAGCAATCAATCTCATCTCTTTTCTACAACCGAAATGGCACCACCAACACAGCTGAATCTCTTTTCTTTTTCTTTTAGATATCTGTGGTTGCCACTCAGTTCTCTATACCACCCACATGGACCCTACCTCCCCTCCACAAACACCACAGGGAAGGGATGCTGCCTCTGCGCGAGAAGCATCCAGGAATCAACATCGCCGTGCCCGGACACTCAGCTCTCCACCCCACCTCCAGTTACCAAATGCAAATATCAATACTGGTCCACGTTTGCCCATGCTGTTTGGTGGCCAGCCCCCAGCTACCCAGGTCAGTTGCCAATATATTATACACTTTTTGCAGTTCTCATACTTTTTATCTCCTTTAGCCTGCACCTTCACATGTTCAACCTTCTCAGAGGCCATCCTCTGCATCTCAGGTCTGTTTGGCTCTCTTAAACATACACCAAATCTATTTGTTAAATTTGTGTTAAACATATTTTAGCCTGTTCTACCCCTCATGACTCTCAGTCAGCTCCCACCACCTCTCCCCTCCCTCTCCCCCTATGATGGTGTGGAGCAGGTCAGGTTGCTTAGAGAGCATGCAGAACAGGCTTGACTTCAAGCGCCAACACAGCGCGGTCGTCCTCGCAAGCAGTCCTCTACACCCCAGCTGAGCCCACCACGTGGGTCACAGGCACTAGGGCCTGACATGAGCCTATATTCACATCCATGAATTGGGAAAATTCATGAATGCCCCTTCCTATTCAGCTCACATTCACATTCATTCTGGATTTACATTCATGAATAGGCTATTCATGAGTATGGATATTCATGAATGTGGTATATTCATGAATGTCAGATATTCATGAGCCTAGTATCCATGAATGTGAATGTTATTCATGAATATGATACCCTGTCTGGCCACAAATACTTGTGATTGTGACACTTGTAGGTGCCACCAGCATACATGAATGCTGTGGGGGGGAGAAATAGAGGAGGGGGGGAGGGGGGAAATGAGGGAAGGGTTATCTCTTTAGCTCATACCTCACTTTTAGTACTTACCCCCACCCATCATTTTGCTGTGACATCAAATATACCCAATGGAAGGACACATTGTGCCAAGCTGGCAGTGCAGCTTGTGGCATACTCACACCCCTGCTGTCTCTGTCCATGAGCCCAAACTTACCTGGAGTAATCCCTTCATTTTGCCCTCCTCTCCCCTTCCCCCTTTCCCCCTTTCCCCCCTTCCTCCCTTCCCCCCTTCCCCCCTTCCCCTTCCCCTTCCCCTTCCCCTTCCCCTTCCCCTT
>KL198087.1:34803-171191 GCA_000697705.1 Botryobasidium botryosum FD-172 SS1
GATTTCCCCCCTCCCCCTCCCCCCTTTCCCCCAAGAATTGATTCTTAACTCTGGAGTTCTCTTTAAAGCATCTCCTCTTGGCTATGATTAGAAACCATTTTCAGGTGGCATAGCAGAACAGCCCAAAGCAAAAATTGATCCACATGTGAATGCACATTCACATTCATAAATGCAAATATTCATGAATATTTTGAGGGTGAATGGTGAATATATATTCATGGCTCATATTCATATTTATGAGTGAATATTTGCACCCATGGAGCTTTATATTCATGGGTTTTTCAAAGGATATTCATGTGCAAATTCAAGGATGTAAAAACTCATGTTGATGCCCTAACAGGCACAGCATGCTGGACCCAGCACAAGGGGTTCAGTACAGGCTGGCCCACCTCAGGCTGGACCAAGCACCAGACACCATCTGGTAGCAGGTGCTCCATCTCAGGTGGCTGGGTCAGGTCGAGTTGTACCTGTAGAGGAGCTGCGACGCAGGCTTGCTGAGGTGGATGCAAATGCACCACCAGCCCCACAAAGGCGTGGCCAAACTCAGCATCCTGTGACTCAGCCCAGGCAACTTGCTGAGTTGAGGAGACAGGTTGGAAGCCTCCAGCCCCCTCCACCAGCACAGCTGGGCAGACGCCCACAGGGCAGGGCTGCTCAGCCACAGTTGCCTCGCTTTGCTCGGCCATTTGTGGAAGCTGCTGCCAGTGCCCACTCCTTAGGCCCAATGAATGTGCAATGCCCTCACTGTGGTGCACTTCATTGGAGATCTGAGAGGCTGACCAGATCCACAGTTGCCAATCCTCAGTTTGGCACATGCTGTGTGAGAGGGAAAGTCCAGCTGGAGCCCATGCCACCTCTTCCTGCCACTCTTCACACTCTATTCTATGCACAAAGTCCCAGTGCAAAAGAGTTCAGGAAGAACATTCGGCAGTATAATGCTGCATTTGCCTTTGCCTCTGTGGGGATGAAGGTGGATCGAAGCTTTGCTGGACGTGGTCCATACACCTTTCGCATCCATGGGACCCTTCATCACATAATTGGAACCATGCTGCCCCAGCCAGGGCATGCACCATCCTATGCACAGCTGTGGATCCATGACCCTGATGTTGCACTTGACCACAGGATGGTTCGAAATGCAGAGCGCAATGCCACCACCATGCAGGAGATCCAACAGGCTTTGTTGCAGCACAACCAATATGCACGCCTGTATAAGACAGCTTATCAAAGGCTGGTGGAGCAGCAGGATCAGGGTATCCAAGATGTTCAGGTGCGGATCCACTTGGACCCAGGCAAAGACCAGCGGCGCTATAATTTGCCAGTGGCTGCTGAGGTGGGTGCTGTGATCCCTGGAGGATGTGGAGATGTTAGGGATATCATCCTTCAGCTGCAGAACAATAATGGTGGCCCTGCTTTTCGCCGCATCTCTGAGAGGAATGTTGCCTACCAGGCATCTGCATACCCCCTCTTCTTCCCATATGGTGAAGATGGCTGGCACCCCAGAATCCCACTCACAGTCCCACGGCGTGTTGCAGCAGCCCCACTTCCTCCACAGCATGCAGCTGTAAATGCCGAGGGTGCCCCAGCTCCTCCAGGTCCTCCCAATCCAGTTCCACCCAATAACCTGCTTGGCACTCCTGATGCTGACATTGACCATGACCCTGATGAAGATGAGCCTGAAGGGATGGATGACTTTGATGGTGGAAATATTCCTCCCCCACCTCAGTTTCCACATGTGCCTCATGATCTCCCCCACCCCCCAGCTCCTCCTCCTCCCCCTCCTCCTCCAAACAATGACCATTTTGTTGATGGAAACCCTGACCACCTGGATGATGGTCCTGGGGATCAGGAGGAAGAAGGTCCAGCTCATGTTCCTCCAAACCATGATGCTGTTGATGAGCATAATGAACCTCCTGCTGAGCCTGGGTCAAGGGACCATGTGTCCATTACTGAATACTATGCATATCGATTGCACAGGCGCAGGAGGCTGGACACAGGCACCATGGAGCCACCTACATTGTTGGCTGGTGGGAAGCTCAGTCAACAGATTATTGTGGATGCATGGGCAAGTGCTGATCAGGCAAACTTGCGCTGGCTGGAAAACAACCAAGGGAAGCTACGTTCAGTGCTTCAGACAGGGCTTGCAGATGCATATCAGCGTGCCCAACAAGCTGGAGAAAATGTGGCAATGGACCAAATTGGCATGCGCACTATCCTACCCTCCTCTTACATTGGTGGACCATGTGAGATGTTGCAGCGCTACCTTGATGCAATGGCCATTACACGTCGCAAGGGGAACCCCACATATTTCCTCACCATCACTGCCAATCCACAATGGCAAGAGATCCAAGCTGAACTTCTTCCTGGACAAACTGCTCCAGACAGACCAGACTTGGTGGCAAGGGTTTTCCATGAGAAGATAGCTGCATTACTCAGGCAAATTGTCCATGACAATGTGCTTGGTTTGTGCACAGCTTATGTCTATTGCATTGAATTTCAAAAGCGTGGGCTTCCTCACATGCACATGCTCATTTGGATTCATCCAGACCATGTGCCAAGGGATGCTGCTGCAATTGACAAAATTATTCGTGCTGATCTTCCTGACCCTGTCACTGAGCCTGAACTATTCAGGCTGGTCTCCACCCTCATGACACATGGCCCATGTGGTGAGCGATGCATGAAGAATGGCAAGTGCACAAAGAAGTTTCCCTTTGCATTCTTGGAGGAGACCATGCTCAGGGAAAATGGCTATCCACAATATCGCAGGCCACAAAATGGGCGGACTGCCACTGTGCGTGGAAATGTGTTTGACAACAGGGATGTGGTGCCATACAACCCATGGCTGCTCATCACATACCAGTGCCATGCCAATGTGGAATGCTGCCTCTCCTTGCGGTCTGTCAAATATGTCCACAAGTATGTCTTCAAGGGTAGTGATCGTGCTACCATGGTTGTGGGAGAAAATGACAATGAAATTCGCCGATATGTGGATGGGAGATATGTGGGACCATCTGAAGGGTGCTGGCGCATCTTCCACTACAAAATGCACAACAGATCCCCAAATGTTGTCAGACTTGCTGTGCACCTGCCTGAGGAGACTTTGGTCCATTACAGGGATGGAGAGGCTGCACCAGATGTGCTGGAGCGTGCTGCTGAGAAGAAGACTACCTTGACTGCTTACTTTGATGCCAATGCCACCATCCCTGCTGCTCATGACACCAGCTACCAAGACTTCCCCACAAAATTTGTTTTCAAGGAGGAGAGGGGAGAGTGGGTTGTGCACCAGCGTGGATATGCCATTGGTCGCATGTATTTTGCATCTCCATCATCAGGCGAGCGCTATCACTTGCGCACTCTGCTCACAGTTGTCAAGGGTGCAACATCTTTTGTCCATTTGCGCACTGTCAATGGAGTTGTCCACCCAACCTTTCGTGAGGCTTGCATGGCCCTTGGACTCCTTCAGGATGATGGTGAGGCAAGGCTGTGCCTTAGAGATGCATGTGCAGCACACACTGGGTCCCACCTCCGCTCATTGTTTGCCATCATCCTTCTCCACTGCCACCCAGTCACACCAGAGCAACTCTGGCTGGAATTTTGTGAGCATATCTGTGATGACCTGGAGTACAAGCTGCAGCATGATGAGCATGTACAAAACCCAAGTCAAGAACAGGTGTATGACTATGGCCTACACTTGATCCAGCTCATTCTGTATGCCTCTGGGAAATCCCTGCGTGACTTCCCTGACATGCCCCTCCCTGTTCATCAGTGGAGAAATGCTGGTGGAAACAGGCTCATTGCTGCACAGCTTGACTATGATCCAGAGGATTTGGCAAGGGAGGTTGAACAGCTGGAGACAGGTCTCAACCATGGCCAGAGGGTGGCTGTTGACAGGATCATGCACTCCTGTGATAACCAGCTGGGGAACACCTTTTTCCTGCATGGACCTGGAGGCACTGGGAAGACATATGTCTACAGGCTTTTGGCAGCCAAAGTGCGTGCTCAGGGGAATATTGTCCTCTGTGTTGCCTCTTCTGGGATTGCTGCACTCCTCCTCCCTGGTGGTCGAACAGCTCATTCCACATTCAAAATTCCCATCCCCATCTTGGAAGGTGGCATCTGTCCTATTGCAAAGGACTCTCCCTTGGCAGAGCTCATACGTGAGACCAGGCTGATTATTTGGGATGAGGCTTCTATGCAACATCGCTTTGGACCAGAAGCAGTGGACAGGACATTGTCTGACATCAGGAACAACTTGGACAAGCCATTTGGGGGCATAACAGTTGTTTTTGGTGGTGACTACCAACAAATCCTTCCAGTGGTTTCCAAAGGTTCACGTGCTGATATGGTGGATGCAAGCCTCAGGTCCTCAGCCCAGATCTGGAACAGTGTTCAGGTGCTGCACCTTAGGGAAAATATGCGCCTGCACAACCAGAACAATCCTGCAGTCCAAGCTCATGCAAAATGGCTACTTGAGATTGGCCAGGGACCTGCTGTTCCAATTGGCCCCATTCTTCCTGAGAACCACCCAGGCCATGCAAACTCACTCCTGCGCCCAGACCCCTCTGTGGAATTTCCCAGACACATGAATTGTGGAACCACCATTGATGATCTCCTGAGCACAATCTATCCTGAGATCCAGGGTGGTATCCCAGATGATGACTACTTTCCGAAGCACATCATCCTTTCTGCATCTAATGAGGAGGTCCACAAAATCAATGACAAAGCTGTGGGGTTGTTCCCTGGCCAAGAGCATGTCTATCACTCAGCAGATGTCCAAGTTCAAGAACCTGGTGCTGATTTCCCTGTCCCCATCCCCACTGAAATACTCAATGGGATCAATGTTTCTGGCTTGCCAGTTTCAAGGCTTGCTTTAAAAGTGGGAATTCCACTTATCTGCTTGCGCAACCTTGCTCCTCATCAAGGTTTATGCAATGGCTCGCGCATGGTGTTGAAGGAAATGAAGGGTCATGCACTCAAAGTTCAGCTTATTGGTGGTCCTCACCATGGGCAGATCTGCTGGATCCCTCGCATGACACTCATCCCCTCTAATGAGGACTTGCCCTTCAAATTTTCAAGGAGACAGTTCCCTGTTGCTGTTGCCTTTGCCATGACCATCAACAAGTCACAGGGTCAATCAGTTGAAATTGTTGGGATTGACCTGCGCACCCCTGTTTTTGCCCATGGCCAGCTCTATGTTGCACTATCACGCTGTACCTCATCTGAAGGGATCCATGCCATTTTCCCAGAAGGTGTTGGATCAGTTACTACCAATACTGTCTGGCCAGAGGTTCTCCTACCTCTACCCCCTATGGAACCTTAATGCTTGAGGTATGGCATCCAGCTTCTGGTGGTAAAGCTATGGCCCTAACACTGTTTTTACTTTTCAAACCCCAGTCCATCTTTCTGATTTTTTCCCTTCTCTTCCACATATCTCAAGTTCATGCTTTCTGCTTTTCTCCCTTTCCTGCTTTTCAACTTTTCCATATAAATACAAACTAAAATCTCACTTCCAGCTTTACTCATCATACAAAGTTAGTAGAAAATGGATATCATCAAATGACCATAGCTTAGGCTGTTTGGTAAAAAAAAAGTCCCGAGTGTGATCCAATGGAAACCAAAATTTGGAATCACACAAAAGTCAATTGCTGTATGGCAACACAGCAAGATTCCAACTTGGTGCCTAACAAAGAGCTAATGGTAGAATTTCACCAATTATCCTGACATAAACAAAATCCCAGAGTTTTGCTTGCTGTGATTTTAGAATTTCATTACCAAGCATAGCTTCATTACCCTTAAAGAGCCAGTGCAGCCCCCAGTAATGCATGCAGTGAGCCTTCCACAGCAGGTGTAGCAAGCTACTAAATTATAAAAGTAACACTTCAAGCAGCATCGCGCGGGAAAGGAGCCTAGTTGATATCACAGTGAGAAGTATCCACCCAGAAGGTGCTTATGTAAACAAACAGGTTGAAGGAGGTCACGCGCGTGACAAAGTATACTTACATAATCGACCTAGTACATGACCGGCATGACCTTCCATAGCCCTATGTATACACGACCGCGACATATTCAAAAACACTCTAGCAAGCTTCAAGCTTCAAGCTTTCAAGCTTCACATGCTTCACATCCCACTAGTATCCTCTTGATTCTGTCTCGAAGCACTAGGCTTAGCAATCTAGTTTGGAAGGCTGCGCTCCACGAAGGACTAGTATGTAGCAAACTGGAACGCTAGCAATTGAAAAGGGAGGCGTCTTCAGGCCTCATTGCTCTCCAGCACGGGAATCCACCTGCCTCTAGATTAGGAAGCGCTCATACAGCATTATGGCATACTCGACGAGCATACACCAGGCCACGTGCCGCCTTCGATTCTCCATATCGACGCCGGTCCATTGGAGCGCGAATATTAAGGCCATACAAGGAATGCCTAGCCCAAGGAAGCCATGAGACCCGTCAAGTTGCGCGAAATAAATTTGAATCAGGTAGCATCACGCAGCACGAATGTTTTGAAATGACGGCAGAGCACTCGCGCTCCGGGATCTGGTATGCTTAGCTTTCCGAGAGGATTTCCATCAACAAGGACAGCGTGAAAAAGGCGGAAGTTGCAGTCGGTCCTTCGGAAGAAGTTATGAGACGTGGAAGTAACCAGGAGGTGCATAGAACACAGGGAAGCGGAAAGAAAGAGGTTGATGTTACAGGTACAAGACATATAGGTGGGCGCTAGAACCTATAGGCACGATACATATTCCGGGTGCTAGATGTTGTATGATCAAAAGTAATCCTGCCCGTATTTCATACTCCACTGATCGGCATCCATAGGCTCAAAGACTGCCGTCGAATCCGTCGCCACCGAAGAAAACGACGAGCCTGAGCTTGAGTCGGAGCTTGTATCCCCGTCGCCTGCCTTTGCGGCGCAAGGCTCCCAGCTCGGGTCCATCGAAGCAGGCTCGGGCATGCGCTTAAGCCTTTCCACAACCTGCGCGGCGCTCGGCCTCTTGAGCGGGTCTCGATTCCAGCACTCCAGGATCAGCGCCCACATTTCGTCGTCCAGCCCGCAAGTGATCGCGTCGCTATCTGTCGGTCTGTCGTACCAGCCGGTATGTATGTGTTGGATGATCACGCGATCAGGGAGGCCCGGAAATGGTATTTTGCCTGTGAGAAGCTGCGTTTGTCATTGCCAGAGCGCAATCAGTATATTAGTAGAGCCTCGTTGGAAAAAAAATTGGGCAGAACTAACCTCAACCATGAGCCTTCCAAGTGTAAATATATCCGATGCCTGCGTCCGATGCATATCATCTAAGATTACTTCAGGGGCCCCCCACCGGAAATTAGCATGGTACGCCATTGTGATCGGTGCGGGCGCGAAGGAGCCGTGCGTCACGTGAGCAGCCACTGGGCCAGCTTCATCACACACCCGAGAGAGTCCAAAATCGGAGATGCACGCAGACTCATCATCAGAAATAAGGATGTTATTCTGAGGAGGTATGAATTAGAATGTGGAGGAATAGTGTGCCTATAGTTCCGACCACGTACTGCCTTTAGATCTCCATGGATGATGGGTGGATTTCGTGTATGCATATATTCGAGCCCCTGTGCAATCTGTACAAGCTGCGGTTCCGAATGTAAGGCCACGTATAAACGGATGGGTAGAGTGCACTCACCAAGCGCACTCGGTTGACATTTGGATTTTTCTTCACAAAATCGTCGGCAGCGCCATTTCGCATGAGGGGAGACATGAGGTGAGGGAGACCGTCTATCGATGGCATCCCAAGTAAGGGGATAATATTGGGATGATTAAGTTGCCTCCATATTGATGCTTCGTGTAAAAGGTGCTAAAATGACGCGTTCATGTCAAATCGGGCGATCCAAGTTATAGGAAATGAAAGTAGTGACGGACCCTCATATATTTCTCTGGCTCGTAGCCAAAACGCAACCGTTTGCTCACAACCGAGATCCCAAAGAATGTACCAACATAACAGTCTCCGAATCCACCTTGACCCAACATCCGCACCTGCATGTCGTGGACTTTGTGGGACGAAACACAGCCGGTGGTTGGTATTTGTATGCATATGCGCTTTATGAGTGTGTATCTGAACGCACCAGGAAGGTAGTCCCGCAGCTTCTCCAACACATAATCAAGCTTGAAGGACCACTCTTGAAGTGCGCGCAGAGAGTAGTTTTTATAGACATCGTGTAAATTTGCGAGAAGCGTTGTCTGTAGCTGCTGGCGAGCAGGTGCAAGCGAGGTTGGAGCCTAAAGCATTGTTCAGTAAATAGACCTAGTCAAAGAAGCACCGAGTAATCTTACCTCTTCTAAAAATCGCACCATACCCCGCAACCTCGAGAAGATACTCGCGTATCGGAAGTCCATCCTCTGTATGGCCAAGGGCTCCCCAAACTACATAGTATGATCAGGCTGTTTGTTAAGATGCACACTGGGGTAAAATGGTTGAATTCACCTCAAAAATAGTGTCGGGTGCCTTCACGCCCGCCTTCAGCAATTGGATAATACCCTTATATGCACCTGCACGAGCTGCCGAAGCGAGCGGTGTATCGCCTTGTTGATCGAGCGCGTCTACATCGGCGCCTGCAGAGACGAGTCGCTTCGAGATTCGGGGCGTTCCAAGGCGAGCAGCGTGGTGAAGAGGGGTGCACCCTCGGTGATCACGCGCATTTATGTCTGCGCCTGCTTTTAGCATCACCTCCAAGTTTTCCCAATTGTGCGGGCCCCTAGCGGCCCAATGGAGAGGCGAGCGACCCTTGTAATCGCGTGCATTGATGTCCAGATTCGCGGCCCAGGTATACGCGCTGGGGAATGATGCGGGAAAGGCGTATGGGCTACATGCGGCATAGTGAAGTAGTCCGCCACCCCTTGGGTCCAATATGTTCACATCCGCGCCAGCGGCAATGAGGCACTCTATTGCAAGTGTGTTTCCCTGTATAGCCGCAAGGTGCAATGGCGTGCGTCCATTGTTATTCGCCGCATTCACGTTGGCACCGGCTGTCACGAGCACATCAACGATAGTGACGATATTCGCAGTACGGTGGCGTGAGACTGCTAGATGCAGCGGAGTCTCTCCGTAGGGACCCGCAGCATTCAAGTCGGTACCAGCAGCCACAAGCAAGTCGGCCACTGAAGGAATATTGATGAGGCCGCTTTTGAGCCAAAGATAGTCGCAAACGGCGTGTAATGGAGTATAGCCATAGTTATTCTTGGCGTTCATGTTGGCCCCCGAATCAATGAGAATTTCAAAGACCTGGGAGAGCGCGTGAAGATCGGCGACGTCGCTCCTGCACAGCATATGCAGCGGTGTCTGCCCCTGGTCGACCATGACCGCCTTATTGACATCCGCTCCATGTTGAATCAAGAGCCTGATCACTTCCGGAGAGAGGCTTCCCCGAGATAGAGACCAGTACAGGCTGTCGTTGCAGTTGGGGTCGGCGCCTGCGTCCAACAGCGCCTGGACAACAAGTACGTCTGGCACGGCCACATTGGATAGATACGCAGTCAGTGGTGTCTGGCCGTCCTCTTCCCGAGCGTTAACGTCGGCCCCTGCTTCGACTAAGTACCTGAGCTTTGCGAGACAATTTGGATCAACCTCGTCGCACCAGGATCCAGGGAAAAGACGGTGGAGTATGGTAGGCATTTCCCAAACTCGGAAGTTGGCAGTGGTGGCATTGCGGCTCAGATACTCGACAACTTCCACTGAGCACATTTGTGTCTCGACCGAGGTCCCCGGAGATATTTTGGCGCCCAGACCGACCAGGCACTCCACCACCCTCAAGCCACAGCCACTCACTATCGCCGTCGTAAGAACATCTCTAGGCCTATAGATATCGGCCTCTTGTTCCTGTCGTGCGCCGGCCTGAACTAAATGCCCTATGATTTCAATCTGCATCTCTTCTTCTTCTGCTGACTCCGCAGACCATTCAACCTTACCGAAGAAATTGAATATTAGCAGAGCTCTCTCGGATGATTACTATTTTTTTTTTAAAAAAAAACACTCGCCGCCTGGAACAGCACATCTCCTAAATCATTTTCCAAATCGCCCACTCTGAGCCGCAGCAACTCCTGGACTTTCCAAGCAGAGTGCTTTCGTGACGCTTCCTCAAGCTCGCATAAATTCGGACACAGGCTGGCGCCTGCCGACAGAAGCGACGAGAACACTCTTCCAGAGTGAGATGATGGCCCGCATTGCCACGGCGAGGCGCACGGCAAGTAGAGAGTGCCACGTGTGGCCGAACCGGGGTCACGGCCACAAGGGCGGCAGCTGGCACCCGCGTTCATCAGAACCTCAAATACCCCGAACATGTAGTCTAGCTGGATGGTAAGACTGCCTCGGTCGTATACTTGTTTCGGTGTCGGTTCATGAATCATCCGCTCGATGATACAGATGCCTTTGATTATCGCGTCCAGTGGTGTTCCAGCACCGCCATAAACTTGGTTCCCCAAGGACAGCGTTTGTCCCACGCTGCTGTCGACAAGGATATCGCGAAAGTCGCCCCCGATGCTCATGCCGGATGACAGCAGCAGATTAACCAGCGTATTTAACGCTGGGACCGAGCGGTCCTTGAAGATATTGGGGCTGAGTTCAGGGGATAAGAAACGCGCATCCGAGTAAGCCTTCCCTCTCCATTCCCGAAAGCTAGATTTCCCAGGGTATCTGATGGTTGTCGACTCCATTACGAAGCCAGGCGTGAAAAGTGCATCCACCCGAATGCGATCCTGCGCAGGGCGGTCGATATTGGTGAGAACCAGATGGTGCGCACACTCCCTCCATTCACGTGCACCAATCACTTCGAGGAAGGGGTCGACCTCTGCGAGTACTTCGTCGAGGCTAGGTGTGGCTGCGCAGCCATCCTGCTCGTGCGTGTCAGGTGCCCCCTTGGCCCGGGATTGCTGGGAAACGACAGCGATTCCTTCGCTGCGTCCGTATGGATAATAGGAGGAGCCCACGGTAGATGCCATACAGTTAGGCGGCATGTCGGGGTAGGATGGGGCAGCGTAGCAGGGAGGGATGTGAGGATAATGCAAGCGGTAAGCTGAGATAACTTGTCTGTGTGGGCGAGGAAAGGATTGTCGGGTGGATGTTGTAAGGAGTGCCTGCTGCTACGCGGTTGGTAAGGTGTTGTGTCATACCACGTCCCTTACGCCTATCAAAATATCGCCTGCTTTGGGACGCTTACAAGGGCTTCACTATACCACACATGGATTAATCACCCGACCTGGAATGGAATAGGAGAAACTGGCGCGCGTAGTGGGAGAAAGGAAGATGCTACTTATGCAGAGGCAACACTTATGTAGCAAGACGCTTCCTTCACAAGAGCGCACGCAAAAGAGGGCGAATGCTCCCTGGTGAGCTCGAGATGAAAACCAGGGAGCGCCCTGAAGCTCACCTTGCCGAATGCGGACAGATTATCCGAAATAGAAATAAAGTAATCACCAAAATTAGAGGGAGAGCCCCGATGTGGGGCATGTAAAACGCATACATACGCACCGCAGGCACTACATCAACACCGATATAGGGAGATTGGATTCCGAAAACGAAATGGCGCCAGGTGGCCCCTACGCTAGTGCTAGCTACTCAAAGAGGACCGAGTCGCACACCCACGGGATTTTTGGCCAGAAACAGAAAAATAGGCGTCTGTTCGATGGACCTTTGGGAAGTTGAAGTGGTTGCAGATAGCGAAAATCGAACGCGAGTCGAGAAATATTAAGGCGAGTCCAGAGTAAGCGGCGATATGATAGTTTTCCTCCCTTAAGCACCCGGGCAGAAGGCAGCTTGACAGATGAATGGACGAATATGTCTATGGATGCTGCAACGTCTCGATGGGGGAGCTCTCCCATGAACCGGAAGCCCGAACTATAGCAGCCTGAGCAACGTCGAAGCCTGGATGGAGGGTTGTGTTAATGTCCATCACAAGGCTGGCTAGGACCGAGAGAAGCGCTAGCTAGTCGACCAAGCCTTCGAGACTTGCAGCCAACAAGATTATCCATCAATGCCATAGACGTGGACACCAACCAAGAGTATTAATCTGTGGCGGTGCGACTTGAAGCTAAAGTTGGAGAGATCTAGAGGCTCTCCAGCCCGAGAATCCGCTTATTTCTGGGGCTGGGAAGTGCACTCGATACACCATTATTAAGGCATACTGTACTCAAGTACTCAACATTGATATCGGCGGCGCATTGCGCACTGGAACGGGGGATCTAGAAGTCATACAAACTTGGACGAGGAGTATGTTGTTCTGGCCATCCTGCTCAGGTGAGCGAAACGAGCATAGGGAGATATTCTAGCCGTGCAGCATTGCCCCGCGCGCACCAGAGCAAACTGCGCAAAATTTCGAATACCGATCCGCAAGAACTTGGGTCTTCTGCAAGCCGGGTTGAAACTGACAGTCGCGGTCAATCTCCGGGATACTATTAGATATAAACGATGCTGGTAGGAAGGAGAGTGGAATGCGGAGAGCGGGAAGATAAGGATGGGATTACAGGTACCAGAAAGTTAGGCTCGAAGTGAAATGTCGTACTTATAATCAAAAGAGCCCTCCTACGCTTTCAATTTACAGCCGCGCTAATTGAGATCCATTGGCGAGTCCACCGTCGAATGCGTCTCCCCCGAAGACATGCTCGAGCTAGAACACCCACTGCCATCACCGCCCGCCTTCACGCTAGGCTTCCAGCTCGGATTCACAGATGCAGGTTCGGGCATGCGGCGAAGCCTTTCTGCAACCTGCGTCGCACTCGGCCGCCTGAGCGGGTCTTGGTCCCAGCACTCCGAGAGCAAGGTCCACATCTCGTCGTCCAGCCCGCATGTAATCGCGTCGTTGTCTGTCGGCCTGTCATACCGGCCAGTAGCTACGTGCAAGATGATCACGCGATCGGGGAGGCCCGGAAATGGTATTTCGCCTGTGAGGAGCTGTGTGTCTTGTTATACAGCGTTTCTGATATACGGAACAAGATGAACTGACCTCGACATTGAGTCGTCCAAGTGAAAAAATATCCGATGCCGGTGTCCGATGCATATCCTCCAAGAGGACTTCAGGGGCTCCCCATCGGAAATTAGCGTGGTACGCCATTGTAATCGGTGCGAGTGTGGGTGCGTCGCTTGCCGCGAGAGTCGCCTCTACGTTGGTTTCCTTATACAATCGGGAGAGTCCAAAGTCGGAGACGCACGCAGATCCATCTTCAGAGATGAGGATGTTGTTCTGGGGGTGTGGCAGTTAGACTCTGGGCGGATGACGTGCCGCTGGCTTTGGATACGCACTGCCTTGAGGTCTCCGTGGATTATAGGGGGATTCCGGGTGTGCATATGTTCGAGCCCCTGGGCAATTTGTACGAGCTGCAGCCAGGAGCGTGCATTTGGAAATGAGAAAATGCGTGTAGATATATTGAGACGGCACGCTCACCAGTTGCACTCGGTTCACATTCGGGTTTTTCTTCACATAATCGTCGGCAGCACCATTTTGCATGAGTGGGGACATGAGATGAGGGACGCCATCTATCGACGGCATCCCAATGAAGGGAATGATATTCTGGTGGTTAAGCTTCGCCCATATTGATGCTTCGTGTTGAAGGTGCTAAAATGAGATGCGTATCAAATCTCATTCAGACCGGGTGTTGACGCAAAAATGTCAAATAGGCGTACCCTCATGTATTTCTCTCGCTCATAGTAAAAACGCAGGCGTTTGCTAACAATCGAGCGCCCGAAGAATGTGCCAACGTAACAGTCTCCAAATCCACCGTTACCCAACATCCGTGTTTGCATGTCATGGACTTGGCGGTGGCAAGACGCAACCAGGGGTTAATTCTTGCGTGCGCTTCAGATTAGGGCGGCTATGAACGTACCGGTAAAATAGTCTTGTGTCTTGTTCAAAAAAGTCTTCTGGAAGTGTTTTTCTTGAAGTGCACGCAATGGGTAGTTCTTGTAGACGTCGTGTAAGTTTGCGAGTAGTGTTGCCTGCAGCTGTTGGCGAGCAGGCGCAGCAGGGGTTGGAACCTAGGTCATTATTCAGCACACGGATCGAGTCGGATAAAGGATTGAGTGCTCTTGCCTTTTTCAAGAATCGCACCATACGCAATAACCTTGAGAGAAGCCTTAAAGGCAAGGTGTCCTTTCCTTGCAAAGCCAAGGGTTGCCCAAACTACGTGGCACAATGAGATGTGCATCGGTTCAGTTCAGATTTTTGCGCATCACGACAGGATGACTAAACTCACCTCGATAGCAATCTCGGGAACACTCACGCCTGCCTTTATTAACTCTATGATGCCCTCGTATGAGCCCGCGCGAGCTGCCAGGGTGAGTGGCGTATCGCCTTGCTGATCTAGCGAATTTGCCTTGGCACCTGCAGAGACAAGTAGTTTCGCAATTCGAGGCGTCGCAAGCCGAGCGGCGTGGTGGAGTGGTGTGCGGTTTTGGTGGTCGCGTGCATTGACGTCCGCGCCTGCATTAAGCATTGCCTCCAGGTTTGCTTCGTTGTGCGAGCCCCTAGCGGCCCAGTGGAGAGGCGACAATCCCATGATATCGCGCAAATCGACGTCCAGCCTATGCATAGCCAACGTATGCGCGCTGAGAAAGGACGCAGGGAAGACATATGGACTACACGCCGCGTAGTGAAGTAGCCCGCCACCCCTCATATCCAACATCTTTGCGTCTGCTCCAACGACAGTGAGGCGCTCGATTGCGAGGGTGTTGCCATGCAAAGCCGCGAGATGCAGTGGCGTGCATCCGTTGAGATCGTCCGCATCCACGCGTGCACCAGCGATCGCAAGCAAGTCAACGGCAGCGATTATATTCCTATCCCGTACACGTGAGACTGCCATATGCAGCGGAGTAGATCCTTGGATATTGACTGCGTTCACATTGGCGCCAGCAGCCAGAAGCGAGCTGATTGTAGAAGGAATGAGGTCCTCGTGCGAAGGAAGGTTACAAGCGAAGTGCAGTGGTGTGTCGCCAGAATACTCGGCCTTAGCATTGACATCAGCTCCAGCGTCCAAGAGAATGCGAAGTACTTGAGAAAACACATGAGAGTCGGTGAAATTGCCGTGGTAGCACAGCGCATGCAGTGGTGTCGATCCATACTCGCCTACTCTGTTGACATCTGCCCCATATTGAATGAGCAACCTTGTCACTTCCGGAGAGGGGTTAGCCCGATTTAGCGACTGATACAGACAGTCACCGCGATTAGGGTCGGCGCCCGCCTCCAAGAGCGCCTCGACAACGAGCACGTCCGGCACAGCGACATTCAGCATATATACGAATAGGGGTGTCTGGCCGTCCCCATCCGTAGCGTTAACGTCGGCACCCCCGGTGATCAGGCACCGGAGCTTTGCAAGGCAGTCGACTGGGTGGGCCTCGTCCAGGTAATCCTGCGATTCGGTGAAAAGACCGTGAAGAGCGATATCCAAAACTGAAAAGTCGACATCGGTGGCATGGCGGATTAGATATTCGACAACTTCCACCGAGCACCTTCGCATTTTGAGCGAGGATCCTCGAGTCAGCGATATTTGGGTCCCCAAGCCGATCAAACACTCCACTACCTTCATACCGCAACCTTCCTGTATCGCTTGTGAAAGGATATCCCTAGGCACAGGAATACCCATTTGTTGGCCGGCCTGAACTATGTGTCGAATGGTGTGGACCTGCATCTCTTCTTCTTCCGCTGACTCTGCACTCTTCTTAACCTTCCCAGAGACCATGATTAGAGATGTCCTCTCGGATGTTTATCATTAAAAGACGCTTACCGCCAAAAACAGCACGTTCCTCAAATGTTTCCGCAGGTCGCCGCCCCCGAGTTGGAGGAACTGCTCAACTTTCCAAGTGGAGCGCATCCATGCCGCCTCTTTCAGCTCACAGCAATCCGGACACACACTAGCGGCTGTCGACAGAAGCAACAAAAACATTTTGCCAGAGTGGGATGTTGGCCCGCACTGCCAAGGCGAGGAGCATGCCAACTCGAGAGTTCCGACGGTCAACTCAGGCTCGTGAACACAAGGCCAGCAGCTGGCGCCCGCGTTCATCAAAACCTCGAATACGCTGAACATGTAGTCCAGCTGAATGGCGATACTGTCTTGATCGTATACTTGTTTCGGTGCTGGTTCATGTATCATCCGCTCGACGGTACAGATGCCTTTGATTACCGCGTCCAGTGGAGTCCTGGCACCACCGTAAACTTGGTCCCCCAAGGACAACGTTTGTCCCACGCTGTCGTCGACGAGGATATCACGGAAGTCGCCCTCGATGCTGATGCCGGATGACAGCAACAGATCAACCAGCTCTATTAATGCCGGGATCGAGCGATCTTTAAAGATGTCGGGGCTGGATTCCGGGGGAAATATACGCTCATCCGAGTAACCCTTTCCCGTCCAATCCTGGAAGTAATCGCTCCCAAGGGCTTTGTTTTTCGTAGACTCCACTGTAAAGCCAGGCCTGAAGAGTGCATCCACTCGGATGCGGTCCTGCGCTGCGCGGCCGGTATTGGTGAGAACCAGATGACGCACGCAGTCCCTCCACTCTCGTGCGCCAATCGCTTCGAGGAAAGGGACAACCTCCGCGAGTACCTCGTCCAGGCTAGGTGGGCGGCCGCCCTTCTCTGGCTCGTTCGGCGCAGGGACGACGGCAGCTCCTTTTCTGCGCTTGTACGGGTGATAACGGGAGGATGTCGCAAGTGTCGTGCAGCTGGGCGGCATGTCGGGGTAGAGGTGTAGTGGGCGGTCGCGAGGATCAGCAGCACGTGTGATAAAAGAGGAGAGGATGTAAGTAGTAAATCAGAATAGCTAGTGTCTGTCTTGATGAGGGAGGAAGTTGCCGAATAAGAGAGTATAGGTGATCGTCGCTAAGAACGCACACCGCTGGTGGGAGGGCAGGGCAGCACAAACCAGTTCATTTGATATTATGTCCCGTTATATATATACGAAGATACCGCTCATTATTTAGACGCCGACACGATTGAACATACCGAACGTGGACTGACCTTCGGATTCCTGGGCCGAAAGGGGAAATGAAAGAAAGTTGAAGGTGTTGACGCTGTGTAAAGGCAGTGTTCAAGTAGCCTCGAGCCAGGCCACTTAGCTCCGAATTAGGTCTGCGATAAATCGCCGGGTCGACCACATCTTCGCTAAGAGGCCTGGCGCATTTCGTCATATGAGTGTAGTGGTATTGTTTGATCGCCGAAATCGCCGGAAAATGTACACTTTTTGTTACTCGCGCTGAGCGATGACTTGACTCACGCTTGACCGACTCCAATACTTGAGTAACAATAGTTTTTGTAATAGACCCTCGATTTTTGAGGTCCAACTTCCTAGTAAGTAGCTCCCAGCACCTCTAGTACACCGTATAACTATTACCACTCCGTCAGTCAATGTTTAGCTTTTAATTGCAAATATGCTTCGGGCTGGTGGCACGAGAGCGCAGGGATTCGCGCTGAAAATGATTGATGCGGGTAGAGGCTACTGTTTACCTGTTCCGATACGGACAACAACTCAAGCTCGCGACTGCAATGTATATCTTAAAAAGCTGCGCAAGGCCGAGAGCTTAGGCTCCCAAAATTCACCACAGAACTGAAGGAAGGATAGGAGCGACGCTGACAAGGAAATCCGACGGTTTTGAGAGGAGCTATACTTGGTACAACCCGAGCAAGTTTAAATACTCCACTCGTACTTGCGTTTACTAAAGGTAAGACACACCCAGGTCCATTTATATAAGAGTTTCTTAGAAAAACTGTTGTTACTCGGGTAGTGGAGCCGGTCAAGTCGTCGCCTGGCAAGAGTAGTAAAAAGTGTACACTTTTCCGGTGATTTCGGCGATCAAACGGTACCACTACACTCATATGACGAAACGCGCCAGGCCTCTTAGCAGAGACTTGGCCGGCTCGGTGATTTTCACAGGCCAAAAGCGGCGCTAAGGGGCCTGGCTCGAGGCTAGTGTTCAAGCATGGGGGCGCACGTTTCCATAGGAAGAACACACATAAGGAAATCGGGAGCGTGAATGATGCGTTGTGAGGCCAAAGTTACTGCGGGTCAAGAACCAGCATGCCAAATGAAGCGGGATTCTCTCGAATGTGCGAACACACGATCCAAAAAGGAACCCTGGTTAGGGAGCTTATGGAGTGAGTCTGAAAAAGAGACCCAGTGCACTCCACGTGGGTAGTAGCGAGGCAGCGGTGCAAGTTGCGCATGCGCCCTCATTGACAAATTTTTCTGCCGATGAAAAGAAACGTCAAGATAGCACTAGGCGGTCTCAAGCTAATCAATGGTTTTACTCCCCCAGTGTTGGTTGTCTAAAGAGCGAAAGCCACGTATCCTAATCAAGTAGTATGCGTAGGTCTTCTAACCAAGAGACTTTGATCCCAGAAAGCAAGGCTGGCAGCTGCCTTGCAAACGAGCTCCCGAAAGTCAAAGGCGCCAATGGGCAGCGTAAGCTGCGACATTGACGAAGCATACAAGGCGGGGTCACGAGTGAAAAGTAAGGAAGGATGCGCGGATATCCTGAGAAATCGCGAGACACATTGTGCCCATAACGTTGCCCAAGGTCTACGGTGGGAGTAGTGCCGGAACAGCAGAAAAATACGAGGATCGAAGTCGGGGCATCCAAATGCAGAAGATCACACCCTCTATCCTAACAAATGCTGGGTCTCATGCGAGAGTGCAAGGTAAACGACGAGGCTGCATCCGCGCTGGCGCTCAAGGATGAGACAATCGCGCCTCTGCGAGATATGCGGCAAAATTTGAGCACAGAAGGACGGCGTATGACGGAGCGGATTCCTTAAAAGCCAAAGCGGCCGGTGGGAGTCAGGTTATCAAAGCCATTTGACTGACAGGAGGGGAAAAACGCCGCAAAAGTGGATAGTGAGAAGCCAAGCGACCAAAATATTGAGCCTAAAGTGCCCAACCATAGGAGCGAACATAACGTGTATAGTGGCTTGCTTATATGCGAGACAGTCAGTCGCGTCGAGGAATAGCAAGGGTTCGGCGGTGTGTAGTAAGATAGAACACGATGGATAACGCCCACAATCGAGCTCTGCCCTGCATGATACCAGCGCAAATCAAGAGCGTATACAGACGTAAAGCTCAACGCTCAACGCTCATATGGATGACGCTTATGTGGCGCTTTGGCAAGAACCTTGAGATAGTCACCTTTGGATATTCTGGATTCTAGGCGTAGCGATGTCAATTGCCATGAACGTAGGGCAGATGTGTGGTCACGGCGGCGAAATGATACCCTGTGCGAAAAAACTAAAGGAAGATGGCGTCAAGGAGTTGAGGATCGTAGTTAAGATCAGTCTGTGTAACGCCCCATGTTTTACATCAGAATCTATAAACAAACAAATAAAACGGTGGCATCAGTTGACGATGATACACATCGGGGCCAGGAAGAACTGCAAGGACATTTGCATTACTAGTCGCGGCGTTGCATAGATGGGTGGTGGCCGGAGTGGATATATATGGTGGGGTGCGCGAAGAAAGAAGCAAAGCAAGATATCTAGCGGTACGAGGATCGAGATCTCTGAGAAAGTTTGAGCCTCAAGCTCGAGCCTCAACATTCCTACCCGAGTATCTTGGAGAGAAGACAGCGGAAAGCTAACAAAAGAGCGAACCAGGTAGTTTAAACCAGATAATCACGAAATCTTCGATCAATAGGTCCTACCTGTAACGAGGCGCCCTGGCAGCTTGATTTGAGTGGAGACTAGCTTAAGGTATCATGTAGTATTAGCTGCCGTTCGCTGGGTAGAAACGTCCTGGAAGGTGGGCGCAAAGGGCCCCCTGAGAGGCATACAAGATTCGGGTGAAGTACTAGCCGATAAGGCAGCGGGCGTGAATGCATGGCGCAGGAGCATGAGAGCGCGGCAGTGAGAGTTACATGAGACTCGGGAGACGCGAGGGATTACATAAGCCGGACCGGCCATGTCTAGCCTTGGAGCTCCTTTGAGAACAGTTACCGGTGCTTAGGACAGCTACCACATGTAGTCTCCTCCAGGCAGACTGGACGACGCTCTGCGTCCACAGCCATAGGCTGCTTGAAGGAGTCTACACTCTACCACAGCGTGCGGCGGTTTACAGCACGGTAAAGCTTGGATTTTTTTTATCATATACTTGGCTGACCGACTTATTATCCTTCTATTTTCTGATCTGGTGTACTCGTCAGTTCGCATCTCATGCTGGACTGATATCTTCCTCTTCTTTGACTCCAGCCTGGCGCATTCCGTGCGTCTTCCATCAACTGGCAGTATTAACCTCGAAGCAGCTACCAATGGGGAATCACCCGCTACACCATCCAACCAGTCCGGACAAGCCCCACCCGAGGGCTTCTGACAGCAGATGGGCTTGCATTCCGTAGCAGCCTGCCGAAAGGCTCGCTTTATAAGTAGGGCCGATCCCGATCAACGCCGCCGTCGAAACTCAAAGGGTTGTTGGAGTCTGGATAAGTACTTTTAAGAGGGCAAAGGATCTTGGGTTACCCTGACTGCTGACCGACTGGGCAGTTGCCGCTCTTCAACACACTTGATACCGCGCACTATTCGTCGGTGCCTCCTTCGCATATCAAGCAGCCACTACTAGCTCGGCGGCAGCTCCTCTAAACTCACAGAACGATCGAACACACAAGGGCATCCTCTCGTATTACGCGTCTCTCACACTTCCGGAAATTGATATCTAGGGGCCGCCGAGCGCGTCAAAAATTGGGTGCCGATAAAGCTCAATAATAGACTTGCGCGCGCTGGCAAAATGATCTCAGGTGTGATCTTGCACCGGTCCTAGGTACCATCCTTGATGGTGTCCTCCCGGCACTTCATCTACTTATTCACCCTTTGGCGCCTGGCATCCAATTAGAAACCTTCTCTGCCAGGCGTCCACAGGCTATTTAATGTCCGTCCCCATTTCTCAGCCTACCCTATATGAGGCTGGGCGTTGAATCTTGCTTGGCTCGCGGCTTCATTTGAGCTATGCATCGTTCTGGTGTAACAATTTCTACGCGCCTTCAACTTTTCATCTAAGATGTTGCATGATGCCGTGCCCACTGAAGAGCCTCCCCGCGTCGGGGAAAGTTCTCTCGTGGAACGAGGATGTCATGAGCGCTGCAACGATGTGCCTGAATGCTGCAAGTTGTGGTCGCCGGCGGTTGGGGAACAGCGGGCGTTCAGGAATAGCACACCACGACCTTGGGTCTTCCGGGGTTATTCGGGTCGATATGTTCTGGTTTCCCCAAAGAGAATTCAATCATGGTCAGAGGGGAGGGGGGGGGGGGGGTGAGGAGGCGGAGATTGCAGTTGGCCTCGGAAAGATCGTTAGCCATGAAATGAGCATAGAATTAGAGAGTGCGGAAAGCGCGAGAGTTGAGCTATAGCTACAAGATAGATCTACGTGCTAGAACACATAAGAGATCAGGAGCAAAGCTTTCGTGCATGACAACCAAAAGATGCCTTCTCGCACGCATTTCATATTCCACATAGTACTACGCTAATCGAGATCCATGGGCTTGGAATCCACCATCGAATTCGTCGCTCCCGAAGGGATCGACATCCTCGAGCTAGAATCCCCACTACTGCTACTACCCGGTGCCCTCTCCCAGGGCCCCCAGCCGGGGTCTACTGAAGCAGGCTCGGGCAAGCGCTGAAGCCTTTCCACAACATGTGACGCGCTCGGTCGTTTCAGAGGTTCCCGATCCCAGCACTTCTGTATCAGCGCCAACGTATCGTCGTCTAGCCTCGTCAAAAAAGAGAGAGCATGTATTAAACTAACCTCGACCTTGGGTCTTCCAAACGAGTAAATGTCTGATGCCAGCGTCCTACGTGCGCCATCCAGGAGTACTTCTGAGGCACCCCATCGGAAGTTAGCGAGGTACGCCACTGTAATGGGTGCGGGTGCGAATGTGTCGCCAGTCTCCGGTATTGCTGCTGCGTTAGCTTTGACGTGTATTCGAGAAAGTCCAAAATCGGAGAGGCATGCAGAACCATCCTCGGATACCAAGATGTTGTTCTAGATAGTCTAGTTTATATTATGGGTGCCAAGAGCTGTGACCACGCACCGCCTTTAGGTCCCCATGGATTATAGGTGAATTCTGTGTATGCATATACTCGAGTCCTTGGGGAATTTGTACGAGCTGCCTCCGAAAGCATGTGTTTGAGGACGTGAGAGTGCATAGAGATTGATCAACACGGCGACGGGCGTGCTCACCATTCGCACCCGATTGACATTTGGATTCTTCTTCACAAAATCGTCGGCAGTACCATTTTGCATGAAGGGAGACATGAGATAAGGAAGGCCGTCAATCGATGGTAACCCCAGGAAGGGGACGATATTGTGGTGATTGAGCTTCCTCCATATTGATGCTTCGTGCAGAAGATGCAAGAAAATTATCCCAGAGTGAGACCCATGGCCCGCACTGCCACGGCGAGCGGCATGCCAACTGGAGAGATCCGTAAAAGATCGAGTGTGGGCCGTGATAACAATGCCAACAGCCAGCACCCGCGTTCACTAGAACCTTGAAGACTCGGAACATGTAATCCAGCCGAGTGGTAAGACTAGTTGTCTCGATTGTATAGCTCTCCCGGGTCGTTTTATAAAGCTTCCTCTCGACTACGCAGATTCCGTAGATCAACGTGTTCAGTGGAGTTCTGAGATCATAGCGCAGTGGTAGAGTTTCATCACCATATTTCAGTGGAGTGTAATCATCATCGTAAGTTTGGTCCTGTAAGAAAGACATTCGTCGCATGCTGTTGTTGTCGAGAAAGTCACAGGAGCCGCCCTCGACGCTGATACCAGCTGACAGCAGTAAATGGACAAGCGTGATTAATGTGGGAATCGAGCGATCCTTGAAGATGTCGGGGTTGGGCTTGGGGTCGGGGGGGGGGGGGGTAAGAAACGCTTGTCCAAGCCCCATCCGTATTCATGTTGGAGTCGTCCTTCCCGTCGGGAGCTTTTCCTCTTTGACGCCGCTAGAAAGCCAGGCGTGAAGAGCGCATCTATCTGAACGCATTCCTGCACAGTACGCCCTATGTTGGCGTGGACCAGATGGCGTATACAATCCTTCCACGCGCTCGCGCCGATTGCGTAGAGAAAGGGGTCGACCTCTGCAAGCAATTCTAGGCCCAAGATAGGTTGATAGTCACTTTGCTTGGGCACGCCCAGCGCCCCATTAGTGGAGGATTGTGGCTGAGGGGCAGAAGCTCCTTCGCTGCGCCTATAGTATGGGTGGTAACGGGAGTACATCGTAGATATTGTACAGCCGGGTAGCATGTCAGGATGGCGAGAGCGCGCTGGGGGCGAGATGTAGGGAAAGGCGAGCAGCGAGTTGGAGAGACCGTATGTGTGTTGAGAAGGAGGGGGGGCGCGTGAGGGTGGTCGCTGCGAGGAACGCAGGCCAGCCGCTGTGCGAGACAGTGCGTTGGGACGGCCTGTCTCGTATCAAGCCCCTTATATCCGCTAAAATGCCGCTCACTCATTGGAACTGTGGCTTGGAACATGAAGCCGCAGGGGTTAAATGTCATCAAATTTCATGGGTCTAATCAGAAATCGGAGTGATTCCAAGGTCTGCACAATGTGACATAGCGAGAGAAATTGATGTGGCGCCAGCGCTTGGTATCTATGCAGAGGCAATGCTCTCATGTCGAGGTTCTAAAGAAAGGCACACATAGAGGAAGATGCACATTTCGGATTCAAGACATTCAAGGCCGTTGCAGGTCGAGGACTAGCGAGTTTATAAATAGGGCCCACCTCGCTCGGAGGTGCAAACACATGATCTAAAAGGATCTATGGCTAGCGCGCTTATCATGCGGCCGAAGATAAGAGCGCCAACGAGGCCCAAGCCACCTGAGCGACGGCACAAGTCCCGCTCGCATGCACGAGCCCATGCCCTTAAGCACCGAGCGTTCTGCAGGTGAAAATTGAGCTTGAAATGGCATAGGAGGCTGGGGCTGAGGCTTCTGCCCCGTTTCCGACTATTCGACAAGTGCAGAGCTTCTAACCAAGAGCCTTTGATTCCCGAAAGGCAGGGCACCGTTATTTAAACAAGTTCCCCAAGAGGTCAGAGACGCCCATGGGCAGCATAAAATAAGCGGAGCTTTCGCAAAGCGTGTAAGCCAACATTGCGAGCGAAAGGCGACAAGGAACGCAGATGACCTATTCTAAGTAGTCATGACGAGAAAGGCGGTGCGCCCACAACATTGTCTGTTTGCAAGAAGGTAGTGATACTGCAACAGCAGAAGAATAGGGAGAAAGCAGGCGGTTAAAGGGAATTTGAGGAGTTCAAATATAGCAGGTAGAATGCGCACCTTGAACGATACTTGACCCAGCACAAGATGATTGGTAGCGTACGTGAACAGCCAATGCAAAGAACGGTACGCACAGTGAGCAAAAGCAATGGATGATAGTCCTCATGAAATTCTGATCCACGAGATATAAGCGCTTAGCAGAGAGAAGGCGGCGAAAGAACAAGAGCATATACAGACCTGGTTTCCCTGACATCCTGGAAGTTTACATGAAGATCGCGTGTATACGTCGACGCGTCAACAGTTTCGACGCCTAAGCGAAGATCTTGATGTGCTTGGTCCGAGAATTATTTTCGATGCAATGATTACTGTGAGCCATTGGAATTGAGCAAGACAGGCAGGTGCGCGGCCATACGTACCCCGGTGCTGGCTGCATGTGCAAGGGGAGCTAATGATAGATATCGGCGGCGTCGAGGACCAAGCTTAGGGATACTGTAGAAATCATATCCGAGGTTTTTAGCCAAGGCTTTAAAAGAAAGATAATCGTAGAAGATGCTACGCGCGCTGGGAATAAGAGTAAGAAACAATCCCATAGATAATCGTGGTGGTGCAATGGCTGGCGGGCAGAGATTAAGAATATAAAGGTGTCATCCCGGAGCCTAGTGGACTGAGGCCCAAAGTTGAGCGTACGACTGTCGAGGCTTTGGGCCAGCTTCACTATGGAGAGAAGGGGGTTTTGAAAACGAAAGGGCACAAACGAAATAAAAACAAAAGATCGCCGACAGCCTGCTGGTGCATATAAGCATAGAACACGCCTTACGTGAGACTGTATCTTGTAGTGGTAACAGGAGTAGCCAAGGAAGTCGGCGAGTACTGGCGCCTAGATCTAGAGAAGATACAGACATGCAAGCTGGAATGTTCAAGCGTAGGTTTGAAAGCACCCAATATGTCACATCGATCGGTAGAAGAAAGGGGAGGCCCGTGGAGCGGCATGTAGTAAGACCGAGCACGATAGATCGCGACCACAACCAAACCCTGTTCCGCGAGATGTCGATGCGAGCCATGTAGCAGCAAAGCGGTTTGTGCAGAGTGCCGATGAGCTTCAACCGAGCCTTTGCAGAACGTAACTATAACTGGCTGAAGTTCTCTTTCGAAGGGGGAAGAAAGAGCTTGTGAGCGTTCTCGAGCATGTTTTGGTCCGTTTTTTGAGAAAATAATCTTTGTAAGCAGCTTGTGCACTCAACACCAGCCGGACTCAAACACATTGCCAGCCCTTCGAATTCACGCCCACGCCCAGGCATTTCTCCTTTCGGTTGGAGCTGCGCAATCTGTCCTTGACAGATTAAGAGCTCGTGATCGGATGAAAATGAAACCCCCTTCTGGGCTGCGAGAGGCTGCGGAGTACCCGTTCGCCGATTTCAAACCTTTGATCGTACCGCATGGCTCGGGGATCAGCTCCGAGTCAGACGCCGCCGATCCCTTGACGCTAATTGACACTGCCGATGGAAGACAATGCTGGTTACCGGAGCATGAGCTATGATACTAACCAGAAAGAGGGAAGGATACGCGACCTGAAGAGTATAAAAACTCGTGCGCTTGAGCTATAGGAGCCACCAAAGCACTCTCCTGCTCACTCGGGCTTCATCTCCTGCATCCCAATATTCGTTTATAATGCTCGCTTCCATCTTTGCTATTGCTCTTGCCGCCACCGGCGCCATGGCCTCCCACACCATCAACTTCTCCTCCAACTGCCCCTCTGCCATTATGCAGCTCCCAGGCAGGGGCAACTTTAACCCTGGCTCCTACACCTTCGACGGGGTGTGTATTGGCCACTGTTTATAAGATTCTTCCAAATGGCTGGGACGGCTGACATTTCCTTCTTGCTCTCTCATAGGATGTCAACGGTGGTATTGCTTCTGCTGGACAGTCTTGCTCGGTCAGTACCCGGCGCCCAAAATTCTTGCATCGCTCGAGGCTTAAGCTGACAGACCCGCGCATTTTAATTATGACCCTGACAGCAAGATGGTGTTCCCTGCATCTCAGTCGAGTTTACCTTGGACGGTGGCTTCAGCACCGGTGACATCACCCTCATCCCTCCTCACGGTGAGTAGACTGACTACTCGTGAAAGTGCATGGCCCTTGACGCCCTAACGCTCCCCCCCCCCCCCCGCTTTTTCAGCTTACACTGCGCGCGCTGCCTTCCAGATGACCCCGGGTGGTTCCTCGGCCGTCTGCGATAACGCCAACTGTGGACCCAACAACGCCTTTTACAAGCCGTACGCGCCAGGCCTTGATCGCTTCCTCGGCGGATTCGTATGCTGACGCGGCCCCATTTCTTCTTGCTTTTAGCGACGATTACACTGCTCAACGCTACGACTCCAGTCCCGACGCCGGCATCAACATCCAGCTCACCTGCTAGATTCTTCGAGTACTATGTACATCCGCCGTTGCTTCTATAAGCATAGATATTCATACATCAGATGTTTGGTAGCAAACTCTATTTAAACCGAATCAACGACCCTGGTTTGTGACATAAGTCTATCAACCTACATCCAGCAATCTCATAGGTTCGGCAGATCAACATCTGTGGAGTCGGCGTGCACGCTTTTGTCCTGGTGTCGTATAGCTCGGTGGCAGCTTCTTTAAAACCAAAGACTGGGGTTTCCATCGCATACACTTGGACAGGCTCTCGTACTACGCATTCCTCGCGCTCATGGACAACATCCAGAGCCCGTTATATAGGTGTCTATCCTGGTGTTTTTCGGACAAAAGGCTTCTGAGCCTCGACATAAAACGGGCTCAGGGCATCACGCGGAATCCTGAGGATTCCTCGAGCCGCCGGTCGCCAGGCACAATGCGTGCCAAACACACTAGTCCGGCAGCCCTGCCCGGCAGGGCTGCACAGCCACACTCCACCGCGCGATGCAAGGCATCTCTTCACAGCTGGACACTTGCCAGCAGGCAAGCTAGAGAAGGAGGGAGATGGGGGTACCCCAAGGGGGTAAAGTTATGTCCTACATGTAGATACAAGAAAATAAATCCAGCTATTTTGTACTCCATAAGCTGACTGAGGCCTCAGAGCCCAGCTAGGAAAAGATCAGTGGCCCAGAACACTCAAGATGCATATATTTTTCTCTCATATTCTCATGGGTGCTCAGTAATCCCAATAAGATAATTTCCCCATGCTCCATATGCATATGGGGGCCTTGAGGCTGCTCCCTTGTGCCCATCTCCATTAGTGCCCCCCATCTGGTGTTGAGTGGCGCCAGGGCCGATGGCTTGGGGTCGCCGGCTTGAGCTCGGCCGCCGAGTCTGCCGGTTGCCTGCCTGGGTGCACAGCCCAGATGACTCAGCATTTTCTTTGCATTTGTTGAAGGTTTTGAAAATTATTGTCATTGCGATTCCTTGAGATTCACGAGGAACCCTGAGGATTCCTGAGGATTCCGGAGGAATCCCAGGGATTCTTTACTATTTTTGGTCATTCCTAGGGATTCCAGGGATTCCTCAGGAATTTTCATGACGTTTTTGTCTTTAAAACTTTTGTCCGATAAACACCATCATAGGTGTCGGCATAAAGTAAATAGGCAACGAAATTGCGCGCGAGCAAAACATGATTGGTGAAACGAACGGCATAGGTCTGTGCTCGGGCGACAGGCACGATCGTGGGTGATAAATATAGTATCGTCATATGTGGCCCTTGTTGAAATTCGAGTGACAGTGGTGGACGAGAATAAAGCAGATATATTCGCGTTTAGCCTGAGCGACCGTACGCTCGTTGTAAACGCGTGAAGAAGAAAATACACGAAAACGTAAAGATAAACAAAAGCCACTGCTTATGTAAGAACTGCAATTTACCACGCGTGAAACTGCAAAACCAACAGCCCTACTTATCATCGTTTACTATGCACTTTCCCCCACTCCTCATTAGTCATTAGTCATTCACTTAGCGGCACCCAGCTCGGATGAGAAATATTTTCATCTCTGACATGCATCCACGGGCTGTTACACTCTCTATTGAGATTCAATCCAACAACGATAACGGACTTGGCGTTGAGTTCGATCGAAGGCTTAGCCCTGGTGGCTGTGTGGTGAGGAGACTCAACACCAGACTTTTCTTTTTCACTCGTTCATTACGCGTGGAGAAGGTAAAGTCGAATTTCGAACATCTTACATATATGCGTTCCTTTCAATAATTAAATACTTCGTACATATGAATAGCGATTGAAGCTGTAGCATAGCTTCTCATTTCAACACTCTCCACTAGCCCACTTCACCTATCTTATACGAGGCTAACGCTGAATCCTCATCACTTCTCTCATTCAACTATACTCACTGAGCCTCTGCGCCTCGTTTCAGTTCGAATCCCTACGTACACTATTTCGCGCGAATCGCCTTTCCTACATGACGCCATACTCGCTTGAAAGCTTACCTGCACTGAGGCAAGCTCTCCCATAGGCTAACTTGAACGACGTGCTCGGGTGCCAGACGCGCCATATATGTTATGTAGTGCTTATTTGAAAACTGTAAGAGAGCACTGGGGGATGCAAACCGCGCTTCTGGTTCTTCCTGAGCCAACCCAGGTGGGCGCGCACTAATTTCAAGGGAGATTTGATCATCGACGAAGGTGGGCGTTGCAGCCGGAAGTACGAAAGACTAATGGACATGAAATGAGCATAGAATGTAGAGAAGGCAGAAAGAAGGGAATGAGGGCGAGGTTACAGCCACTAGGTCTGCACTTGAATGTATGGGTGCGATAAAAACCCGGAAGTAAATACTGTATGACAGAAGAAAAAAAGCCCTCTTGCACGCACTTCGTATTCCGTGACCGCGCTAGTCGAGATCCATAAGATCGGCCGAGCGCACCGTAGAATCTGTCGTCCCTGAAGAATTTGAGATCCTCGAGCTGGAATCCCCGACATGCGCGCCTGGCACCCTCGTCTGGGGCTTCCAACTTGGGTGCACTGAAGCAGGCTCGGGCAAACGCTGAAGCCTTTCCACAACCTGCGACGCACTCGGCCGCTTGAGCGGGTCTCGGTCCCAGCACTCTAGGAGCAGCGCCCACATGTCATCGTCCAGTCCGCATGCGATCGCGTCGCTATCGGTCGGCCTGTCGTACCGGCCTGTCGCTATATGCTGAATGATCGTATGGTCAGTGAGACCGGGGAATGGTTCTTGATCTGTGAGAAGCTGCATTTGTCATCCCCCCAGCGTGTCTAAGATGTCATAATCTTTTCGAAAATTAGGGGGGGTTGAACCAACCTGAACGCTGAGTCTTCCAAACGAAAAGATGTCCGATGCCGGCGTCCTGCACATATCATCCAGGATTACTTCGGGCGCTCCCCATCGGAAATTGCTATGGTACCCCATCGTGATCGGTGCAGGTGCGGATGAGCCGTCAATCGAGTTAGTAGGATCCACGTGTGCCCGAGAAAGTCCGAAGTCTGAGAGGTATGCAGATCCATCTTCAGATATGAGGATATTGTTCTGAGAGAGTAGTATAAACCATTCAGAGGTGGGCGGCTTAAACAGTCAAAAACCAAACCTACCGCTTTTAGGTCCCCGTGAATAATAGGCGGGTTGCGTGCGTGCATATATTCGAGTCCCTGAGCGACTTGTACGAGCTGCAATTTAAAGAATGAGTATGAAAAATTTTGTGAACCCATTGTAGCGCAGGCGCAGGTGAGCATGGTGTGCTCACCAATCGTACGCGGTTCACATTCGGACTGTCCTTCACGAAATCATCGGCAGCGCCATTTTGCATAAGGGGGGACATAAGGTGAGGGAGGCCGTCTATAGATGGTAATCCAAGAAAAGGAATGATATTAGGATGGTTAAGCTGTCTCCATATCGAAGCTTCGTGTAGAAGGTGCTAAGTAACCTGTCAGCCAACATTATAAAAATCGGACAATGGGACGGACCCTTATATACTTGTCTCGCTCGTAGTCAAAACGCAGCTTTTTGCTCACAACCGAGCGCCCGAAGAACGTGCCAAGGTAGACATCCCCAAATCCGCCCTGACCCAACAACCGCACCTGCATGTTATTGACAAGATCTGGGTGAAGCATGAGTTATAACCAAGAGATGGTGTTTGTAAGTGTTTTATAAGCGTGGATTCGAGTGGCCGCACCAGGAGAATAAATCACTTTCCGACTCCATGCCATCCTGACGCGCCATTCCTGAAGCGCGCGAAGGGGGTAGTCTTTATAGATATCGTGTACATTTGCGAGGAGGGTTGTCTGAAGCTGTTGGCGAGTGGGCGAAGGTGGGTTTGGAACCTAAGGCACCATTCAGCAAGTTGATGAGCGAGCCGGAGAATGCACTGAGTGATCTTACCCTCTTTAAAAATCGCACCATATGCAGTAACGCTAAGAAAACACTCGACCTCTCAGTGGTCCGCAATGCTAAAGGCTCCCCAAACTACGTCGCGCAGAGAGATGCATTGGACCGGTTTAGCCATGAATGTCACGGTCGAAGCGAAGTGGCCATGGCAAAACTCACTTCGATAGCGACCTCGGGCACACTCACACCTGCCTTCAATAGCTCTAGAATGCCTTCATACGATCCTGCGCGCGCTGCCAAGGTGAACGGCGTGTTACCTTGTTGATCGGATGCATCAACATCTGCACCTAAAGATACGAGTTGCTCCGCGATTCCAGGTGTCCCAAGCCGGGCGGCGTGGTGGAGAGGCGTGCGCGCTTTATAGTCGCGTGCATTGATATCTGCACCTGCTTTGAGCAGCACCTCCAAATTTTCACAATTATACGTGCCCCTAGCAGCCCAGTGAAGAGGCGAGAGTCCCATGCGATCGCGCGCATTAACGTCCAAATGGGGTAATATCGTATGCGCACCAGGAAAAGAGGCAAGGAAGGGGTTTGGGCTACATGCTGCATAGTGAAGTAACCCGCCGCCCTTCAGATCCAAAAGCTTCCAATCCGCTCCAGCGACAATGAGGCGCTCTATTGCAAGTGGATTTCCATGTAGAGCCGCGAGATGCAACGGCGTGCATCCTCTCTCATCCGTCGCATTTATGTCTGCAGCAGCGGCGACAAGGATATCGACTGCGGCGACAAGGTTTGAACCATGTTTATAGGAGACTAACAGATGCAGCGGAGTGGATCCGCTATTATCCGCCGCGTTTACTTCGACGCCAGCAGTCACGAGCAATTTGATTAGGGAAGGGATCACGCCGCGCGGGCGCCGAGATTGGTCACACGCCATATGCAACGGCGTACGGCCGTCTTTATCCTTGGCGTTTGTATCCACCCCTAGATCCAAGAGAATGGCGAACAGCACGTCGGCTTGGTCAACGGCATCGCCGCGGCACAGCGCATGCAGCGGTGTCTGTCCATCAGAGTGCACCTTGTGGACATCCGCTCCATATCGAATCAGCAAGCGTACCACCTCCGGGGAGGGATGTTGCTTGGATAGCGACCAATCCAGACACAGGCCGCAGTTGGGATCGGTGCCAGCCTCCAGCAGCACCTGGACGACACGCACGTCCGGCACAGCTAGTGAGTGAAGTAGATAGGTGGCCAGGGGTGTCCGGCCGTCCTCGTCAAGCGCATTAACGTTGGCGCCTGCTTCGATCAAATACTTGATCTTTGGAATAAAATCGGGACCGGCCATGTCATCTTGCCCGTAGAAAAGTCGGTGGAATGGAGGGGTATTGAGCTCGAGACCAGGAATGCTCCGCGAAACGGGAGCTTGGACGTTCACATCAGCACCATTGCAAACCAAGAACTTGACGATGTCCACAGAGCAAGTCGGCATCTCGATCGAGGCTTCCAGAGCGGACGGCAATACTTTTGCACCCAGGCCGACCAGACATTCCACCACCTTCAAACTGCAGCCAGACCATATCGCTGCTGAAACGATATCGCTAGTACCGGTGTTGGCGTTATCAACTTTTCGTTCCTGTCGTGCGCCGGCCTGAATCAGCTGTTGTATGATTTCGATTTGCAGCTCCTCTTCTTCTGCCGACTCTGCACACTCGTCAACCTTATCAAAGACGGTATTAATAATGAGCCAAGCACCAGAGGGATGCGATCAGATGGCACTCACCGCCTCGAATAGCACATCTCCCAAGTCACTTTCCAAATTGCCGGCTCTGAGCTGCAGCAACCGCTTAACCTTCCAAGCGGAATGCCAGTATGCTGCTTTCTCCAGCTCACAGCAATTCGGAGACAGACCAGCACCTGCCGAAAGAAGGAATAAGAATACCTTCCCCGAGTGGGAAGACGGCCCGCACTGCCACGGCGAGTTGCACGCCAGTTGGAGGGGTGTGTACGCGGTTGGGTCCGGGTTGCGATTGCATGGGCGGTAGTTGATATCCTTTTTGATTAGGACCTGGACTACGCGGAGCATATAGTCCAATTGAGTCGCTAGGAGGCTTCGACTGTACTCGTGTTCCGGGGTTAGTTCATAGATCATTTGCTCCACGCGGCAGATTCTATTGATTACTGCGTCCAGTGGGGTATCAAAACCGCCGTAAATCTGTTCCCCTAAGGACAGTGTTCGTCCTGCACCGCCGTCGTCGAGAACGTCGCCCCCGATGCTCATGCCAGCCGACAACAGCAGATTGACCAGCACGACCAAGGCTTGGATGGAGCGACCTTGGAAGATCACGGGGTTGGATGTAGGGGGGAATATGCGCGTATCCGAGTAAGCCTTCCCTTTCCAACGGTGCCGGCGGCCCAAAGGATCTCTGGTTTTCGTCGACTCTGCCGTAAAGCCAGGCCTGAAGAGTGCATCCAACCGAACCAATTGGGGCATGTTACGCACGTTGGCAAAAATCAGATGGCGCACGCACTCCCTCCATTCGCGCGCGCCGATCACTTCGAGAAAGGGATCAACCTCCGCGAACACTTCTTTCGGAGTTGTGCAGTCGCATTTTTTGCGCTTGTCACACGCTTTCTTGGTATGGGATTGCTGGCGAGTGGCAGTAGCTCCCTCCCCATGCCTGTGCGCGTGGTGACGGGAGGAGCTTGGAGTAGGGGTCGTCCTGCTAAGCGGCATGTTGAGATAGAGAGACGTTAGGAGCGGTCGGGGGGATATATGGTGAGGAAGGGTATGGGATAAAATCAAGTAGTGAGTCGAGGTAGCTTGTCTTGGTTTTGACGAAGGGAGAGAATCGTCAGTGAGATAGGAATTTCTGCAGACGGTTGCTACGCAAAAGACGCCGTTCTAGTGCGTCAGGATCACCTGTCATATATCGGGTCTTTTATATCAAAACGTCGCTAGCTGCTATTTGGGCGCAAGAGGGCACAAGAACAACAGCAAGAGATTACAGATAGATCAAGCGCCAAACATACCGAGCCTACCACTGGCAGCTGACAAGGGAACAAATTCAGGGCGTGTGCAGTGCGAAATGACGGGGGTGTTGCCGGATGCCCAGGTAGTATTTTCTTTATAGGACGCACATAATCGGAATCGTGGGAGGCAGGAACGCCATCATCGATCCCCAGGCGAAGGCATTGTAAAGTGGAGACCGGTGGATTAACCGAGTCGCATAGTTGTCAACTGCAGAGAAGAAAAAGGCTGGATCATATGGAGATTACCAATCGGACGAGTTGGATAAAGAGCCTTAATACGGTACATGTCAGTGGCATACGTGCCGTCGGCGTCTCACGGATGTCTATATAGGATGATCTACCGGCGAAATTGGATTTCGAATACGAAACAGCATTAGGCGGCGCCAAGTCACTCAGGTCAGCTAGCTGGCGCTGGCTGTTCGAAGCGGACCAAGGCGCGCATTCACGACAGGAATGATTGGCTCCAAACATATCGGCTGTTGTTCAATGCATTTCTGACAAAGCAACTAATAGGCAGTGTGAAGGACATTAGTGGAATGTATAGGCTAATGTTACGGGTGGGATGCGAGAGAGTGTGACCTACAGGGTGGCTCAGATGACAGTCTCAGTGAGAGTGGCATTAGCGATTTATAAGACAGGAGGGACGAAGGTGAGCCCAACTAAGGCAAACGGGGCCCCGGTGTGGAAGGCCACGCTGAGAAGTAAAACGGATAAGCTAAATTCGATTTTCTCGCACACAAGAAATGTGCGTAGTTTCAGCCTCGATCAAGACACCGCTTCTTCAGGGAGTGTAGAGTGAGCGGGTTCTGGTGTACTTTGAGCATGTTCATAGCCAGCAGCTTGCATCTTTATCAGATAATCGAAAAGGGCATTATCGTGTAGACCGAAAACGGGGTCTTGAAAAGGCGCAGACCACATGAATAACGGCGCAGGCGCGATCCAATGGCCTTTGTGGAAATAGGCCTTGAAATAGTCCATTGGTTCAAACTCCTTCGTACAGCTTTTGATGAGAGGACTGGTAAAGGCCTGACGTGTGCGAAGAAAACCCTCCGGGTCGCTAGAAGCTACTGGCGGCGACCGAGGTTGACCAAGTTAACTGGCAGCGCCACGGGATTCGGGAAATTGGAATATTGAGACACCTAGTAAGTAGTAAGTACCCTTTGGCGGTCGACGGTCGAGACTCGAGACTTGAATTCGAGCTGGGAAGTGCATTTCGGCTAGATGCCAGCAAGATGGCAGACGAGAAAAACCCCGCGGTTGCCGGTCAGATATCACGCAAGACGTACTTACTATACAGCAACCTTTTA
The DNA here is from genome assembly GCA_000697705.1 of Botryobasidium botryosum FD-172 SS1. Classification (NCBI taxonomy): domain Eukaryota; kingdom Fungi; phylum Basidiomycota; class Agaricomycetes; order Cantharellales; family Botryobasidiaceae; genus Botryobasidium; species Botryobasidium botryosum. Next base: position 69,614 of record KL198087.1, read on the forward strand.
ATCTGACCGCGAACCGCCGAGTCGAAGTCTGAAGAGGCGTTGCGCTGATGTAAGCTGATGTAAGCTAAATGCCCACCCTTGCTTCGAAGTCCCGCCTCAACGTTCGTTCAACGTTCAACCCCAGTGAAAACCGGGGTGGGTTCGACTGGTTTTGTTTGGGTTCCATATGGTTTTTTACGGAGCCCTGCCGGACAAACCCATTTAACCCTGCGCAACCCAGTTTAACCCAGAAAATGGGTGGCCACTTTTGGGTTTCACCCGGTTCGATTGGGTTGCACACGGTTACATTAGGTTGCACACGGTTTATTTCGATAGTAATGCAGGTACAAATCGACGTCGCCCCCCGCCGCTCCCACCAAACCCGCTCGAATCTCGCCAAACCATGTCAAACCCTACCGCTGCCAATCACCCGCCGATACGCTCAAAGTCGGCCAAGTTTTCCGGCGGCCCGAGATCTACGACTGCGTCTGAGTGTCGGGCGCCTGCGTCGACTTGCCCTTGTCCCTGCGGTAAGCTCGATGAATGGACTGGTACATCTGTGTAACAAGGAATCGAGTTGAGTAAACATCATAGTGAAGAGATGTAGTAAATATACTTTGAGGTCCTCGTCGTTTATTTCATCGAAAGCGTTGTTGACTTCCTCCTTGGTGGCGCCCGGGTGCGACGCGCAGAAATCGATAGCAAAGAGGTTCCTGCAAACCAAGCGTCAGCGCGACATCTGGTGGCCAGATAGCAAGGGCTTACTTAACGCTCGTGCCGCCGTACGCATCCAGGGGTTTTGGGATGTACGGGGTGTCCTTCGCGATGGTTTTTTTGGCGGCGGCGCGGCGACCTTGGGTTTCGGAAGGCACTTGAGAAACCAGAGGATTGTCAGCGTGCATGTAAGCGATAATAATTGGTACACACACCGTTAACAGGGTGCAATACCGGTGTCTTGTTGCCAAACAAACCCGCGCTGCCAGAGAGACATCAGCAAAAAAATTTGTGGGTCATAGCTGAACTAATAAGCTACAGATTGCTCAAGCAAGCACTAGGGTGTGCTACATATAGCCTCTGACGAGTGTTCCTCAGATTGATACATAGAGCATTCTTCCTGTTATAGACAGCTTCTCCGAGTACTATAGGAGCATATTAGGGTAAATATATACTGCTCTTCATAGAGCTATATACAGCACTATAAGAGCAGAGTGGGTTAAGTATGGAGCCTATAGCAGCATGATAGGTTAGATTTAGAGTGCTCATACAGCCTATGGTATGTCTACATATTGCTCATTCTCGCGCGGGTGGGTAGGATAACCATATATCAAAAAAACTCGACAAATGCCATAACGCGGTCGGAATCACCGGCAAACATTTACCGGTCTCTCTGCCAAACTATGACAAACAACGTTCGCCACTGAAGTCTGTCCGCGTGGGGTTCGTTCTGCATCGATATCGCTGTATCGGATACTTACACGCACGCATCAGTCCGTCGTCGCCGTCATTATTATCGTCGCTGCCGTCTCCATCGTTCACGACAATCGCGACCAAAAGCCGTCCAAGTTGATTTGCTTTTCACAGCGTTCAATAGACCGAACCCGGGCATTTTTACTTTGCTTCTCCCCTAGCAAATCCTCGCCTCCCCCAACCCCATCTTCTACCTCAAGGCAATGTTACAGACCCCTCCGGCTGCCTCAGCCATCTATGCAAAACGGTCCGTCTCCTCAGTGACCCCTCTCGTCAACTATACCGTTCTGACTCCTCAACTCAGCGTCTAGATCTTGCACTCGCGTGCTGCGCTTCCCTTTTCAGGTGCTTGGCCACGCACTCTCATTCCTTTATGGTGAGTTACTCTCCTGATATCACATTCCCACGCCACTAGATGGCGTGCTTGCTCCACAAATGGTTGACGCGATATATAAGTAGCTTTAAGCCAACGATGATACGACAACTCCCCCTTTTCCCCCTCGTTTTCAAGTCGCCCAACCCCAGCTACCTCCAAACCAATGCGTTGTATTCATATCTTATGGGTGCGCTATCCCCGTCCTGTGTTCCTAAACAACGCCCGGCCTGAACCGTGATAGATGCGATGGCAAAGTGAGCACTCAGCATCGAGTTTTCGTTATCACTCACTATTTATTTCAAAAAATTAATATCGCATATCGCTTTCTCCCTTCTTCAGCTTGTCTACTACCACACACCGCACCATATTCCGCTTGTGAAGAAGGCTTGCGCCTGCCTACATCATCCGTGCGTTTCCTCTCGCGATTTGTGCGCCGTCACCAATTTACCATTGCCGCTTGCGTTATCATAGGCTTCATGCTTGCGCTACTTTGTCTGCCTCAAGAGCCCAATACCCTGAGTTAAGTCACAGCCCGCCTGTTTCCTGTTAGCAGTCGTGTAGCCTGTATATTAGCCGCGCTATTCTTCCAAATGAGGATTGTTGCATGCATGACTTGTATCTGGATTTTTCGTTATCTGCGCACAACCTCCCGAGGGAAGGATTTTGTGGAAGAGATCTTGGTAGAGCTATATAGTCAAAGCGTACGCCGCTGTAGTGCGCCATAGCAAGCATAGGTGAGCTACAGTAGACCTATGAACTAGGTGCTATGTGGCTATGTTGTGCTTCATAGTACCACCAAGCACCGCCTTCAAGTTACTATAGTCTATATACATGGCGCTAAGCTATGGAACTATATAGCCTATATAGGCTACATAGTTCCCCATAGCATTATTTTTTTTACTGATGGAGGTTGCAAACGATAGTCAGTGAGATGATCGTGGGATGTGGCCTGCGACGTACCATGGATCTTGGATTTCATTGTCATCAATGCCCTCAGCTGCCGTGGTACGAGGCTTCGGCTTGGGACGCGCAACGACCTGGGTGGCTGACTTTGATGTAGAAGTTGTGGCGGGTTTGGTAGGTTTGGAGGCGGTGGTCGATGCAGCGGCAGGGAGTTTGTTGTTGTCGCTGTCGCCCTCCGCTGCAGTGGTACGAGGCCTTGGCTTGGGTCGAGCGACGGCCTGAGTGGTTGCCTTTGATTTAGAACTGGCGGCTGAAGTTGTGGTGGGATCAGTGGGTTTGGAGGCGGTGGTTGGCCTGGCGGCGGTGGGTGCGGCGGCGGGGGTTTTGTCGTTGCCCTCGGCTGCCGTAGTACGAGGCTTCGGCTTGGGGCAAGCGGCGACCTGGGCGGCTGCCTTTGATGTAGAACCAGCGACCGTGGCTGTGGTGGGATTGGTGGGTTTGGAGGCGGTGGTTAGCCTCGCGACGGTGCTTGCTGTGGACGGTTTGATGGCAGCAGCATGCATTAAGGTCGCTTTGGATTTGGAAGCGCCGACAGAGGGATGGGCTGCCACGGCGGCAGCGGAGGCTGTGACTCTGGGCGGTGTAGGCGTAGGGCTAGTAAAGCCGGTAGCAAACATGCGTGTAATGGGCGACTCCGGGTGCGGTTCACTTGGAGTTTCACCAGGGAGAGAGTTGTCGCCACAGAGAGAGTTGTTGTCGGGGAGAGAGATGTCGTTGGGGAAAGAGATGTCGTTGGGGAAAGAGATGTCGTCAGGGAGGGAGTCGTCGTAGGGCAAAGACATGTCGTTGGGAGGAGAGTTGAAAGGGATGGGTGTTTCGTACTCGGTCTCGCTAAGCGGCGATGGTGACCTGGGGAGGGCCTGGTGGGGAGCAATTGGGGTGGTTTCCGGCGTGATCGGCAAAGACGGCCGTGCTGGGGTTTTGGACAAGGATGCCGGAACGCTGGACAAGTACCATGGCGCAGGCTCCGTTGATGGGGATGACGGTGCAGGCTGTTTGGACGAGGACGCAGTATTCTTTCTCTGCTTAGCACGGGGCGGCGCGGGCTGTTTTGACGAGGATGCAGCATTCTTTCTCTGCTTGGCGTGGGGCGGCGCCTTTTGAAGAGGAGTGGGTGATGCTGTGCGCTTGCGGGGCGTATCTTCCTCGGCTTTGATATTGAGCGCCCTTGCCTTTGCCTCTCGCCTGGGGCAAATCCAAGCCGAGTATGTGAGAGAGCCGGCGGCCTTGGCTTTCCAGTGGTTCTCGCAGTATCGAAGCTCGGGAAAATGTCTATAAGCCTTGGCAAGAAAGTACTCATGTTCATCAGTGGTCAGGCCACTAAATTGGTCGGGGACCTCCGCGACACGGTTCAGGGTGATAAAGATCCTCCGGAATACCTCGCCGATCTCGCTCGCCCACGCGCCAGAGATGGGGCGGCCGTCCTCCGTCTCTATATACGCCAAGGTGAGGTTGTTGCCGTTGGTGCGGCAGTTCCTTCCGACCTTGGTCGCGGCTGCGGTGGTCGTGGCTGCAGCGAGTGTGGTGTTTTTCCCCTCGGGTGAGTCATTCCACTGCCTGCGGGTCCAGTACTTGACACGCTTGAAATTCTTGGGGAGTAGTGTCTCGTAGGACGCGAGGGGAGTGATTGATATCGGACAGGGCCGGGCCGTGGTTGTGGGCGCGAGTGTGGTAGGCGGAGGTGGAGGTGGTGCAAGGGTGGACGGGCGCATGTTCAGCTCTCTGCAAGGTCAATAAGAGTCAGTATATGCGCATATATGCACGCTAAGAGAGTCAAAAACCTACTTTATCTGCGTGAGAGCCTGGTTCAGGTTTGACTGAGCACACTGGTTCGCCATGTAAAGGTCCATGTACGCTTTGTTTCCACTGTGCAAGAGAGTGCTGTGATCGAGGGCTTGAACCGCCTCGATCCACGCGGGATCACGAAGATTCTATGGGATATAGCGATGATCGGTGAGCACTGAGCTGTGTATGTCACGTGCGACCTCGCCGCCACCGACGGTGAAAACCATGTGTGGGGCGTGGGACTTACCGGCAACATCGCCTGACCAGAGTTGGGGTAAATTCCAAGGCTGGTGTGCGGACGCTCGAGGTTCGCGGGGCCACTGGAGTAGGATTGATCAACACTGGCAGCAACGTTGGTCATGGCGTAAGGATTGTTGTGAGCAATAAATTGGGTCTGGAAGAGATCGCTGTTGGCGACGATATTTTCATGAGGGAGATCGCCATTGGAGACGGCTTTGGTGTACGGTTGGTTGGTATTGGTGACAGCGTTGGAATACGATCGGCGCATGGTGTTGGTGTATTGCTGCATGCTTCGAGGTTGAAAAAAAAAATAGAGATCAACGAGGACGGCGACGAGGACGGCGTGGAGATCGTGGGGGTGAGGAACAAGAAGTACTGGAGATCGCGAGTCCAGACGAGGAGACGCGGATACAAATCTGTGTCTAAACTCCTAAGTCTGAATATCCGAGTCTTAAAGTCAACAGCTTGTACTCACTCAACGCCATGCCATCGCAAGTGCGCGCAGCGCACTCGCGATGGCTGACTCGCGATATGATTAATGCACGCGCAGGTGCTATAATATTTCATAATACTGTATTAGAGGCAAATCTACCATACTGATATAATTAATTGGCTCTGTGAATGGGCACAAATGAGAAGAAATCTAAGCAATCTCTTCGGTGCCCCCCATATGTGAGATATCCAGTCCCAGCTTTTCCACCACAAACACAGTTGGGTTTCCTTCAATCCAAGAGTGGCGAGGCATGGGAACCATTGCGATGACCGATAGGATGTCCTTGACATTGATTACGCGGAGGGAATCAGCGTCGGGGAGTGTGCATGCGCGGAGAGTGTGCTCTGATTTTTGGAACAGAGTGAGATCGTGCGGCGGGTACATAGACACAAGGGCAAGCATTCCTCCGCCTTGGTAGTCTGATGGGGCTGGGAAAAAGAAATGAACCTCAGCAAATGCAAGTTTACCGTCCCTTTTTAGCTGAGAGTTATTACATATAGTCAATTATTGGGTGAAGAGATCGCAGACGCAAGGGTGAATGTGCTCATACCTTTATATTCCTGGCCATGCGAACATTTTCTAGGGGCCTTCGCTCTTCCTTCCAAGCGCACCGCGCGATCTGACCGTTAGGCAGGCGAATGCGGGCCCATCTGACAAGGCGGGCTTGGGTGTAATTGTCCATTTCCCCCTGTAGTGCCTCGCAAATCGCGAGGCCCTCACGCCCTGCGATCTTCTGACCAGATCCATCGCGAGGGTGCAGCGCAGTATACCCATCACCCAGCTCGATCGCAATACGTTTTTCAGGTACACCGCGATTAAGGTCCAAAACGAGAGCCTTGAGAGCGTTTACTTGGCAGCGCATAACGGCTCGCTGCGACAAGTTTGCGAATGGATTTGACGGCTGCTTGATCTCCTGCCCAAGGTTGCCAATCGTGCGCTCCATGGGGTATTGGGAGGTGTATGGGAGAGGGCCGCCGCGAGCGGTCTCAGGCGCGAGGTGCAGGATGTTGTGAACACTCTGCCGGCAAAAGTGTATACGCGAGACTTTTTGTTGGTAATATAGCTCCTCGTAGCCTTTCACGTACTCCACGGCAGATGTCTGTGCGATTCCTACTTCTTCAAAAGAAATTTCGCGCTGGAACATGATACGGGCGACTCGAACGAGCTTGCAGAAGTTGATCCAGTACTTCTCAGGAAGTACGTTGTAGAATAAGCCAGGGCCGAGACCATACATATAGTTTTGATACTCGATCGCTTTGTAGCCACTGTTGATTTTCTGGGCGGGATTGCGCGGGGGGCGGTCAAACGAGCCAGGGAAATAGGGCCGTGTATCTGCGACCGCTCATCCGTGCGCCTCCCACCGATCATTGTCCATGAAAACGGCCCACTCAGCCCATGCATCCTTGGAATCAGGTGCGATGCAGTCCATTGTGCCTCGCATGAGTCGGTGGTGGAGTTCGGGTATGTTGAGATTTAGCGCATGCATGATATCGAGGGGGAAGAGATCAGTGATTTTAGCGCGGTGTAGGATGCCACTGAAGATCGTGGGCTTTGCGATACCGGTCTGCTTGCGACGCAGTTCAAATTGAGTCTGGTTTGCAGATGCAAGAACAAATGCCAGCTTGTTTTCGTACTCCTCGATGGAGCGTGGTGGAAGAGGCCGGCTGACATCAATGCTGTCGTGATCGCAGCCTGAAACATTGTAGTCGTGCGGCTTTAAATGTGCGGGGTAGTAGCAAGGGGCGCCCGGCCTGTGTCGCCCAACAACAGCGCAGTGAACACGGCAGCCTAACGCACCCGTGTGCCCCACAGTGCCGTCTAGCATCGCAAGACCAGGTCCATCTGCGGTAGCAAGCGCGAGGTACGGATTCGTGTCAATAACCTTCTTTTTGAGCGCATCCCACATTGGAAGCCCCTCTCGCTGCAGCGCTGATAGATGATGAAGCCCAACATAGAGATACGAATCGAAATTCTTTGGCTTTCCAGGGATAATTCCACCTGGGAGAATATAGCGCTTTTTATACCTTTTTTGGCCGCAGGGGTTTGAGTAAGCGTAAATCCAGCAGAGCGCGCAATATAGCGTTATTTTGTACCTTTTTTGCGGCGAGAGATTGAGCAGAATCCAGATGTAAATCCAGCAGTCCGACTTCTTGTCACGATAGAGCTGCACGCCATCGACAGAGAGCACAAGTACTGGGTCATCTTCGCTGATTTGACCATTTTTGACCGCATCGCAGTACTTGGTTCCATAAAGTGCATCCTTGTAGACCTCAATCTTCTTTTTTTGTTTGAGCTCGACAAAGATGCTCTTTGTGGTCTCTTGAAGGTAGAGCATATCTGTCGCACCCTCGGGGGTGCCCCGTTGCGCTTGTAGCTGAGGTCCCAGAGGCATCGTGTGGAAAACTTGTCGCGGCCGCTTGACCTTGCCGCCTGTCGCCTCGAGAACAAGTGGATCATAGCGCGGCTCACCACAGTAATAGCATTTTGTGAGCGGACCAAAGATCGGACCCGTGTACGCATGGCATGATTTAGGACACATGTCCACAGGCAGAGAGACGACGCCTGTGATTTCTGCAAGCTTCTTCTTGACCTGGTCGAAAGAAAGCAGGCTATCCTCTGGGTGGCGAAAACAAACAGCCTCACAGATGGCGTTGTAGCATTCGACGGAGATGTTGGGCGAGGACAGATATAAGCGGAGGGACATGATTGTGTCCGGATCGTCCATCTTGGGTGGTGCTCGAGGATATTGGAGGCGCTCAAGAACTTCGGGCGGGAGGTTTTCATCATCGAGTGATGCGTGCTTCAACGCTTCAATGTAGGCGTTGGCAATCCGATGTTCGTCTATCAGCAGCTCCTCCGGCGTGCTCCCGGGGATGCTTGTTTCACCAGAGTCTTCTGTACGTTCATCATGTAGCATGTCGTCATCGCCATATCTATCCTCGCCATATCCATCCTCGCCTCTGTCGTCGTCGAGGTCTTCATCTTCATGGTCGACTCCCCCTGCGATCGCCGCTGCAGCGGCAGCTGCAGTGGCGGCGACGCTGCCTGGATCAACCTGGGTATGATATTATGTGATTGTAATGACCGTTGGCCAACTGATAAAGCGCACACAAATGTGTATGTACGTACCATGTCATCCTCATTTACCTCTTCATCGAGATTATTCCCAGCGACGTCTTCATCCTCCAAAATCAAGTTTTCGAGCCCAGCCTCCAGCTCTCCTATTGTGAGATCAAGAGCGTTTGGCTCAGAGAGATTGGCGTCCTCCATGTCTGCATCGCCATTGTCGTGGGATTGGTGATCGTCGTCGTCATTGCCGCCGCCTAGAAAGTCAAGATCTTGATATTCCTGGTCGTATTCATCACCAAAAATCGAGAGATCTTCGTCGGCCTCGTTTTCTCCCCTGAATTGCGAGCTGGCTGACTTGCCAGCCGAACTGCGCGGGAGACTGCCGTTTTTTTCGAGCCTACGGTGGCAATAGAACGTCGTGCTCGGCAGAAGTGTGGGTATCCTCTTGCATACTCTACTGCAAGCACACCATTTAGGCGGGTTTGGTTCACGAATGCGCGCGCGTCGGGCCATCGCAAAGAGGCTGGAGTAGATGTTAGAAGACAGCGGCGGACCAGGCTATCGAGACGATGGAGGCGAGAGACAGAGTTTCAGAGGACGCAGACAGCATTGCACAGAAGTTTTACTTGCGCAGATATATTGGTTACAAAGCGACTGATAATTAAAGGCTATGGCATGGTGTATGTGGGAGATCGAGCCTTAACCCGATCCAACCTTGTTAAACCCGATGGCCGGCACAGCCGCATGACACCCGTTCCACCAGAATCTAGACAAACCCCCTGGAAACCAAACCCTCCCAGCACTGCGAGACCTGGACCCGCTGAAAGGACGTGTCAGCAACGATTGAAGTTATAGTGTCCGTAATTGAATAACAACGGTTTCGAGTCGATTGAACTGTTATTCCGCTGGCCCTGGCAGACATTGAATGTGGCCACTTCAATGCTTTTTGTCTGCTGCCTGTGTGTTCCTTTATCAACGTTTTAGTTGCCTTATTAACAAGATTTACATGCTTAAAATCAACGCATCAACAATTGAAATTGAGATGGGAACACACTGAAATCGAGTAGATACGTCTAGGCGGGGGTTTACTTATTTCTTACTTTCGGCCTTGTTAATTTTGCTAACCAGCTCGGTAATTTACTATATTTATGGACTATTTATATACAATATAGAGAAGCGCGAACGCTGGGGAGATAAACCCTAACCCTATCTTCTGAGCGCAAGGCCTTCGAGCATTACTCGTGTCGCACAGATGCTGTGGCCGCTGTGCAAAGGCGGAGAGGAGATGTGGGGAAATGTTTAGACAGAATAAAATTGGACAAGTCAAGGCCTGACCTGGACGTTAGCACGGCGGGCAATCAGCGGGCGTTGGGTGCGTACGTGAGATGAAGGGTTGGGGACAAAGGCGGGGACGAGACGAGTGATGCGAGCGGCGAGGGAAACGAGGTGTCTTTATATAACAAGGTCCCATCGATCCGGGGTCCCACCAAGGCTGTACCCAGGCACATGTGATCTCGAACCCTGACTGAATCGCATGTCATGCCCGATTGAGCAAACGGCCGATTGGGTGAGAGCCCGGAAATCACAATCTGGCTCGCAAACGATATTTTGTGGTCGTGTACGAATCAGAAATGGCTAAGTCAACAAAAAGAGTGTATGATAAACATTGAAAATCAGTGTCGCACCGAGCGTTGGATTTAGAACGCCGGGTTTTCATTACTGGCCTGTTCGAACAGCGAGGGGAAAGGTCAAATGCATCAAACACGTTCACCGGCACGTTACCGCTTGAACGTCACAACTACTGAAACATGATTTTCAGCGTAACATCTTTGGACAGTCAACGGGTCCAGGTTTCGCAGTGCAGTTGAACCCACCCCGGTTTTCACTGGGGTTCAACGTTCAACTCTTGACCTTGTTCGCTTCTCCGCAAGGCCAGCCGGCTCATGAACTGCTTTCCAACCTCCTCACCAGCACAATTATCTGCACGCCTTAATCCCTTCCCGCGTTTATCAACAGCCAATACAATGCCATGTGTTCGAACTTCGTACACTTCGATTCCAAATCCGAGGGAATCGGTCCCCCTCGCATACGTCGCCAGCGTCGAATACGTGGTCGCGCATGACGCATCTGTGCCGACACTGATAAACCTAGATAATCCCCTCGAATTAATATCATCATTATTACTTTGGCGCAGACGATATGGAAATGTGCGCGCGTGGCCTGGATTTACTCGTGCACTGAGGCCTGTCGCTAACCAATGGACTTTTGAGTAAGCTTAAGCTTTCTTGGTCAAGAATCCTGTGAATGCGCAGCTTAGTCATTTTCGAGAAGCCAGCACCGGCATAGGAGCTCATACTGGCTGATTTGGCGCTATCTGATGTCGTTTTGCTCTCGATCCATGATTCTTCCGCAGAAGATCCTATACATATGGGTAGTCTTCCCCTCACAGACAAGATGACGGGCAGCAAGACCCTTGGCACCGTACTATATAGCCACTCGTGGGGCGCTGGCGGCGCATGCACACCTGAGATGCACCATACTAAGGCTTCTTTGCAGCTCGCATGGTCGATACTTTCTCAGTGTTTCATTCATCGTCTTTTGTGCTATCTGTCCTTCAGGTCGCAGAGGTAAGTTCCCAACCTGTTGGGGCCCGATCTGCAATGGATTTATCTCGAACTTGACGCGCAGCACCCACGCCCCCTTCTTTCCTGCACGTGTTCGGTGAACAAGGCGCGCACATTAACACGAAAATATTAATGGCTGCTACATAGCATTAAGCGCTGGCGCCACATTACTTTCCCCATATGCCGTGGGTTTCCTTTGGTCATGCCTGGCGAATTTGATAGCTAAGAACATTCTCGAAATCCCTGTGGGCATCCAAAAAGCGGGCAGCACTTTGGTAGATACAAGAGGCCTAATATGTGATAGGACGCCCTGACCTGACGCACTGTTACTTTGCCCCCCACGAAACAGCCTGCACCTTTCACAACAACCGCACGACAACCCCTTTCTGCCCAATAATCAGAAAAGTTACTCTTGCTTCACCATTCATACTTTCCTTCGCCACACTGACTCCCATCGTCATAATCGCTCCCAGCGCATTTCTCCTGACATGCCATCCAACTCTACGACACCGGCGACGAGCCCCTCTCTTTATCAACATGATGAGCGTGGCGAAGGAGCTATTGCTGCTCCCCAGCAATCGCGCAACAAGCGGGCGCCTGATGACCCTGAGCAGGGTGGGCACCCACCTAGCTCGAAAGAAGTGCTCGCGGAAATTGACCCTTTTCTCTACGCGATTGACGCGTTTGAATGGAGGGAGTGCGTGCGCCATGTGGTTCTCGTCAACATCCATCGTACTTCGCAGGAGCATACTCGGGCGGACACGCTTTTTAGGCCTGGTTTCAAAGCAAAATTAATGAGCATCACAGATACTTGGTGCAGTTCGCGGTTTTGGGAGGGGAAGGCTTGCTCAGATAAGCGTATATATCCCCCCGAGGCCAATCCAGGTATGTTCAAAGAGCGCTCGATCCCAGCATTGATCGCGCTGGTCGATCTGCTGGTGTCTGCCGGCATGGGTATCGAGGGCGACCTCCGTGTCACTCCTGAAATTGGATTAAGGCAAACGTCGCCCTCAGGATTTCGAGGCTACACTTGGCGCCGAACTCCACTGAACGCAGTCATCAACAGAATCTGCGCAGTCGAAAGAATGATCTATGAACCGGCCCCGGGACGAGTGTACGATCGAGGCAGTCTTGCCATTCGGCTAGACTATTTGTTCGGCGTATTCAAAGTTCTCGTGAGCGCGGGTGCTAGCTGTTGTGCTCACGACCCGTCCCTGCACGGATCTCTCGAGTTAGCATGCACCTCACCGTGGCAATGCGGGCCGTCGTCTCACTCTGGGAGGATATTTTCGTTGCTTCTGTCAGCGCGCGCTAGCTTGTGTCCGGATTGCCGGGAACTGGAGGAAGTGGCGTGGAATCACTCTGCCTGGAAATTCGAGCAGTTAATGCAGCTCAGGGCCCACGATTTGAAAAAAGATCTAGTGGGTGTGCTGTTCTCGGCGGTGAGCATGCCCTAATGGCAATCATTCGAGAGAGCTTTGCTAATCGCCGTCTTTGTTTGGTGAGGTTGGGAATCGTGCAAAGTCGGCAGAAGAAGAAGATATGCAGATCCACATCATACGACGTCTGGTTCAGGCTGGCGCGCGACAGGAACGAGAAATCCATAGTGATAGGCGTGAGGGGATCCTTCCAGCGGCAATAAAGTGTGGTTGCGGCTTGAAGGTGGTGGAGTGCCTGGTCGACATAGGCGCGAAAATACCACCGTCCCGGGAGGACACCGACTCGGTCAGGATACAAATGTGTTCGATGGAAGTTGTCGAATATTTGGTGCGGAATGCCACCACCGTCAACTTTCGAGTTTCGAATCCCACCGCCCTCCACGGTCTTTCCCCCACAAACCACGATCTTTCCCCCACACACCACGATAACGACCGTCCGGATTTTCTTGCAAAGTTTAGGCATTTGGTCAACGCAGGCGCCGAAGTTGACGCTATGGACAAGTTTGGCCGTACACCCCTGAGCACATTTCTGTTCTTTGTGGCTGTGCTTGACGCGCCAGTCGTCCAGGCGCTTTTGGACGCTGGCGCCGATCCCAACCGCGGCGACTGTCTGCATGAGTCGCTAAATCGGAGAAACCCCTCTCCAGAAGTGACGAGATTACTGATCCGACATGGGGCGGATGTCAACAAGGGGAGCTCTGAGCGCTGACGTGAGTGCCAAGGATATACATGGCAAGTCACCGTTGCACAGTGCTTATGATAATTGGTGCCCCGATCCTTCTCAGCTCGACCTGCTTGTGACTGCTGGCGCTGATGTAAACGCGACGGATCACCAAGGATCCACTCCGCTGCATGTACTGGCAACCGCATGTCCACATAAACCGACCATCGCCGCTAATATCGACTTGCTTGTGAGCGCGGGCGCCGCCGTGGACGCGGCTGATGCTATTGAAGGTCGCGCGCCACTGCGCATCGCGGCCCTCCATGGAAATTCTGTCGCGATGGAATGCCTCACCATCGCCGGGGCATCTGTGAAGGTATTGAACCCAAGGGGTGGCGGACTGCTTCACTATGCCGCATGCAGCTCACGCGCTTTCCCTGTGCCCTTTCCCCCACCCACATGGGCTACAAATATGGACATCAATTCGCGCGATGACATGGGTCTTTCGCCTCTCCACTGGGCTGCTAGGGGTTCGCATAATGAGGAAAACCTGGGGTGGATGCTCAGGGCAGGTGCAGACACCAACGCACGCGACCATCAAGGTCGCACGCCTCTTCACCATGCTGCTAGACTCGGGACACCCCGAATTGCCAAGCAACTGGTTTCTGCAGGCGCAGATCCGGATGCACTCGATCAGCAGAGTGACACACCACTCCACCTGGCTGCTCGCGCGGGCTCATACGAAGGTGTCATCGAATTGTTGAAGGCAGGCGTGAGTGTGCCCGAGGCTGCTATTGAGGTAAGCTTGGTACCTTCCCCCGATGCTGAGCCGAGCTGATAGATATCTCACCGTGTCATGTAGTTGGGGGTGCCCTTGGCCTTAAAAGGAGACTTTGATTTCTTCACAAGGTTGCTGCGTATGGTGCAATTTTTACAGAAGGCAAGATTGCACAATGCATGCTCCGACTGGGTCAACCTGCTGAATAGTGTCTCAGGTTCCAAACTCGTCTTCACTTGCTCGCCGACAGCTACAGACAACACTTCTCGCAAATTTACACGACGTCTACAAAATCTACCCCCTGCGGGCGCTTCAAGATTGGGATAAAAGGAGGAGGGTCAAGGCGCTACTGGGCTACCTGCCTGGTACGTTCATAGCCACATCAGGTCCATACCTATCCGCTGCATACCAATGCCAGTCCTTGCTTGCGTTTCACCCATGTCAAGTTTACACTATGCAAGTGCAGAGACTGGGCCAAGGTGGATTTGGGGATTGTTACGTCGGCACGTTCTTCGGGCGTTCGGTTGTCAGCAAACATCTGCGTTTCTATGAGCCAGAAAAATATATGAGAGTGCGTCATCCCATCCTATTCTTGCGAACGTGGCAGCTGAATTCAACGCATCACCTTAGCATCTTTTGCACGAAGCGGGAATATGGAGAAAGCTTGATCATCCCAACATCATCCCCTTTCTTGGGCTACCGTCGATAGACGGTCTCCCTCACCTCATGTCGCCGCTCATGCAAAATGGCGGTGCCGATGATTTTGTGAAGAAGAATCCCAATGCGAACCGGCTTCGATTAGTGAGCATGCTCCACCCATTCATTTTTTGCACGACCACACCTCCTTACATAAAATTCGTTGCTCAAACCAAACCGCAGCTCGTCCAAGTTGCTCAGGGACTCAATTATCCGCACACGCGGGATCCGCCTGTAATCCACGGGGATTTGAAGGCGGTAAGTATCCCAGGCCTTTCAAAGCACACCATTTCTCCGCGATCTCAATCGCGTATCTTCAGAATAATATCCTCGTGTCCGAGGATGGCTCAGCGTGCATCTCAGACTTTGGACTCTCTTGAGTGCACGAGGAAACTAGCTCGGCCATCGAGAGAACGCCGAGCAGTTCATCCACACCCACATCAATTACAATGGCATACCATGCTAATTTCCGGTGGGGAGCTCCTGAAGTACTATTGGAAGACATGCACCGGACGCCAGCATCGGATATCTTTTCATTCGGAAGACTCAAGGTTGAGGTTAGCTTAATTTGCTTTCTCACTTTCAAACAGACTGCTGTATGTTGAGTACGCTATGGTTAACGACAATACTAAATGCAGATTCTCACAGGCGACATACCATTCCCGGGCCTCCCTGATCGCGTGATCGTCCAACACATAGATACTGGCCGGTACGATAGGCCAACTGACAGCGATGCGGTTGCGTGTGGACTAGATGACGATATGTGGGCGCTGATCTTGGAGTGTTGGGATCGGGACCCACTCAAGCGTCCGACCGCCGCGCAGCTTGTAGAAAGACTTCGTTGCTTGCCCGAACCTCTTTCGGTAGGCCCAAGCTGGAAGCCCCGCGAGAAGGAGAAGGGTGCCGATGGTACCGGTTCATCATTGTCGCTTTCTTCGGGGATGACGGATTCGACGGCGGGCCTCAAGCCTATGGATATTTATCGGCGCAGTTGTGGAATATGAAACGCACGCAGATGTTTCTACGTTGTCGTACGATATTTCACTCCTGGGATGCTACATCACACTTATATTTCTTGTAGCATCAAATCATCCTCTTCGCTCCGATTCTTGAATAATGAAATCATTCAGTGGCCATTATCTGCCATTCGCTCGGCGTTCGAGCTCACGGTGAAAAGATAACTTACTACTCACTTGACGGCAAGACGGCCCGGGGAGAATTCAAATTTGGAACAGCTTCGTAATATTTCGTACCGTACATTTCCAGCACAATTTAACCCAAGTACATGGAATCGCGCCTAGTCGAATCCCTCCCCGACAAATCCCTCCCCGTCCCACCACCAAACCAACCACGCGTTCACATTGTCCTGGTTCAAAGGCGTTATCCCTCCAAGCGAAGGGGCAAACCGGACCGCTTCCTCCGTTTCCAATTTCTCAGGTATGGCGAGAGTGGCCTTTCGAAACCAGTCAAGGAGTAGGGCTGCCGGGTTGGAGACGTTGTGACGAGGCTTTTTGTTCACCTCATTAATCCACTTGCCAAAGCACACGAGCTTTCCGCCGCGGTTCTCCGCGACCCAGCTTATGACGTTCTTCCATTCAACGGGGTGTGGGTGAACGAGATGGAGGGGCGTGCGTGGAGTTTCTGGCGTGTATAGTATTTCACAAATGGCTTTGGCGGCAACATCGGTAGGCAGCCAATCGACATACTATATAGTGAAAGTCAGCTAGCCGCTCGATCAAGACACTGGGGACCACTCACGCCGTCTACTTCTGGAAATTGTCTAAGCCCCGTTCCTGAGTCGACCAAGCGAGGGAACCATTCTTGTTGTTTCCAATTCCCGTTAGAGGTGCTTCCACATAACTGGCCAACGCGAACAATAATGGGACGCCATCCACGCTCATCTTCCTCACCCTTCCAGCCTTTTCCAGCGCTGCGCAAGACTGTTTCGGCCACCCACTTAGACTCGCCATACCCGGTCCCCACCGGGGCTTGCGCGGGCTCGACGAATTCTTCTTCGACTTAGGTGACAGATGAGATAAACATTTGGCCAGCGGTGACAGGAGCCACAAATACTCACTACGGTGTACCCCGACCGTACTTGTAAATAGGAGCCGCGGAGGCGTGGCACGGGGTGAGCTAAGTGCAAAGTCTGCAAGCTCTCGGGTGGCTTTAAGCAACGTCTCGAAATCCGGCAGCATTCGGTTATAATCAACAAGCCATGCTAAATAATAGAACGTGTTTAGCAAATAAGTAGATCCCATCTGATATCTTTCATACCGCAGTGGACGATATGTGTCACCTCCCTGCGTATCTAAAAAGTACATCAAACATTTCAGTATTTTGAAATCATAAGTTTGAACGGAATGAACCTCAGAATACTTGTCCTCGGCTATCCCCAATCGCGAGTCTGGTTGATTTTCGCACAACCATTTCACCACTTCCACTCGTCCCAACTCTTCGCTAGCCAGATCAAAGCCCCGGATATGTAACTGGTACTTGATTTCCGCCTTGACATCTTCTTCCGTCTCTTTCTTGGTAGTCAGGGCATAGATTCTGGTCACCGGCTGAAGCGACCTGTCCGTGAGAAGTTGGTAGAGTATGGCAGAACCCAAAGCGCCAGTAGATCCCGTGATCAGAATCACAGGCGGCGCAAGCTGAGAAACCGATGACAGATCGGCGCTTGGGGTCGGGAACTGACGCAAGTTCACGAGTTCGATCGCCCTTCGCTCCAAGTCTGCGAGCTGTTCTTCAATGGTCGGCAAGGCCCAGCCGCCTGTATGGTATAGCCCCAAGATGGCATCCGCCAGCTGCAACATAGATGGCTTGGAGTACAGGACATTTTGAGGAATCACTTTGTCAATGGGATAAGTCTCTTGGCCGTCTTTACGCCGAGGAAGCGGATACTTGTTAAGTTCGTTGCAGATTCCTCGCCAGATGGTTACGGCGGTTGTGCTGAGCTACCCGGTAAGTAAATGTTAGGCATGAATGGAGGATGACGGAGACTTGCCTATTTGCGCCGTAATCAAATACATTCTTGTCTTCGGGAATTACAGACGGTTTCGTTGAATGTGGGGCAAGCGGAGACCGTATAAGCGGCTTTTCGATATGATACTTGACGAGTTTGAAGATAGTATCCTTGTTGGGGTGGGCGGAATGAGGCACTGGGTCTGGGACTGGGACTGGGTCTGGCATGATGATCGATGACGATGGGCGATGGTTTCGAGCTCCTCAGGAATGCGCGTACTTATAGCAATTACTGCTTGCAGCCGGCGGTGGCCGAAAGGGAGGTATCGACCTCATCAGACCGATGGAAGCCACAGACATCGAAGTATGTCCCAATTGAGGAGGCTGGGCCTGTCCGGCGCAGTACATGCTTCTGTCAAGCACACGAGCAATCGACACAAGATATGCACGAGCCGAAATGTGGGCTTGAGCTATTTTGAGCGTTTCTGCCGATAAATGTACTACCTGCGTGTGCGACGCACTGAGATTCATTGGACGAGCGTCGAAAGAAGCCGGTCCTTCTCGAGCTCGTTGACAGGTGGTTGAGAGTCGATCGCTGTCAATCGATGATCAGCATGGCATATCTGATCTTGGCGACACGCTTGTATGCCCCCTTAGTTTCAAGAACAGCAACACGCTACTAATAAGAACGCGAATCCAGTAGGAGCCGGTAAGTCATGGCCAAACTTATCCCCATCAGAGACGCACCTCGATCAATGGCGAGCACGATGTGCTTGGCATGTGCACGCTCTTTGCCAAAGTGTTCTAGCCCTCATCCACATCGAGAGTAGGGCAAAGATTGGTTCATCCCTCCGGAGATTCGCAATAATATGATCTTTTCAGGCCGGATGCACGCCAGAGAGTTCTGTAGAGAGGAGTGAAGTGGAGGTTGGAAGTCGGAATCATCATTGAGCGCACCTAGCTTGACATGAGGGCGATGGAGCCTTGGCCTTGAGCTTGAGTGCTTGAGTGCGAGCTTAGCTCTGCTTAGCTTGAGGTCTGCGGAGGAGATTTATTACAAACCCCGCCCAATATATATGACTGACTAAACTAGCAAGTACTTTTGGAGTACATAATCATTAACTGTACGTTCCGCTTTTACCTACCCAGAATCATAGTACACTATACACATACCCGCTCTAATTTGTGGTCTCAAATACCAAGCACACACCGTCGTCCCCAGCCGATACAACCTTGGACCCATCCAAACTAAGCGCTGATCCAAGAATGGGCCCCTGATGCCCTTTGTGTTCCCGAATGAGTGTTCCGGCGCGCGCGTCCCACGTCCGGAGCGACTTGTCAGCTGATGCAGAAGTGAGGATGTGGGCAGAGGGCGCGGGATGGGGAAGAAGAGATGTCACTGCGTCCTGTGTGAAAAAAAAAAAAGCAGGTAGAATTATGAGTCAAGCTCTAGATTCTGACCACCATGCGTAGAGGGTAGATGTACGCACGGAATGTTCTAGAGTCGCCCTCAGCCTCATCGTCGCCAAGTCCCACACGCACACTTTCCCATCCGTAGCACCGGTGGCAACGACGCCAGGACCCGCCGCCGCTGCCGGACCAAACTCCACAAACGCGATGGACTCGACACTCTCATCGGCCCCATGCCCGTCAAGCGCGCCTACAACATCGCCTTTTGCGAGATTGACGACGCGGACACCGCCAGCTGCACCGCCTACGACGGCGAGTGTTGATGAGGGGTTGACTGCGAGGGATGTGATGCCCTCGGTGAGGCCGAAGCGGCCGTCGGCCGCAGAGAGTTTGAAGATAGGTGTAGCGGAGCGCGGGTCCCAGAAGATGAGCGCGCCGGTCGCGTCGCCAGTGATGACACGTTTTCCTAAGCAAATTAAGCAGGGCTGAGGTTGGATGAGAGATGTTGTTTGCGAAGTAGGCTTACCGTCTGGAGTGAACTGACCACACTGCACTGGGCCTTCGTGACCGGCTAATACTTGCATCGTGTTGCCAGATGGGACTGAGGATAGTATATTAGTGGGTCATTATTGATGGAATTGCAACAGGGGGTCAACGCACGCTGCCATAGCCATACGGTAGAATCATTTGAGCCAGCAAGGAGGACTTGGCCTTTAGGATGCCATCGAAGCCACTAACCACGAGATAAGCCATCAGGCCGTACTTCAACCATCGATCGGAGAACGGCACTCACCATCACTTCATCCGGTCCAACTATTTCCGTAAGAAATTCCCATGTTCTCGACGCCGCATCCTTTGCGACGCGTCTCCACAGGCGGACCTTCCCGTCCATCCCGCCTGTCGCGATTAGCTCGCCGTCCGTGCTGAATGCTGTAGCCGTCACGCTATCGGTGTGGCCCGTGAGTTTGGCGATCTGCTCGCCCGTTGTGATATCCCATAGATATCCGAGATCGTCCTCGCCGCCCGATGCAGCGATCGGGAGCGTCGGGTGAACAGAGACGGTGAACACGGAGCCAGCGTGTGTGGTGAATTGCTGGACGGAGTTGTCTTCCCAAACGATGTCCTCGGGGGCCATACCTTCCGCTTCACCTTCTTCGTGCGGGCCATCGTCTTCATCGTCGTCCATGGGGTAGTCCTCCGTCTCCTCAGGGATTTCAACAAGGACGTCGTGCGAGTCGAGGAACTCTTCCTCTTCGACCTCGTCATGGGCCGCGTCGGTAGGATCGGTGGAGGCCATTTCTATGGTTTTCTGTTGGGGGTGCGTGACAGAAGAGGAGGACGCGGCGGCGGTGGAATAAATAGCAGGCGCGGGTGGAGGGATCAAAAAGATTACGAGCGGGGATGAGTAAAAAGTCCGACGGGGTCCGCTCACTCATCTCGTGGCGCGGGGTCCGTGCTTACATACTCCCAGTGCTGAGTAAGCGACACGTATAGCGCCGCTGCCGAGCTACGAGTACAAGAGCTTGAAGTCGAGCAGCGCGCCGCTTTCCTTCCCACCACCATCTCCCAGTATGATATTCAAGCCGTTCTTCCTCGGCGCTGTCCTTGCGCTCCCCGCCCTCGCGTCCAACGTCCTCGAGCTATCGTCCAAGACGTTTGACGCCCAAATTGGCCAGGGCGTTCCCGCTCTCGTCGAATTGTCAGTCCTTCCGTGCTCGAATTTTTGACTCGCGTCCTTACTGCCTTTCTGTGTTGCCTTTAGCTATGCACCGTGGTGGTATGTAATGAGTGGTTCCAAAACTTGCTCTAGACACTGACTTGACTTGCTTTCCTGAACATTAAGCGGTCACTGCAAGGTCGGCCTGTTTGTCCTTCACTCTCCAAGTCGTAGTCTTACCTTTAGCCCTCCTCACAGAACCTAGCACCAATTTGGGAACAGCTCGCAGATGCATTCTCACATGCCAAGGTTCCATTCTACTCCAGTACCACTTGCTTGCTTGCATTCTCAACCCCGCCCGTAGGACCGAGTCCGTATTGTGAAAATTGACGCTGATGGCGATGGAAAAGATACCGGTGGGAAGTATGGCGTCACCGGCTTCCCCAGTAAGCACACATGGATTTTCAGCTGTCAACTCATCGCTCAAGCTGGTTGCAACTCAGCATTAAAATGGTTTAATGGTGACGATGCCACCGCCCCTGAAAATTACGAGGGCGGACGCGACCTCGACGCACTTGCCGCGTTGTGAGTGACCATATCCTTCTCGTTATATCGGGGCACGGTTTAACCACATATCGATCAGTATCACGGCCAAGACAGGCGTCAAGTCCAAGATTAAGCCCCCACCCGAACCCGTCACGCTCCAACTTAGCAGCGCGACCTTTGACAAGGTTGTCATGGACGCTGACAAGGATGTTTTCGTCGGTGAGTAATTCACTACTTGAGTCTTCACATCGATCTCATTAGGAGCTTGTGCATATGTACGGGACAGCCTTCACTGCCCCGTGGTGGTGCGTCCTTTCCCAACCGCCGTCCTAAGCCTATGCTTACTGATGGTAATATGCATTTTTAGCGGCCACTGCAAAGCTCTTAAACCTACTCTTGAAAAGAGTGAGTGCAAGGATGAATTATAAATAAATGAGCTTCCCCTTACTTATTTCTCGTAGTTTCCGCCACATTCGCCCCGGAATCCAAGGTATTTGGGCAAGCTCTTTCCCGCCTAACCCATCCCCGATCTTTTTTCCTTCGCTAGTGCATCATTGCCGACCTTAATGCCGACGCCGAACCAAACAGGCCCATTGGCGAGCGTTATGGAGTGAACTCCTACCCGACCATTAAGTTCTTCCCTCGTGGCACGTCAGACAAGGCCGCCGAAGACTACGAGGGTGGTCGCAGTGAAGACGCCATCGTTAAGTTCTTGAATGAGAAATGCGGAACCCACCGAGCTGTTGGTGGAGGCCTCAATGACTTGGTGAGCGTCCCCGTACTTTAAGTGACGCTCGTAATATACTAACGTGCTATGTGCGAATAAGGCCGGCCGCGTCGCTTCTCTCGATAGTCTCGCCGCTAAATTCTTGTCATTCCAAGATCAGCGCTCTCAGATCCTCGAGGAGGCTACCGGAGCTGCACAAGTTGTCGGTGGCCAAGCTGCGTACTATGTCCGTGTCATGAACAAGCTTGTCAACGGCTCTGAGGATTGGGTCAAGAAGGAGACCGTTCGGTGAGTCTACTGCTGCCCTTTTTTTTTACCGCATTCATCTGATTCGTCGTGGGTATGATAAAGCCTCCAAAACATCTTGAAGAAGAAGAGCCTCGCGCCGCTGAAGCTCGACGAGATCAAAATCAAGGCCAACATCCTCGCTGCGTTTGTGGAAAAGAAGGCGGAGGAGATTGTGGGCGATGTGAAGGAAGCCGCTGAGGGTGCCGCGGAGAAGGTCAAGGACGAGGTTAAGAAGCTAAAGGAGGAGTTGTAAGAAGAACTGGTTGATTTATCTTGCTTTGACTGTAAGAGTTCTGTGCTACGGATGAACACGAGCGATAATTATATCCGGGACTATTCGCCCATTAAGCCTTTAAACTTTAAGCTTTAAGGCCTGCCCCTATATACTGCACACTCGGCGTCTCGACGCTAATTGGTCCAAAAATTTAAGCACGTGAGTACTCAAGCGCTCAAGTACGAATGCACTCCTTGGTTGCCTTTGCATTTGAAATAATCGTCCATCCACCACCGACATCATCCGCCCTCAATACCGCATGTGTATACTATCGCGGCTGGGAAGTGCAAAATTTTGCACTTCGCGGTCCTCAATATTTGGCTACATGCTTTCCGACCCAATTTTTGCACAACAGGGATAAGAACCTCCCTGATGGAAGCCCAGCATCTCATCCGGATCCTCGTGCTGGTGTATTCAGAAATGCCCCTACTTGTGATGTGCGCTCGCCGTCGCGTCGTGAAAACTGTGGCTGTGTAAGGGAAATCATCCCAATCGGCGGGATTTCTCAACGATTTGCCCATACTTGGCAAGTAAACACGACCGAGGAGGAAGGGCAGGTCAAAATACATAGGATCACCAAAGGCGAGGAATTTTCATTGTGTTGTGGTGGCGTTATTCGTGATCTCGTAAAATTTTTGCACTTTCCAGCCGGCGATAGTATCGTCTCCGATGCGACGCGCCGCGTTTGCCCTAAGTAGGCGCCAACGCGTATTCGCACTCCGTTCGCGCCAACGTCACTAAGTACTCGCATCCATCACGAGCGATCCATCCACGAGTGTTCGGCACTACCGGAAGCTCCTGGTGCTTGTTGCGCACCTGACAAATTGGTGAGAACATAAGGAACTCGCTCTCCGGATTCCGAAACGAGCTCGCACGGTGACACGCTTCGCCCATCCTCCTCGCGCTTTTTTCCCAGCAGACCGTGTGTGACAATATTGATATTATTTAATGTAAGCATTGCCTTTGCATAGCATCTAGCGCTGAGCGCCGGTATCCCATCAAGCCGCTATGCCGGACGGCGAAGCGCGCGGCTGTCGTGTGGGCGTCCAACAAGCGAAAGGTGGTTTGATATATCATATATGAAGTTCACTCCCTCCCTCATCCACGCACTACACGTGTACTCTCCGACCTTCTCCGACTCGCCACTTGAACTATTCTCCCTCTATCTCGATCTCCGCGCTTACTCCCTGCTCCACGCACACACTCTATCACAGCGCCTTCGATGAGCTCGCTTCGTTACCACCCGTACACGCGTAGCGGGGGTGCTGTTGCTTTTTATCGGCACTCTCGTACTAAGATGGCTCCTGACGCGCCTGAGCAGCGTGGTCGCACCCCTAGCTTGGAGGAAGTGCTTGCAGAGGTCGACCCTTTTCTCGAAGTGATTGGCGCGCGCGAGTGGGGAGAATGCGTGCGCCATCTGGTTCTCATCAACGTACCACGTCGTGCCCCGCAGGGCCGTATCCACGTCGATACGCTTTTTGGGCCTGGTTTTATGGTGAAGTCGACGAAAACCACACCGCAAGTTGGCGGTTCACCTGCAGCGTCGTTTGCTCCTTGCTCATCGACCCCCCACGTTGCTGCGCGATGTCCTCATTGGTTCTGGGAAGGAAAGGCTTATTCAGACACACGATTCTTACCGCCCGAATTCAGGCTCAGCCTCTTTGAAGATCGCCTATTTCCAGCGTTGGCTGCGCTCGTCGACCTGCTGTTGTCTGCTGGCATAAATGTTGAAGGCGACTTGTTTAGATCTATTGACAAGGATAGTGTAAGGCCAGAGCATACCTTGAGGTATAAAATCTACAACGGATTCGGAACTCCACTGAACGCGGTAATCAACGGAATTTGCAACGTCGAGAGGATGATATATGAACCGGCCCCGGAACAAGTGTACGACCGAAGTGGCCTTGCTATTGTGTTGGATTACATGCTTTGGGTCTTCGAGACTTTGATAAATGCGGGTGCTAGCTGCGATCCTTGCGATCATGATCTGAACGAGACCCCGCCTGGGCCTCTCTGTGTGTTGTGCGCCTCGCCGTGGCAATGCGGGCCCTCTTCCCACTCTGGGAGGATATTTTCGTGGCTTCTGTCGACAGCCGTTAGCTTGTCGATAGATGATCGAGCGCTGGCGGAAGCAGCGCACTCGCATTCTGCTTGGAAAGTTGAGCGGCTCCTGCAGCTCAGAATTGATTATCTGGCCAGCAATTTGGCAAATGCGTTGTTTTGGGCGGTGAGTGCCATCTGGTTATACTATTACTCACCCGGGAGGGCTTCGCTAATAGCCCGTCTTTGGCAAGGTCGAAACGTGTGCACGATCGGCAGAAGAAGAGGAGATGCAGATTGACACCATACGACTACTAGCTCAGGCCATCGTGTGGCCCAAGCGAGCGGGCTTCAGGCAATCCCAGATCGACAATGATATCAACAGCAATCTCCTTCCGGCAGCGATAAAGGGTGGTTGTGGCCTGAACGTGGTGGAGTTCCTAATCAAGCTGGGCACAAACGTATCGCCCTCCGCACTGGCAGCTTCGGTTGCGCAGTCCGCGTGTTCGGCGAAAATCGTTGAGTGCTTGGTCCGCAGTGGCATCGACGTCAATGCTCGAGTGGATGATGCCACCCAGCTCCATACGCTTCTGACCATGGGCAGCATTGGGCACAGCGCAGATGGTCTCGCAGCAAAGCTGAAGTGTTTGATTAAAGCGGGCGCCGATGTCAACGCGAAGGACAAGCACGATCGAACACCCCTCGCCGCGTATCTAGGCCATCCATGGTCAGAAAGGGAGATCATTGAAGCGCTATGCGAAGCTGGCGCCAATTTCCGCCGCGACGCCCAGCTGACCCAATTTGACCCCTGGCTTGTGTGCTCGTCTCTGGGAGTGGCAGAACTGCTAGTTCGATATGGGCCCGATGTCAATGAAGTGGGCCGTTCCGGGTTGGCACCATTGCATATGGTATGCAAGCGAGCCGCCATACGTCCCATGTTCTGCTCAATTTCCAGTATCGATCCGGGAGCTGATCTGAACGTCAGACACAAAAGGGGTGGCCGTACAATATTGCATGGTGCGCGCAGCAGCATTGGGTCCGATGAAGCCAGCTTACTGCTGAACGCTGGCGCCAGCGTGAACGCCGTCGATAGGAACGGGCTCACTCCGTTGCATCTGGCAGTTTCATGCCATGGTTATGTGGACCTGATCCCTTTACTTGCCTTGCTCGTGTCTGCGGGGGCTGACGTGAACGCGACAAACGCCAACGGATCCACTCCACTCCATCTGGCTGCTCTACATGGGAACATTCTCGCATCTGAATATCTTATCGGCGCTGGGGCGGACATGGCTCGGTTGGATTTGGGGGGTGGTGGCTTGCTTCACTATGCCGCATGCAGTCCGTATGCCTTCCTTCCCCCCTTTCCGAGCGGATCCATATGGACCAATCTGGACGTCAATGCACGCGACAAAAAAGGTCGCTCTCCTATTCATTGGGCGGCCATGGGCATGCACAATTGGGCAAATTTGGAGGTGATGCTCGAGGCGGGTGCGGACACCAATGCGCGCGACCATCAAGGGCGCACCCCTCTCCACCACGCCACTCGGCTTGGGACGCCCCGAATTGGGAAACGACTTATAGCTGCAGGGGCAGATATCAATGGGATTGATCGGCAAGGTGACACGCCTCTCACCTTGGCCGCTCGCGCAGGGTCGTATGAAGGTGTCATCCAGCTGTTGAAGGCAGGCGCGGACATACCTGAGACTGCTATCGAGGTGAGCCTGGTCGCCTTTCTGCGACATACATCATTCAAATCGGGTTCACTACGGCCTGTAGTTTGGGGAGCCTTTGGTCCTGGGGAGGTGGGAGTGCGAACACTCAGCTGTTTTCTCAAGATTGCGACGTATGGTAACATTTTTAAAGAAGGTGAGGCTACTGACACATTCCACGGCTGGGTCGGGCTACTGATTGATAACTCAGGGCCCAAATTCGCCTTCACTTACCCGCCAACAGCTGCAGGTGACCCTTCTAGCAAACTTACATGACGTCTATAAAGATTATCCCTTGCGCGCGCTTCAAAAACGGTGCTTCAGGGCGACGTCAGCGACGATATTGAGAAATTTTCTTGGTACATATATAGTCACGGATCAATACATGTTTGATGTGCTTACGGAGATTATCTCACAGCTGCGTATCATTCAGACGTTGAAGTCAACGACATGCAGATGCGGATGTTAGGCCAAGGTGGATTCGGAGACTGTTACGTTGGCATGTTTTTTGGGCGCTTAGTCGTCAGCAAAAGGCTGCGTTTTCACTATGAGCAAGAGAAGTACATGAGAGTGTGTCATTTTTTTTTTTGCTCCTACGATATTGGCTGTTGAGCGCTGATGCGTCATCTCAGCACCTTTTACACGAAGCTTTCATATGGAAGCAGCTTCATCATCCCAATATTACCCCCTTCCTTGGGCTACCATCGATAGATGGCCTTCCTCACCTCATGTCTCCCTTCATGCAAAATGGAACCGCTGATGACTTTGTGAAGTTAAATCCGAAGGTTAATCGAGTCCAATTGGTGAGCATGTTGAGAATTATACTTATGCGTGAACTCACATTCTGAAATGCGCTCCCAGCTTGTTCAGATTACACAGGGACTCGAATATATGCACACACGCGATCCACCTATCATCCATGGCGATCTAAAGGCGGTACGTGACCTGCGCCATCGAATGCCACTTTTCCACCAGCTAAATGAAATTCTTTAGAACAACATCCTCGTATCTGAGGATGGGTCTGCGTGCCTCTCGGACTTCGGACTCTCTCGAACATACGTAAAAACCAACTCATTGGATACCACTCTCGCGACGAGTTGCCAGCCAACATCAGCACCAGGAATCACAATGGCATACCATGCTAATTTCAGATGGGGATCCCCCGAAGTGCTCCTGGAGGGTATGCACAGGACACCGGCATCGGACATTTATTCGCTCGGAAGACTCAAGGTTGAGGTTAGCTAAATTCGTCTTCTCTTTTATAGTTAAAGCAGACCCGCGTGGTTGACAATAAATACAGCTGCTCACAGGTGAAATACCGTTCCCCGACCTCGCTGATCACACGATCATACAGCGTGTGGCCGCTGGCTGGTACGATAGGCCAACAGGCGATGACGCAATCGCATGTGGGCTAGACGACGAGATGTGGGCATTGATTTTGGAGTGCTGGGAGCATGACCCTTCACGGCGACCAAGCGCATCGCAGGTTGTGCACCGACTTCAACGCTTACCCAAGCCTCCTTCGGTGAGCCCAAGCTGGAGACCGTGCACAAGGGCAGAGACGGATTGCGATGGGGGTCCCAGCATAAGGATGTCGATATCTTTGAAGGGCACAAATTCGACGGCGGGCTCGCCGACAGACCTTGACTAGCAATCCGAGCCTTCTCTCACGCCTGTGCACGTCAGCGTAGACTTGATTTACCTCTCGCTGGCATATTTCAACCTCGATCACATGGCTCTCCTTCCGCTCTCGCCCTCTTAAAAGGGCGCTCCCTCCGTGCACTGTCTCCGCCTTTGCTTCTTTCACAAGTAAATTCATATTTTTCAATACGCCGAGCACACTACATATATCCCTGATAGCCCTGTCTTCAGCAATACTTTCAGCTATAATGCCTGGGACTGAGATGCCATGATCTACTGCAACCGAGTAACTCCAGGCGCCGAGTGAACAAAGTCCTTGATTTCGAACCCTCCGGCAGGCTTCTCGACTACTCCGGCTTGCTCCAAAATACTAACCATGGGGAATGATGAATTCAGCGGACCAGGATCCACTAACACTTGAGCAAAGTGACCCACCTCAAAGTAGTTTGAAGCACATTGCTATCGATGACACTGCAGTCATTCACATATCCTACCGTCTGCATCCACGCCCGAACATCTTCCTCGGGGTACCCAAAGACTGATTTGATGAATTCAACGTTATCACCTTGGCGTTTTTCGGGAGCATCAAAGGCTCGGGCGTATTGTGTGAGGGATTGGAGGAAAGCTCGGAGCTCGGCCGGTGGAGCGCGGTCTGCAGAAGGGTGTGCGGCAATCAGCCAAGAGGGCCATGGTGTTGGCACGGAACCGATCTGTATATGTGCCAATTGGTCATGGCGAGTAGCCCGGAAGATTGGATTGAAAGGGGGAGCGTACAAATCGGACTTCGCCAGCGTCGGCGTGTGGCTTGGTTGTGAACCATTCCCAGAGGAACGCACTGGTGGAGCCGTCATTGACAGAAGCATTGAGACCTTCGAGGTTGTCGTTCACTGCCGGCCGTGTAAAATATGAGGCGGCGTGAGAGAATGAATGGTTAGGTAATAATACCTTTGAACTTGAGCTTTTCCACCTTGTTATCGCCCTCAGGTTCAAACCATCCTTGGTTCATGGCCATGACGCTAGCCACGGTCTGAGAGCCACTTGGAGAATGCATAGCGCACGTATAAGCCTTATACCTACGCTTCAAAGGGTTATTCCTAAAACGCACCTCCCGGGGCGAGAAATGCCGATAGTAGTTCCCCGTAGATCGGCGATCGATTGATATTCGCTCTGAGCGCCAGTGATTACCGCCCAATTCAAGGGAGTAGAAACATAGCTGCCGACAAGCTTGTAAGCCGTCGATCCGCGAGCGATTCCCGTAATTAGGGCATCGGTAAGGGCACTTGTGCCCATTTCATCGAAGGTTGAGCAGAATAACTAGAACGGGTGAGCTACAGATTCATTCTTACATCGCAACGTCGACTTCGTTATTGGTCAGAGCCGCAATGAGCTGCCCAGTGCCCCCTATCAACATAGGGGGCATCGTCAATATATATAAGATTTATAGTCCCGGTGCCTTTCAGACAGTCAAACCTGGGCAGCTGGTCAGGGTGAAGGTCTTCCCGTTATCAGCTTCGGCGAGCTGTTGGCGGCGGAGATCGCGCAGCGCCCGTCAGACGTTTTCACTCCACTTTTTGCGCATAGATTATACGTGCCTGCAGTACAGGCGAAGAAAAGTGCTCGTGCACATATCCGACGCGCAAGACCATTTTTATGTAAGACTGGCGGGAGGGTACTCGGTGGTGAGTGTCAAGAGCAGCGGCTGCCAAATCGCGTCGATCTCGCGATCGCGTGTGCTTACGTAGATCGCACGTGTTGTCGCCTACAGCTACTTAACCTCTACGGCCAACCGTCATCAACGGAAAGAGCAATCTGGTCGCTTCGAGTGCGCAGTCCGTGGCAACAACGATATTCTGAGGCGAACACGTACACCAACTCAAAAGTACACGTATACGCTCAGAGCCGTAGGGGCAGTTGCGCCATATTTAGCTCGCCGTCCGAGACAAAGATCCAGCACGATACCTAGTTGCTGAAGACCCGCAGAGACTAGCAATGAGCTCACTTGCTTTCTTAGTAACTGAACTTCAGGTACGCGTTATTACACCCAGCTCACCGAATATCCTTTACCCGGAAGTTTAGTCACTAGCCAGTGAAACGAGACGAAAGCACCCAGAAGTTAGAGAGGTACAGCTCTGTCCTCGGCAGTGGCCAATCGCGTTCTTATGTCAGCTCCGTATCCAAGGCAGCTGAGAAATCTCTGACCATTCTCCGTGCGTCGCCCGAGCAAGCTACCGCAAACCTTGCACGAGGTGCGTTTAGCTATACAGCCTCCTCTGCCCCTTGTTTAACCATAGTTGCAATATTCAACTAGATGGGCCACAGTCCGACGACCTCCTGCGCCCGGTTTTCATGGGATGTGCTACCAAGAATGCGAAAGTCGTGGCCATATCCCTTGGGTCCCTCCAACGCCTCATCGCCCTCAAAGCTGTACCCTTATCCGCAGTGCCTCTCATCATCAATACCATGGGGGAACTAATCAGCCAGGGTGTCGATATACAGCTCAGGATTTTGCAAACTCTGCTGTCTCTCCTCACCAATTTTCCTCAAGTTCACGGAGATTTACTGGGGGATGTGAGGATTTTTTTCAAGGTTGGGGCATACTCCTCATGGCTCTGAACGCGACTTTCTTTACAGGCACTCCTGTTATGCTTTCGGTTGCAAGAATCAAGGATCGCAGTCGTTTCCTCAACCGCCGCGGCAACTTTACGACAATTGGTTATGTTCGTTTTTGATAAAATTGCAGACGTGGACCCAGGAAATCAAGTTGCGGCTGATGAGGGCAACGAAGGTACTTATTTCGACTATGATTTCATGCTCAGTTTATTAAATGTGCATTTTTCTGGCGTTTTAGTTGCCGGTGGCGGCCAAATCGAGCTTCCCGATGGCACCATTGTCACTCTACATCCCTCTGTTCATGATGCGTTTTCTGTCTTTGAGGATTTGTGTCTCCTTGCAAACAACGAGCACCCCAATTTTCTAAGGCTGGACGCACTCCCGAAGACTTTTGCCCTAGAGCTGATTGAGAGCGTACTCACAAACTATCACGCACTTTTCCGAAAGGTAGGCTGTTGCATTTGGCGTTCTTGTCATTCTAGATATCTAATATTTAATTCCAGCGTACAGAATTACTGCTACTTCTGCAGCATCACTTATGCCCACTCCTACTCAAGGCATTATCGGAAAGGCCGCTCTTCCCGCTAACTCTCCGCTCCACCCGTGTCGTGTTCTTGCTGCTAAAGCAATTCCTCCAGGAATTGGTAACGGAAGCCGAGGTGTTCCTGATGCTCCTCATTCGAGTGATCGCAGGAGATTCAGATTCTGGTAGTATGGACGCGTCGGGGTATGGTAGGCCACATTGGATGCGCGTCCTGGCCATGGAAATCATACGAGGGCGAGTGCTTTTAACATCTATATCTATGTAATACTGATGCGACTGCTGTTTGCAATACAGACTGTGTGGTGATCCGGAATTGATACGATGTCTTTGGAACCACTTTGATGCTCAAGAGAGTGGTTCGAAAGTTTTCACGGCCCTCATCGCGGCTCTCAACCGCACTGCCTCGGAGAAGCCCGGTGCATTAGGCGTAGGTGCCCAGATGTACGGCGTCGGGGTTGCGCCGTCGCATTCTGATGGTGCTACTGGGGGGTCAGCGTATGGCCTGGACGTTGGCGCGATGGCAGGAATGGTTGCTCATGCTGCAAGCGCAACAGTCTCGGGTGTGGTTGGGATGATGGGAAACGAAGCGGGCTTAAGTTTAGAGGGCTCTGCTATGAAACTACAATGGTGTGTGAAATACAACACGAGGGAAGCCGTTCGCTTAATTATTTCCACATAGCATCGATCAACTTGATAAGGCTGAATCACCAATCATCCCCGACTCGTACATCTATTTGCTCGTCCTACAATGTCTGGTGTCGCTCTCCGAAGGCTTTGCTGCACTCACTCTTCCCCTTTACACTTCAATCGTGATCCAACGGCCTCGCAATGCGGGTGATGCGGTCGTACGCGCCCCCGCTGCGCTAGACATCACATCATTGCCGGAAAACGAAATGACCACAAAACAGTTGAAAACCGTGCACGACATGGTGGACAATGGATGGCCCGGCCTTCTCGCTTCGCTATCCTTCTTCATCTCGACAAACCTTTCCGAGGACCTCTTCGCAGATGTTCTGGGCAGCATCCAAAATCTGACGAATGTCTCCGGAGCTTTGGGCCTCTTCACGCCCCGCGACGCGTTCCTGCAGAGTCTATCCAAACTCGCAGTTCCTTCCCGAGTCGTATCTGGGCTGGAGAACTATGTCGAGCCGGCAACGCCACGTTCCCCAGGCGTCCTATCCGCTGAAAACCTTGGTCTGTCCTCTCTTGCTGGTTCGGGCCAGCCCCCTGGCCTTTCAGAGCGCAATCTCGCATGTCTCAAGGCATTAATCTCGATCGCGCTTTTCTTGGCGGGAAGCCTGGGACCAAGTTGGTTCAACGTCCTCGAGGCGCTCCAGAACGCAGATTATGTGCTTTTCCAAAAGGGATCGCGTACTGGGCATGTAGGGAAAAGGATGGGGTCTATCTCAGGTCCCATGGGGCATATGACGAACGCTCGATCGACTTCAGTGTCACAACAATCCGCCATGCCGCCAGCTCCTCAGAACCAACCGCTAAGACACCCCCTCTTAACGGACCTTGACTTGGAGAGTATACAGGTGGCAATGAATCGGCTATTTGATGCGTCAAAGGGGCTAGAAGACCAAGCGTATAAGTATTTCGTTGCTGCGCTATGCCGGCTGAGCGCCGAGATGATCGGTATGCAGTCTTCGGACCAGCTACAGATGACCGAATCGGCGGAAGAGCTGTCGCCGACTTTGCTATCACCCTCTCCGATCGCTTCGTCCAAAGCTGCCGCTCACCGCCGGAGAGCAAGCGGAATTTACCTATCCCGCACCATGGTGCGTATTGTAGTCTACGTTGTCCCATAGAATAATGCTCAACCTAAGATTAGCGCTCAGGCGATTATGGAATCGGAAAACTTGGCGTAGTCTCCCTATTAAACATCCATCGACTCATTTACCGCGATCCTGATATCGCGTGGAATGCCGTCACCTCCCACCTGCTTTTCGTTATCCGAGGGGCTTTTGTACCTCCCTCAATCAGGATCCAGGCTGCAGAGATACTGAACGAGATTCTCGTCGTCGTCCCTCGTAATCTTACATCGGCAGGCGAGCTCCAGGCGCCTGCGCAGCGACGTGTCCTGGAGGTACTCTCACAGCAGGTGTCGGCGGGCGCAACGGAAGACAATCCCGCTACGGTGCTTGAGATACGCCGGATGGGGCTGGAGACGTTGCATCAGATCTTACAATTCTCGGGTCATACGCTGGTGGTTGGATGGGAAATGATCTTCCAGATGCTTGGGAGCGTCTGTAAGTCTGACGAGGCCGAATCAGCGCCTCTAGGATCCGGAATGTCGACACCGGTCACAGCTACTTCACCAACTCGACCCCGTCCCCCTCCGCTCCAAGGCGCGCCACCCAAAAACAATCTCGTTTTGGTGCGCATTGCATTCCAATCTCTGACTCTTGTTTGCGACACGCTCGATATGCTATCCCCGGAGCATCTCCGGCTGTGCATCAGTACACTGGGTCAGTTTGGACGACAGCCCGATACGAATATCGCCTTGACTGCGGCCGAGAGCTTGCTCTGGGGCGTCTCCGATTCCATCCAAGCTAAACGTAAAGACGAGGAAAAAGAGCCGGAATATAGTGCATTGTGGATGTTCCTTTTATTGGAGTTGCTACGACTGTGCACTGACGCTCGCCCGGACGTGCGGAATGGGGCCATACAAACGCTGTTCCGGACGCTGCAACTCTATGGAGCTACGCTCAGCTTGCAGACATGGGATGAATGCGTTTGGAGGATAATATTCCCGCTGTTGGACTCGCTATCCATCGCCGCCCACCTTATGCCACCGCCCGCGGTAGACGCTTCTGAATCTCAATCCTCGTTTGCCACACATTCCTCTCCATCTCAGGCCTGGGGAGATACGAAAATCCTTGCGCTGCAATCCGTCGGCTCCGTCTTCCACGATTTTTTGGTTTCGAAAGTAATGCACCTCGACTCGTTCGATCAAGCTTGGGATTCGTTCCTAAACCATGTTACCAATACCTTCCTACAAGACCCACGATCTGTTAGCTCCGCTGCCTTACGCTGTCTGGATAAAACGTTACGGGCTTCAAAACAAGCAGAGGGCGATATGCAACCCGCTGTTGAAGCCGCGTGGGAGCGAGTTTGGGTTGCTTTCGATGAGATGGGGAAGGCTCTCGTTCGCGCAGAGCCGCAGTCACCTCGCGAAGATGGGACTGGGGCACCTTTCACGCAAGAAAGCCTGCAAGCCTTCGTAGATGCCATTCGCACTACGTACTCTCTCAGCGGGTCGGCGTGGGACTTGAACCGCCTAAGACGATTGCTGGAGATTCTGAAGGGAGTCATGACATATCCAAGCTCCCCAGATTACAGGCCCGACGTCGACGGGCTGACCCCTGTACAAGTGAGTACTCGTAACCCTCGCTATGTGTTTTGTTAACATATGGCACTCTAGTCTGTTGTTATGGATGCTATCAATGACATTGACTTGGCCGTGCCCGGGTCACCATCACTGATTCTTCGGGACATATCTGAATATGCTACGTTGGCATTTTCTGCGTCGTTCGAGCTCCAGAGTACCAAGGCGCCCGCACCAGGATCCGAAACTAGAAGACGCGTCGAGCGCATCACATATATTGCTCTTGCAAAGAAGACGATGCCTTTGTTGGTACAGCTGTACCTGCGGTTCGAAAGTCATTTGGATATCTATACTGATGGGACACTGGAGCAAGTCCTTGCGGTAAGAAACTGCGCCTCTGATCAGTTCGACTCGGGATAATAAATCGAGACGTATTCGCAGGCATACTCTATCCCTCTCAAGCTCAAATACGATTGTCCTGCACCATCCAAATTTGGCGACGATCAACCGTTGTGGAAAACCGCGACGACGAGCTTCCTTCATATCATGAAACACTGCGCCCACAAAATCAAGGACCTTGGAGATCGTACGTGTTCAAACCCTTGAATTCCTCTATATCCATGGCAATTTCGCTGATTTCATTACTTTAGTAATTCCAGGTGAGCGCGTTGAAGGTATTTGGCGCCAGGTCCTCGAGGCCTTTCGCGGTGCATTACTTGCGGACTGGTGCGTTGCACGATACTCCCCATAGCCTGCCAAACTCAGGTTTATCTTGTTTTAGTGCCGTTGCCGAGTCGTTCCCTCTGCATGTTCAAGAAGCCGAGGAAAAATTCGATTTGTCGCTGATAGCTACGCTGGAGATCGACGTTATCCTTCACCTGGGCGATGCACGGGTCCCTGATCATCTTGTAGTACGTGGAACCTCTTGACCGTCCTGATCGATGTTATAGTTACGACCCTGGTCTATTTACAGGTCCTTCTAGCCAAGACGTTAGAGAATGCGAGCCACTTGCACCAGGAGCCAGACTCCACGCCGATGCCTACTGGCAGCATATCGTCGCAGAAGGAGACCCATTTCGGCGCGCATCATGATACCGAGCAAATAGGCTTTGGAACCACAGGGCTGGGGTCTCTCCTTCCCCGCGAGCGATTCGCATATTGGTGTTTTGATCTTCTCTTTTTAATATGCTCCAACGTTGCCAGTGGTAGGAGCATCATTTTCTGCAACCTAGCGCAGCTTGTCTCATACTGACACCATTAATTTCATCAGACAATGAGGCTGCTCGGCGACGGATAGCATCGCTTTGCCTCCCTCGCTTGCTAAATCGATGCCACGTTGTCCTTTCAAGCTATCTAGCGAGCGCCTCGCTGAGAGGGAATGCGCCCTTCCCAAGGTGGGCAAGCACCCTCGTTTCTGCCTCGCTCTGTTGATAGAATTGCCCTATTTTATTACCAGAGCTCAAGAAGAAGAGCTATTGTACGTCTTGCGGAAACTACTGGACCTTCAGCTATGGCAGGGCAGCTTGTGGGCTGCATTTTCCGATAACCCTTCGAAACATTGTGTCGAGCCACCCAGTGCGTCGTAATCTAGCCTGTTATCATGATGGCACTAAAGCAGCTATTCTTAGGCATTGACCCTTCCCTTCCCGCCTCCGCGCTGATCGCCGATGCCGTGGAACGATCACCCAAAGCCCATTTGTTCCACTTTTACGGCATACTGTGCGACATCGCCTCTTTCCCTCAAAAAACGCCTTCAGCTTGGGTGATCCCTGACAATCCCCAGCGAAACATGGGCAAGTTGACCCGGCCGGAGTCGAGGAAGGCTTCCGGGGACTTTCCCGTTGGACTTGTGGGCGCGGATCGTCCTGATGGCGAGACCGCTGAAGCCGTGGAACTCGATGCGAGACACCTTGCCAAGACCTGTCTACGAGAAATTGGGAAAGAGATTGGTGCATAAACTTGGAGCCCTTTTATGCCACACGTCAATTGTACACTACAAACTTCTATAAATTTCGCGGCTGGAACAACGCAGCCCCAGGTGTAATCATGCGTACAGCTGGACGCTGCTGAATGCTGCTGGTGTAATAGAATGGGGTTAGGGTTACAAAAGTACTAGGTGCTTATTCGCTTACGTAAGGCAGCTGCGCTGATCACTCCACGTAACAGCACCAAGTCTCTGCGGACCGATTCTCACCAACGCGTCGCGTCTCATACGAAATGTCCCACAACGCGCCTCCTAAGTACATCCAGGCAGACGACGACGACGATATCGATGAATCTGCTATCCCGGGGTATTCGCAGCCCGCGTTAGAGGAGACAACACCCCTTCCAAGCGTAGACAAGGGCAAGGCGCGAGCTCCGGATGTCCTGGCGCCCCCTGGCTCGGGCTCCAGCTCTGGTTCTGGGGTTCCTCCGCCGCTCTCTGGGAGGATAGGGAACTCATCGGGTGCTCCGAGAACATCTACGCGTCAGACTATCGGTGGTGTGAGGGTGGAGACACGGTATGCTGCTAATTTCTGTGCGCTCAGCCAATTATATAGCATAACCTTGCGCCCTCTTGTCAGATATACGGGCGCGGATACCCTAGATGAGCCTATTACGACGACCATAGTACGTCTATTACTACTGAATTTTTCCAGCCTGTTACAAGTCAGTATGATTATAGGCTCGTGATCTGTTCTCAATATACACCAAATTGATCCAAGTTCTGTATCCCCGCCGAACGGGGGCCGGAAGAGAAGTTTTGAAGTGCGCGCCGCGTCATCTATGGCGACCTATGAAGCTTACAAAATGCCACTCTCCGCAGGGACTGGGATTTATGGGGACCACTTATCTTGTGTCTGGCCTTGGGGATCATGCTTAGCGTACACGTATGACCCTCTTTTCTGAGAAGTCCTCACCCGGGCTCACTTACGATGGTTTACAGGCTCCTCCTAGCCAAAGCCTTGGCGTGTTCACCGGTGTCGTTGTAATAGTCTCGGTTGGTTCTCTGGTTGTGACACTGAATGCTAAACTCCTTGGTGGCCGAGTGTAAGTATCCATTTCCTATATATTGTTTGTATATCTCTGACTATGAATTGCTTCCATTACGCATAGATCATTCTTCCAATCCTTGTGTGTACTGGGCTATTGCATCTTTCCTCTTGTGCTGGCCGCGCTAGTTTCCACGTTCGTGCGCGTTCTATGGATTCGGGCACCGGTGGCTATCGGGGCTTGGGCATGGTGTGTTTGGGGTGAGTCAAGAAGGATCTACTTAATTGTTATTAATACTAATATTAAATTATTGCCGTAGCTTCGGTAAATTTCCTGGACGGCACAAAAATCGAGCAACAGCGCGTCCTATTGGCCGTCTATCCCCTGCTGTGAGTTCACAGACAACATCACGCTCACATGATATTCATTTGTTTCCGTAGTCTTTTCTACTTTATCCTTGCCTGGATGATTTTGATCCAATGATCGGTGTATTCTTGCTGTTAAGGGCTACGTGCCAGCCCCAGTCGATTCCCAATTTCTTAAAAGCTAAATGCCTCACTTGAAGTGTTCTCCGATTAATAGACGCGTGCCACCTGGCGCGAAGCTCAATCTTTGCTCATTCGAAAGCTTGAGGCTTACATACATTTACAGGGACCGGATTTGGGAATCGAACCTGCCTTGTAGGCGTGCCAAGTCTAAACGAGTGCACACGACCTCAGACTTCGGGAGTAACATTGGGACCTTGATTACCTCCATAATACCGTGCACTATCTGCGTAGGCGCCGCACCACTATTTCTAGCAAAGCACTATAGCACAAAGGTTCATTTGACTCCCCGGCGCTACTTTTACCAATACTTGTGCTCCAGTAGCCATAATGCGTACGCGATGCTTGGTGGCCACATTCCTCAGTGACCGATCCCGCAGGGTTCGATGTTGCCAATCCAAGGCCGAGTACCTGATCGCAGCTGAGAAGCTTGCCGACGTGGAAATTTTTGCACTTGCGCTG
Organism: Botryobasidium botryosum FD-172 SS1; assembly: GCA_000697705.1. Classification (NCBI taxonomy): domain Eukaryota; kingdom Fungi; phylum Basidiomycota; class Agaricomycetes; order Cantharellales; family Botryobasidiaceae; genus Botryobasidium; species Botryobasidium botryosum. The sequence goes on from KL198087.1 coordinate 107,905, forward strand.
GGCGTCTGACCGAGTCTAGCTTTGAAGATCTGTGCTCTGGCGGTGCTTCTAGCGCCCGACATCCGCCCGGATGGATGCTACCTTCTGCTTCCCGCTTGTTCAAGCCTTCTTTCGGAAAGCATTCGATCGAGCTGGAAGCAAGGTGCCAGCGATCCTTCTTCACAGTAGCCGTTATGGAGATGAGGCACACTTCTTTGCGGACCGGAATTCCTTCAGCCATGCCAGCAAACTGATCATCTACTCAGCCTGTGGCATAAAAGGCGGAGCAGCACAAGCAATCATCTCACTACTACCTCTCTCAGTTACTCTGCCACCCCTTCGATTCCAATGTGGTCCAAAGCCATTGGCGTTTTCTCCCTCGTCGGCCTTGCCCAGGCCCACGTTACTGCGTTCCACAAGGCGATGTACTGTCTAAAAGTTTGTCTTTTTGGGCCCGTGCTCGTCGTCCTAGCTATCTCATGGAGCTTGAAAACCATAGGGCACCAGCGGGCAGGATGATCAAAATAACAATGCACCCGTCAACCCTCTCTTCAATCTCCCCAGGAATGACTGGTGGTGTACGTCTACAACAGCTTTGACTTCTCGAAGGGTTGATTCTAATTGAACCCCGCGTAGTCCATCACGTTAATGGCGTTCGTACTCTGAAGTGCTCTTCCTCTCTGCTACGCTGATTCCAATAACCTTCAGTGCGACAATTTCCCCCCGGCTGCAGGCGACTTCCTAGATCTGTCAGTTTTCCCCAGCTGCCCCTGACACCTCACTCAATTGACTCCCCTTTGGCGTCGTATTTTAGGCCAGCAGGTGGCAGTTTCACCGTCGAAATGGCGACTAACCGCGCTTTTACTACTCTATCATACGGGGGGCAGTACACCTCTGCTTGGCCCGATGGTGCGAACTACCCGGATAACTACTCCGGCAATCCTTGCATTACCCAACCAAATAGTAAGTAGCCCATTTGTATTTGGTAGGTTGCTAATTGCTCACATCTCCGTTCCCAAAAGTGCACACCAAGAATCAGGCCGATGCTGCAGGCAGTGCTTTCGCCATCTCGTACACGGTACGCAGTTATTTTGACAGGCTTTGTAGCCTAACCAAGCCTGACTCACTCTCTTTGATGACAGAGCGACTTGTCCAAGGTCACCCCCGAGAACCTCGTCGTATTCAGTGTTCGCTACAAGTAAGTCGCTACAAAAAAAGTCTTGCGCCGTATAGTACTGAGCACGAATGCTCTTTTCAGCACTCCTTGGAAGCGCATCGCTTCTTTCGACGTCCCCCCCGAGATGCCTGCTTGTCCATCCGGGGGCTGCATCTGCGCATGGGGCTGGTGAGCCCATCCACAACACTGTGCGCACTTGGAAAAATCCAGCTGACACAATTTGGCATCGGAAACTCAGGGTTCCAAATGGATGCGGAGAGCCCAACTTCTACATGGGCGGTTACCGGTGCCGCGTGACCAATGCAAAGAGCACCACGCCAGTCGCTACCGCCAAGCCGCCCGTCTGGTGTGAGGGCAACTCGGGAGCGTGCACCCAGGGCGCCAAGCAGATGGTCTTCTGGAATGCGCAAAGCGGAAACAATGTTGTAGTGAGCGGATACCAGGCTGACGGCCAGCAGAAGAGCCCTGGGTATAACATGAAGATGGGATTCCGTGACGGTATGTCGATTTCTCCTCGGTTTGTGTCGTGGATTGGTTATCTGACGAATGTCTATGTAGGTGCCCAACGCGACATCTTCCAGAAATAAGGCCGATGGCGGAACTGAGTAGCAGTCCCACCGCTTCTCATGTATTGTATAATGTGGCAACTATGAATGGATATATGTACTCAAGGTGTTTTCCAGAATCGAGCTACAGCTTTGACAAAACTGAACCATCCTCTCGTGACTGGCGGTGAGCATTGTGATTGGGAGTCGATGCCTTCCCCTGCAAGCAGTATATAGGATCTACCGGTATGGATCGCCAAGTTAAGTGGTTTGGCCATCCAACCAGCTTCCCAAAAGCCCAAAGCGAGGCCGCGTCCCCGATCGAGTCTTCATAGAAATTCAAAGTGTACTGGGAGATCTACGAAAAGTCCCCTCTTCGGGGCGAATGTATTCATTCTAGTCGGGAATAGAGACTGATCAAGTATGTTTGGACTCGGGATATAACGATACAGAAAGTGTATAATAAACGCAGTTGGAAGGTGTTGAGCAGCGGTCCGTAGTCCTTTAGGCCTTAGGTATCATAGTTTCCTTCTATTGGCTGCCCTCGGAACGTCGTCGTCGTTGTCGTCGTCTCCGTCATCATCAGACCATGCAGAGTCGCAGCTCGGGTCCAATATTCTCCACTTTACTGCAAGCCGCTTCGTCGGATCGTATCCCGTCTCGTCTACCAGCGCAAAGATTCCAACGCTCGATGGTCGAAAACGTTTCTTCGAGTGAGAGAGTGCTGTGGATTCGCGAATCGAGCCATGCTTGTATGCTGCCACCCGAGGAATATTGCCATCAAGCTCGCGCCCCTTGGGAACCCGACGCAATTCAGCGTGCATTTCGGTCGTTTCTTCCTGAAGGTCGCCTTGAGCTGAGAATGACACGTCCGAGTCGAGCCAGTGTGGCAAATGTTCGCCGAAGAACGGATCCGGGATGGGAACAGGGTGTCTGGAGATGTACTCGGGGGATGTGGAAAAGCGTGGTGAACCGGCGACTTGAACTTGCAAGAGGGCCTGCCAGGATGGTATCGCGTCCGGGAGCGGCGGGAGAGAAGGAGCTGGAGAGAGAGGCTGGAGTCCGGACTTGGGTAGTGAATCAAGGGTTTGACCATGGCTTCGCGCGAGATGGCTGATGAGGAGCTGGACCGTCTCAAAGGGCGCGCGGCTAGTGCAATCTAGGTATGAATCGCATAGGCATCTATAGCACCAGTTAGCAGTGAAAGAGAACTTACGAGGTGCTGGACATGTCAACTTTAGATGATTCAGATGCGCTTTTGCAACATGGTCAGCAAGGTAGTCGGCCTCCAGATATGCGTGGTGAGTGCATTTAGGAAACCGGCACACAAAGAGGCGGTTTGCTAAACCTCTCCGCGAAGTCTCAATAGGGTGCTTGGAATGAGCGTTAGGTCCCGATAGAAGATGCACTGCTCACATTTCGGAGGACGGCTGCTGGTGTCACACAATGAGTCTGTACAACATGCTGCAGGAAGCCCTTTCAGTCAGCAGCGCATCCCTGGAAAGGCTATCATCAATCAAGTATACTTACCTTATTGAGCAGTGCCCAACTTGCAGCACGGAAAGTGCATTCCGGCCACACACACTGCATCTCCCTTGCCACATTCTCCAGCAACACACGTGTCAGTCTATTCGCCTCCAACACACCATGCTGCTGATGGCCAAGAGTCTGTCCAGATACCGATGTGGAATTATGGACTGGGGCAAAGGAGAGTGGAAGAGTTTGGGGAAGAGCTGAGCAAAAGTGGTGGATCTGCGAAGAGAGCAGCATGACGGTCGATATCAATGGGTGAAAGTTACTTATATGCGGGTACAGGTATATATATGCTCCTGATTATGGTGGTGGTGAATATAGCTCATGCATGTCACCCTCGGCGCGGAAATATCGAGAGTCGAGCTATCCAAATAACAGCCAAACACTTGCCCACGGTGCAGTCGGGTCCAGCCCGGGGTTAGGTTTCCAGCCTCAGGATATCCTCAGGCTAGGTTACAGTGCCATGTCTCTTGGAGATTGAAGAAACCACTGATGCAACATTAGATCTTGTGGAAGACGGAGAGAGCGATCCAAAACGAAGCCCAGGCTGATTTGAGTTTGCACCAACCCGCCAGGTCAGCTCTCCAAGCTTCGAGACTTCAAGCTTTCAAGCTCAAGCACTCAGTACTCAAGCTCAAGCTTCATCGATTCATCCTGCACCTTTCCGATGACTCCAACGATCCAGTCATGCTGCACCCGCGTAAAGGCGCCTTGAATGCGCTGCCATGCCGCCTGGCCCAAATCTTTGTTCTTTCACAGCTTGAAGTGTATGCGCGCACGTTCGCAGGGATTGGACTTATCGCGCCCACAAAACAAATCTCGTTCCCCAGTTCAAGTTGTCAACAAAGGAGTGCATTCGATCTCGGAATTCTACATAGGCACTGCGCTACATCTAGCATGGCACTTGAGCAAGAACCACGCTACTATATTTGCGCTCCTGGTGGCCGTATGTATTATCTAAGTATGCGATGCTTTTGCGTGCCTCGTACGACGGCTTCGGATTTGGCCAGTACTATAGCTTGCGGGATCCGCCACTACCTGTGCGCAGTTGAGGAACCTGTCGACGTGGAAACGTGCCACTCTCCTCTCCACTCGTGCTCTGGCAGTGGTTCTATCCGATGTTATCTTCTGTTTCCTCCTCCCTCCTCTGGCAAAATTCGATTAAACTGTCAGCGAAAGGGAAGTGGCGATCCTCCTTCACTATGGGAATATTGGGCTTGGGGGCGGGATAAGATGTGATTTTTTTCATCAACCAAAACTGATTTCGCTGCGGCTCCACAGCCGGAGTTTGAACCAGATTTAATCCCCGACTAATAAAAGGCGGAGCAGTCGCGATCAATTACATCACTGCTGCTGCTCTAGCTTCCCATTTCCTCCCCTACCTCTTCGACTTCAATGTGGTCTTGTGTCGTTGCTGGCCTCTGTATCGTTGGCCTTGCTCAGGCCCACGTTACCGCGTTCCACAAGGCGATGTACTGCCTCAATGTCTGCTCTTTCGGTCTTATGTACATTATCTTGACCATCTCATGAAGCTGGAAATTACAGGGTACTAGCGGGAAGAACGATGAGAATAACGACGCCCCTGTTGCCCCTCTCTACAACCTCTCCAAGAATGACTGGTGGTGTACGCAATTCTTAGCTTCAACTTTTTGTAGAGCTGATTTTAATTGACCCCTATGTAGTCCATCACGTCAACGGCGTTCGTACCACTTATTCCTCTGTACCTCTCCTATCTCACTATAATGACCTCCAGTGCGACAAACTTCCTCCTGCTGCAGGCGATTTCCTGGATTTGTTCGTTTTCTCCGATTATTCTTGACGCATTACTTGACTGACCCCCTTCGGCGCTGTATTTTAGGCCAGCCGGTGGTAACTTCACCGTCGAGCTGGCAACCAACCGCGCTTTTACTACACTATCATACAGAGGACAACACACGTCCGCTTGGCCTGATGGTGGGCACTACCCCGAGAACTACTCCGGTAGTCCCTGCATTACTCAGCCAAATAGTAATTATTTCATTTGTATTTTTGCGGATTATTGACCACTAACGTCGCCGCTTTCAAAAGTGCACACCAAGAACCAAAAAGATGCTGCAGGCACTGCTTTTGCCATATCGTACACTGTACGTAGCAATGCGGTTTGCTTTAAATCGAACCAAGCCCGGCTCACTCTTTACAATGACAGAGCGACCTGTCCAAGGTCACACCCGAGAATCTCGTTGTATTTACTGTTCGCTACAAGTAAGTCGCCACAAACACGGTGCCACGCCGTATACTGACTGTGATTGCGCCCCACACAGCACTCCCTGGAAGCGCGTTGTCTACTATGACGTACCCCCTGAGATGCCCGCTTGTCCGCCCGGAGGCTGCATTTGCGCTTGGGGCTGGTAAATTTCTCAATATCACTAGCACTCACTTAATAATCCAACTGATATGATCTCACGCTGCAAATCTAGGATTCCGAATGGATGCGGAGAGACCAACTTCTACATGGGCGGTTACCGGTGCCGTGTGACTAATGCCAAAAACACCACGTCAGTCGCTGCCGCCAAGCCACCTGTCTGGTGCGAAGGCAAGCCGGGGTCATGTATGCAAGGTGCCAAGCAAATGATCTTCTGGAACGCGCAAAGCGGAAATAATGTCGTGCTGAGTGGATATCAGGCTGACGGCCAGCCGAAGATTCCCGGGTATAACATGAAGATGGGATTCCGTGACGGTATGTTGATTTCCCTCCCTCCCTTGAGGCTTGTGCTAGGTGTCGTGACGAATGTTCGTGCAGGTGCCCAGCGCGACATATTCCGAAAATAACGCCAATAGATGGTGAAACTCGCCTACGTCTCACAAGCCAAACGTTTATCTATCATAATAATATCACAGACTCTTGAATTCGTAGATGTAGATACATTCGAACGTTTATGTATTATAGAGATAATACGGACAACAACAACCATGGATTCAATTATCAGAACGTCCGAAACCAATGTTCAGTAAAGTCGTCTCGCCTCGTAACTGACTGTCGCTGGGTGTCGATGATGGCCACCTCAAGGGATTGCGACATTTTCATATACGAGCAACACAATTCACCGATACTTGGCGGGGAGAGTACCTAGCACCAAGGTATGACTGGTGTGCACCTGTGTGCACCAGTACTGGCGACCCATCACCCGCTGATTGACTAAATGGTATTTATAGCAAGTAGCATCACAGATTGAATACATGGTAGCTGTTTACATGACTCGCTAGAGCTTATCATTGCTCTTGGAAAGCGCTAATAAATCCAGGGCGTGTTAGCGACCCAAGAGACAATCGAATAAAGAATGTGCACAAACGTTATAGCCTCGCTGTACCCGTGGTCGAACTGCCAGAGGTGATCACTGGGCCCGTGCGCCACCAAATGCTCAGCTCGAGACTGGTTCTTGGCTTGCTCGTTGCCGCACTGGCCTGCAAGGAAGAATAAATACTTTAGGTTGTTTTCCCTAGAGAGCTTTGGAAGTCTAGGCTTGCCGTTCGCTGCATCTCTCCCTAGTTGAAGATGGACTGATCAACACGGATACCCTTGGCAATGATTTGGACTTATAAGAAAATGTACCCACATCCCTTGGTAAAGCCTGGGGAACGAATACAGCAGGTTATGACTCTAGCATTTTATTCGTAATAGAGAACCATCCGTACCATCCGTATACCCTGGATGATTGGAACCAAGTAAGTAACGGTAGTGCACGATGTATGAAGTGCAGATACATACGATCCCACTCATAGCCGCTTCCACCCCTTTCCTGCCAGTAGGCAATGTGACGGCCTGGAAGAAACGATGTTAACATCCAAATAGTGAATGAGAGGGTATGTGGATATATAGATACCGCGCCACTCCCTAAGGCTTTCGTCAAATCCCATTTCAAGAATTAGATGTGGTGAATATCAAAGGTGGTCGGGAGGTAAAGCGAAATCGATGGACAAGCCGCAAATCCTCGAATCCTTCTGGGCTTTATAGTAATTCTGAGATCAGCTTGTGATCACAAGATTGCGCCACTTGCGGATGCGGAGAAGATCCAAAGATGCAAGTGGTCCGCTCCATTGTCCCAATCGTGGTGTCGCGCTTATGACGGGAAAATCTGGATTCGTATGAAATCACAATCGATGGGAGCCTGATGGAGTTCGATTTGACGATAGGAACTCGGGCATCGACGTCATGCATCGTGTTCAGCGCAGAAAAGCGACGAGTGACGAAATTTGAGCGTGTCGGCTTGAGTGATCTGGAGATCGTTGACTGCAGGTCAGGTTTGGGTCAGGTGCCTCAGCTTTCCTAGGCAGGCCAAGGCTTGGCGCGGTTACTGGCAAGAAAATTGCCTGGTCTAGATATCCTTTAAGCATCCCAGTACGCGATGGCGTGTTGGGGTGCTCAGAGGAGACCGACGCGCCAGTTTAGCGTTCTACCGCTCCTCGGTGTCTCCAAAAAGGACTGCTCATCATCATGAGCAATGCAAAATCAGGCTCTTGATGATATCCGCAAAATTACCACTCAGGAAATGCTCAGACGACGCGTGATCATATAGTGCATAGGGTGGTGCGGGTAAAAAACATGAGTGGACCATAGGGGAGGCACGTAAGAGACAACCACGATTGCATGAAAGGGCTAACGAAGCCTTTTGAATCAAGGAGCAAGGAGAGTCTTGAGGAAGGCCTCGCCAGCAGCCTTCGGGTGCTTGGTCTTCTTTTCTCCCTTCTTCGACTGCTTGGCTGTAATAATACCATGTTAGAAGGACACAGAGTGATAATTTGCGCGAGAGACATACCAAGCTCCTTCCGGCGGAGGACCTTTGCGTAGGGGTTGAGACGGAAGAGGGCAGTCTTGTTGACGAGAGGATTGTGGCGGACGTTCCGGCGGCGGACGGCGGTGGCGATCGATTTGGCCGGGCGGACGACGGACTGGATCTCGTCAGAGTTGATGATGCGCGAGACATCAGGGTTGGTGATTTTGGCGGTGGGGAGGCTGTAGCGAATCAAAGGTAAGCGAGATGTAGCATTATCTACTGAAGGGATGCGGTATTACAAGTAATCCTTCTTGAAGACAGCGGCCTTGTCAAAGGTGCCGAAGACTTCATCAAGAAGGGCAAAGGCACCCTCGGTCCAGATGATGAAGCGACCGATGTGGCCACCGGGGGCGAGCTGGAGAAGGTTGAGTCTCCTGACGTTGGCAAGTTCGACGCCGGGCAAGTTCCTGAAGGCCTTGACAATGCCGTTGTCCTCGGCATAGACGATCAGGGGGCCGCGGCGCTGACGGTGCCTGCGGTTCCGGAGCTTTCCCTTTCCAGCACGGAGCTTGCGGGAGTTGGAGACCTTGACAACGTCGGCGTGAGCGTTGACAGCCTTCAAGAGGGTGACGGCCTCTTTGGTCTTCCTGTAAGACTCGATGCCGGAAGAGACGACGAGGGGGACCTCGGAGACGGACTCGATGCGGTGACCGCGGGCGAGAACAAGGGAGGGGACAGCCGAGGCGGCAAGGGCAGAGACGACAGCGAAGCGACGCTGGTTCTGGTTGACCTTGACGTGCCACCTGCGCCAGATCTTGGTGGGGGCGAACATACGACCACCACGGCACATGTTACCGAAAGCAGCCTGGACGCGCACGATGCGTTTTAGCGAGTGTGAGCGATGGATTGTGCGAGGGCGAGACTTGCCTGGCCAGAGCGGTGGGTACCACCCCCACCGACACGGGGAATACGCGCGACAGCCCTGCCGGTACCCCAAGACTCAGCGCTGGTCTGGTGACCGGCGTTCTCAGCTACGGAGTAGGCCTGGCGCTTGTTTTTGGCGATGCTCTCTAATCACAGATACCCCAACCTCAATGTAAATCTTCAATCGTCAGGCTCAAGGCGAGCTTACTGTGTACTTGGTGCACTACATCGAGCCTAATGGGAGCCGTAAGAACGGCCGGGAGAGTAAGAGAGCTGGACGCCTCTAAGTAGCAGGAGATGTGAATATGGTCTGCTGAGGAGGAATGGCGCCGACGTGTTCGCACCTCCGGAGGCTGCGTGGACGCTGACAGTGGGACGGGACGCCATTTGGGACGTTGGGCTGTCTTGAGGATATTGCGAGGCGTTGAGTCGGCACCAGCGATACTATCGACACCTCCACTTTTGATGTCCTGTACAGCTTCAAGCCACCCGGCACGGATTTGCATCCGTCAGCTGCCCAGGTCCGGGCCGGGCCGGGCGTGTTTTCTTCTCTCCCACCAAAAAAGCCTTTTTTCCTTTTCAGATTTTGTTACACTCGAGTTTCTAGGTATCTCAACACATCGCATCAAGTCTTTCGACACCCAAAACAAACACTTGAGTTTTCTGCTTAACTTGTGGGTTTAGTTTCTTGTGCTTGCCAGCTGCCTTTTTCCTCCCCTCCTTGTGATGATAAAGAGCGCTTCGCGCTCGATACTTTAACCCAGCTCGTCGAAAAAGAGGGAGTAACGCCCCATCTATGAGATAACACCCTTCACACTAATCTGACACACTCTTTCCCCTCTTCTCTCTTGCACGCTGTTCCATAAATTGACTTCCTCTTGCCAATAGGTCAATCGCCTTTCTCTGCTTGCAACTTTTTCGGCCTACTTGACCTTTTTCTCTCGCTCCTGTATTACCCTCGGTGCTCTCATGTTTAAAAGCTGCTGGACCAAAGCAGGAGCCGCACCTGTGGTCATATCTTAGTGACGCCTCGACATCACGCCTCCGGCTGCTGCTACTGTACTATTGCTGTTATGATTATGTGTTCGCAAGTATCGGACATCCACGGTGACTTCGCTGTGTGAGCCAAAAATCGTTAATATTCTGACCCGCGTAAGGTCACACCGTGATACTACGCGAGGCTTGTCCAGATGCCGCGCTCATGTACATAAGTAAGCTTTACCTATGGGGCGCAAGTACAAGCGGTCTTATGTAGTCAGCATATTCGGCCGTCTTGTTTACAATACAATCCTTCTTCTTCCGGCTTCATTTCACACTGTGATATAGCCAAGCCATGGTCAGTAGTACTAAGTGCCTACTTCCGAGACGGAAGACCAGCGCCTGGTGTTGAGTACAAGTAGAAGGCGATGTGGGATCAGGGGCCGTTTGCATCCGCCGGCTGATGACGCGCGGCCAAACAGCGCTGCGTCGTCTGCATCCCCACACTTTGCGCGTCCCCAGCTGCCCAGCGTCCTGCGCTCGTCGTCGCCCGCGATCTCGAGTCATGTTCTTCACGGCGGGCCGCCTCTTGGTGGCTTCATCTTTGATTCTACCGGCCCTCTCTTTACCAGACAGCAACTCTAGCTTCTCGCTATGGCGATCTGCGGATCCACCACTTAGCCCTTTCTCGGTACGTGCCACGCAATCTAGCCCACGCCGTGCACTAATCCCAACTCGACCCTGGTGGGTGAAGGAGCTGGCTCGTCGTGAGTTCATTTCGTCCTGTATTATGGGGTCAGCCATCCACATACGTCATATTTATTCATAGCTGAGAAGTGTCCACCCTGCTTCAACTGCCTCCTGCCTGCGTTTACTTGTGGACAGGTGTGTTCTACCGTACAGCTATCCCGTGACCTGTTTTGACGTCGCTCTCGTCTTAGTTCAGCGAATGTAACGAGTACGACGGCCAGTGCAAATGCAAGCCTGGCTTTGGGGGCATCGATTGCCTTACACCACGTAAGCAACCTCGGCGCGTGCCTTTTGCTTGGATTACTAAATTTTGCTCCCATTCGACCAGAATGCGGTTCTTTGGCCGATGGCGATCACAGGTATCCCAGGCCCGAAGGTCAGGAGTGCGAGTGCAAGGACGGCTGGGGAGGGATTAATTGCAATGGTGAGTATTTGGCCAAGCTGCTCTGACCATGCGTTTGCTGACGATATCGTTAGTCTGTCAAAATGACAATGCCTGTGCCAATTTCCCACTGGGCGATATTCACCCCACCGATGATGCGCAAAACATGACATGCTACAAGGGAGGACAGGTCATTAATCGCAACTTCCAGATGTGCGATGTAACCAGTGCGTCCAGTCTCAGCCCCAGCTCTTGAACTGTCTCCTAAAGGCTGCTATAGACAGGAAGATTTTGGATATGCTTCCCGGTCGCCCACCTCAAGTGACCTTTAGCTGCGATGATCCCTCCAAAACTTGCGAATTCCAGTTTTGGATCGGGAAGGTCGAGTCCTTTTACTGCGCATTGGATACCTGCACAAGCAATGTCGAAGTTGGATACAAGCGCAACACTACGCAGTATGCGTGCGACAATATCAAATGTAGCTGCATTCCCGGAAAAATGCTATGTGGTGAAGCAGGGAGCATCGGTGCGTCCGTGTCCTCTCTGTCTATTACTTAAGCCATCTTGAACACTCGTATTATAGACATCTCGGATTTCCTGACTGAGGAAATCAAAGGGCCTGCCAAATTCTCCTGCCAAAGCGGAAATGGGTGCAAATTCGAGGAACCGTCGATGAATAATCTCATTAACGATATCTTTGGAGACCAGTATATTACTTTGAACTGCGACGGGGGCGAATGTCTCCACTACACGCAAGTTCCGGGTTATCAGGTAAGATGCTTGACCTGTGCTCATGCGCATAACCTCACGCATAATCCTAGCCGCCTGCAAGGCCCGATAATAGCAAATGGGTTGCCTTGAGTGCAGCTGTGGCGGGACTTATCTTTGTCGCGACTTTCGCAGGCGAGCATTACGTTCTACATGGCGTAATGTCATCTTATTAACACCCTCGCGCACATTAGGCCTCTGGTATATTGGACGGACTAATCCCCATCCTGATGGCTTCATTCGCCTCCCAGCTGATGAGACATCCAAACTCATGACTGACCACGTTCCCGCGTCACTCCACTTTTCTGATATCTCCTACACCCTTGGATCCCGCACAATTTTGGACAACATCTCTGGCTCTGTGAAACCTGGCGAGTTGCTCGCGATTATGGGTGCATCTGGTGCCGGAAAGTCGACATTCTTGGACATCCTCGCTAGAAAGCAAAAACGTGGGACGGTTTCTGGGAAAACCCTCGTGAATGGGCGCGCGGTAGCAGACCAGGCTTTCAGGAAGGTCATGGGCTATGTCGACCAAGAGGATACGCTGATGAGCACGCTGACCGTGTACGAAACCGTGTTGTACTCTGCACTCCTTCGATTGCCGAGGGAGATGAGCTTCGAGGCGAAGAAGCTGCGCACGCTGCAGACAATGGATGAGCTCGGGATCCTAAGTATCAAGGACTCTAGGATTGGGGACTCTGGTATGTTTGGCAAAAAGATGTGCTCGTGACATATCTTATCTCATACTACTTAGGTTATCGGTCAATATCTGGCGGCGAGAAGCGCCGTGTCTCCATTGCTTGCGAGCTCGTAACCAGCCCGTCTATCCTCTTCCTCGATGAGCCTACAAGCGGTAAGCGGCTCTGTTCCTCTCTCATCATCACGCCCTTGGTATGCTTAAACGGGTTACTGCGCAGGCCTTGACTCGTTCAATGCACTCAGCGTCGTAGACAGTCTTGTGTCCTTGGCGCGAACCTACAAGAGGACCGTGGTGTTCACAATCCATCAGCCCAGAAGTAACATCGTCGCGCTTTTCGATCAACTCGTCGTTTTGGCGCAAGGGAAGACTGTATACTCCGGACCTGCGGGCCAATGCGCCGAGTATCTCGACGCAGTTGGACAGCCCTGCCCGCCCGGTTTCAATATCGCAGATTATCTACGTTTGTGTCTAACTTGAGCATCATTCGAAGGTATTTCCCCATGGGCTGATCTTTATTCCTTTGGATCCCATAGTCGATCTTACAATGCAAGGTGAAGCTGAAAGGGATTCGATTGGCAAGAGGACGCCCGGGGGAACAGGATCTCTTATCGAAAGCGATAACCTCGGGGACGAAGAGCGTGCTCTAGGCCGCCCATCGACTTCATCTGGTGGACAGACCCCAGCCGGTACGCCATCCAACCCCAAACGCATTGACACTTATGGCTAATGCCGAATACTGGCTGCAGTTGAAGAAGAAACCGAACTCCGCACTCGCCCAAATTCACTATCCGACACCGCCAAAGCATCGGATGGCGAAAATTTCATCAAGCGGAAGACGTCGCAGATCCTCGAAGCCTTCAGCTCTGCCGGCTCGTCAAAGGGTGAGGCCCCCTTGGCACCAAAGCTTGCCTACCTCGTGGACTCGTATGCGCAGAGTGAGATTGCCGCTGCTATCAAAGCTGAAGTCGAAGCCTTCTCTCGAACGCCGCCTGCAGCGAACGGGGTTACGGATGATCTGCCAGATGTGGTTGAGGAGACTTCCTCTCTGCGAAGCCGTCAGCGCGCTAGCTATACTACGCAGTTCCGCATCCTGAGCGGGCGCGCGTTCAAGAACCTGTACAGGAACCCAGCCCTGCTTACTGCACACTACGCGTCTTCCATTGCGATTGCTTGTGAGTGTACTTCTCCCCTTTTAATCCCGCGGTCGTGCGCTTACTAGCGCTCATCAGTGATCTGTGGCTTCCTGTTCCGTAACGTCACGTTCGTGCACTATATTCTGCTTAGCCCCTCATCGTTCTTACGAGGTTTTATCATCTAGGAATGATATTCCGGGCTTCCAAAATCGTCTTGGTGCGTCGCTGTCCCATTCGACTTCTGGCACACTCCATTCGTTCATGCCAATATAGCCGTGCACGAGGTCATAAGTTTTCAGACCTTGTGCGCGGCTATGTTGACACCAACGGATGGAGACTCCCCGGACTTTGAACATGGCCCGTACTGACATACACACCATTAGGTGTTTTCTTCTTCACTCTGGCTTTGTTTGGCTTCTCCTGCCTCTCGAGTCTCGGCCTGTTTGCGAACGAGCGGATATTATTTTTGCGGGAGAGGTGCGTGTTTTGTGTTGTCCGATTCACGCATTAACTCACTCTAAATTCCCGCACAGGGCCAACGGCTATTACTCATCCTTTACCTACTTCTCATCCAAAGTCAGCCTTGGAGGAGCTCTTTTACTCAGCATCATCTGACGGTTCCCCATAGGTTCTATTTGATATCGTGCCGCTTCGCGTAGTCCCTCCCCTCGTATTTGGGAGCATACTATATGGGCTTGTCGGTCTCGTGCCGACCGTGCCCGCGTTCTGGAAGTTCTTGTTGACCCTCGTTCTTTTCAATCTTACGACGGCTAGTGTCGTTCTGTTCATCTCCATTGCGATCGCCAACACCAGCGTTGGCAGCCTCGTGGGCACACTGATTATGCTATTCAAGTAAGCCCAGCCCATCGTCGGATGATTTCAGCTGCATTGATAGCTAACTTTGTCATGCTGCGACCAGCCTTCTGTTCGCGGGTCTGCTCATTAATCGTGACACGGTATCGCCTTGGGTCGGCTGGTTACACAACATCTCATTTTTCCATGCCGCTTTCGAGGCGTTGTCAGTCAATGAATTGCGATACCTCCAACTCAAGGAGACAAAAGTATGTGTTCTTGCTATGCCATCAAGGAATTCGTTGACATGTTATGGCTTCTATCTAGTATGGTGTCGAATTGGACGTCCCGGCGGCAACTATCCTGTCCATGTTCGGTCTACATGCTCAAGTGAGAAATCCTTGTTAACTCTGTGCTTTTCTGTTTCTGACAGTCTTGTGTAGGCATTCTGGTGGCCCGACATCGCGCTACTCGGGATACTGTTTGGAGCCCTACTGGTCGTCAGCTTCCTTACCTTACACTTTTACGTACGAGAAAAACGATAGAGCGGATATTCTGGCCCCCCTGTTTTGATTTTGTTACTTATCCACCGTTTTTTATGCAAAATACACGACACCTTTGCAAAATTTCCTGTCTTTGCGCTTATGACTGGCTTCGATAATGCAAAAGTTGAGTGCAATTGTATTTTGAAATAAACAAGTTGCGCATACTCTACAGCGAAAGGACAGCAGGACACTAGGAAAAAGAGCACATATCGTTTTGTTCTGCTCGAGACCATACAGGGGGTGTTCAAGCTGTCCTAGCAGGCAAGAGATAGAGCTCTACGACGCTTTGCAACTCCAATCCCAATATAACTGTACACCACCGTGCTTTCAATTGACAACCTATTCCTATGTATCCCAATTATACACGCCTTCGTCTGGCACCCAATGTCAATGTCCATTTTTCAAAAGAAAAACGATAAAGAGTCTCAGACGACATGAGATCTAACAAACTGTGATCATTCATCTATTGGTGTTGTTGTTTTCTCCCTCGGGGTGGTACGGGCCCTGCGCGCCCATGGGATTTTGGGCCATGGTGTTGAAAGGCGACATATCGGAGAGATACGAGCTCCACGTATCCCATCTGATATAAATTCATATTTTTTAGTGATTGGGACAGAAGAGACAGAAAAGCTTGAACAGCTGGCTTGAAAACTCACTCGAAGCTAGCTGGGGCCGACGACCACAACGCGATCGCATCCCCTTCCGCAAACGCCTGCGAGAAACTCTGGGGCGCGCTTTGGGACGCCAAGTACGAGCTCTGCGCGCCGAGTTGGAACGCTGCCGAGAGCGCGTCGTACGACGGCGAGGGACCAGGCATACCAGATTCGGACGAGAGCCCGGGGAAGGGGTACATCCCTTCCGACGGAGTAGACGAGAAAGCCATCGGGTTCGCGCCGGGGTACGTGTACGGCTGCGGCTGGATCTGCGACGAGGGGCCGGCGATGGGCGTGGGTGTCGTGTCGTGACCTTGGCGGTTGAGCGCGCGCGGAGCGTTGTTTGCGCCGTTGGACGGAAACCATCTCTGCCCATTCATTGGGGCGGATGACTCGCCGCCCGTGCTCTGCTCGGGCACAGCAGGTGGGTCATCGATGTCCAGCTCGTTCATTGGCAGATTATTTGGCGACAGGGCCGATGGGTCAGAGACACGGCGCAGGGGGGACGCCGGCGATAGATGCGAAGCAGGCGAGCTCACTCTGCTCAGCAGCGAGCGCGGCTTGATAATGGGACGCGTTAGAGGGCTGCTGGCATCCGCCATGCTGCTTGCGGGCGAGTCCATCTGGGATCGCGAGTTTGAGGTCCCCGGCTCGTCCGCCCCGCGCTCGCGTTTGTTATTCGACGGCACGGGGCTGCCTTCGGGTAGCGGCAAGTCGCCGACGCTAGCCAACTCCCGGAGAATATCACTGTTGAAAAACATATCTCAATATCACCTCGTCTCTAAATTGGTTTGGTGCCACTCACGCAAGTCTCCCCGCAGAATGCCACCTTTACGAGACCCCTGCACGTCAGAAATCTAAACAAGGGTGGAAGCGACGGGATAGACTCACGTATCCTCGGCATGCTCCAGCACCTTCAAACACCTATGCACGTCCTGCATCTGCACACTCGGATCCATCAAACCCCCCGTCTTTCTTGCACCCCACACACTAATCAACAACACGATCCCGCTCGTAAACGCACCAAAGATGGTGGCTGGCAGGACAAACGGCGCCCTTTTGCGGTGATAGTCTATGACATGGCTGCACGATCGCGCGGCGTTGGTGCAGATAGCCAATGATGGGAACGAGAGCGGTGAGGGCTTCCGCGGTGATGGGATAAACGGCCGGTGCACGAGGATCTGGACATGGTAATATGTCGCGTAAAGGATCGCTGATTGATCGAAATAAAGCTCGTTTTCGCGATGGGGATCCCATTTGACTGAAAGGGGGAATCAAAATCAGTAATGTATCCCTCTTTGGTCGGATGAGGGGAGTGGCGCACGGTGATCGGGGACGCTATCTATCCAATTATTGAGAGCAGAGTCTAGTTCCGCAACGATGTGCTGCTCCCACTGCGGCCCAACGAACCCAAGCAGAACCTTGGACTTGTTCAGAGTATACTGATCGCATCAAAGCCTAAGTAACAAATAGCAATATCGGGCGACCAAAGAAAGTCTTACAATGGTGCGCATAACAAAACTGGAGATTTGCATGAGCCTCAGATAGCAATTGAAGAATGCTATTAGCGACGGCTGGTTATCCGGCTGCTTGAATGCGCGCTCTGGGTCTGGGTGGGTCCAGTATTCGTCGTCGACTTCCAGCGGGAAATCAATATCGAAGCTAGGAAGAAAAGGGTCAAATTTGAAATAAGACAGTAAGGATAAATGGGGCCCAACTCTTCGTCTTGTAATGCCGCTGGTCTCCCCAGGCTCGAACTGGCACCCCGGTCCACACAGACCAAGCACCAGAACGCCCGCTTCCAGAGCTGGTCTTCCAGTCTGTTCTCCGGTGTACAGGGTTTTTTCCGATGTGCACCCACGTCCTGAGCCAGCCGGAGGCCGATTCCGGCCGCCGTCCAGCCAGAGTGGGGGGCTGACGTCGTTTGGAGGAAAGCAGCCATGAGCTAATGATGATGGAGAGCGCTAGCGTCTTACAGGTAAACAGCGGAGAAGATGGGAGTGGACCTACGGCAATAGACTGGAGGTCGTGGAGGGTTGCAGGGGCAAGGATGGACTTTCTCAACCGCATAACCTGCTCAAAGTACTTCCACCCAGAAGACCGTATGTCATACTCCTCCAACTGTGTGCGTCGGTCCGTGACGTACCGCGCGCCCAGTGCGCACGTGAAAAGGAGCGCACTGGCAAAATCCATTTCGCGGTGATGAAGTTTGTCGCGAACTTGGTTTTCAAAGGTGGGGCGATGGAAGACAGGAAAAAAGATGTTCACATAGCGAAAGTAGGCATCGATGAGGATGCGCATGAGATCGGGAGGTGGGAACTCGAGCCGCTGGAGCCAGTCGGGGTCTTGAAGGAGCAGCCACTCCCACTAGATGGCAAGAATACTGTTAACCTTGAAAGAGAGTCGACCGAGCGGTTGACGTACTGGATTCGGCTGCCAGAATTCGGGTCGTCGAGTTCGAGGGATGATGGGTGTGTTGTCGGGACCGGACTCTCCAGCGTACTCCCGCTTCAAGTCGCGCGCGGCTTGTATCAGCATTAGCCCGCTTGACTTGCCGTGGAAACGACCATCGAAGCCGGTGCGCGCGAGCTGCTTAATTTCGTCCGGCAGCTGGATCGGCCCTCGCTCCTCTTCGCTGCTGACAAGGTCCTCCGCGGCCGCGGGATCAAACTGCGCGGCAGACTTGTTGATCGACATGAGCGATCGGGGCGGCGACGACGACTTGTTCATGACGGAGAGCGCCCGTCCGCCGCGCTCGGAGCTGTACGCCTCGCGATCGATACGCCCGCCGAGCTCGTCGCTAAAGTCTTCGTTTGGACAGAGCTGCACAATAGAGCGTTAGCATGGACGCCATCCGGACGGAATCAACAGAGCATGTCTTACTCGCGTCAAGAGCTTCTCCATCTTTTCCAATCGGTTCTCCAAGCTCTCGACATACCTATAAATCCGAGCAGGGAAATTAGCATGACGACAGAGATCGAGAGTACGACGACGGACATACCCCTTTGGTGGACCGCGCTTCTTGGCGGCCTCGACATACGTGCAATTGAAATTATACGCGACGCAATTCGAGCAGCGATTCTTGGGCATCTGCGCGCCGTCGCACCGAATCTAGTCATCGGCCTAATCGCATAAACCAACACGCGAGGGGCACGGCAGACGCGACAGCACACACGCACCTTCTTTCTGCGACAGACGTCGCATGCGCGCTGGATACGGCGTTTCTTGGCACCCGCGTCCTCGCCCACGCGCGAGATGGACAGAGGGCCGTCGTCGTTGTAGTCTTCCTCGCCGGACGACATACAAGGCAGGTGAGTATCGAACAGGAGTGGTGAAAAGGGCGGAGATATATATAAGGCCTGGGGCGAGGAAATGAAAACGCGCAGTCGACCGATTCAGAATATTGTCGTTCGATGCCCGTGCTGCCGTTTATTCGCGTATCTACAGGAGTCAGGACGGTTCGGCAGGGTCCGACGCGCAAGCTGCAGCACCCTTCCGGCGTCCGCAGTCGAGGTAGCTCTGGGCGGAACGACGGGGCGAAGAAAGACGTGCGCTGGATCCTGTCGCTGGATCGCAGGAATTCGCTCGGAAGTGGTGAGTGTTGCCGGTGACGTCCACGTTTCCGGCGCTTAGCCCCCGCAAGTATTACTAATTTCCTCAATTTGGACAATATTTCCAATCTCGACTCTAGTCCTAAACTTGTACGACGGAGGTGTTTGTGTTTAATTCGCAAACATCAGGCCAGCGTCGACGGCGAGCGACGAGGGTGCTGGTTTCAAGCAATTGAAACGTGCGGAATTGACTCATGCAATGAAGAGCTCGGGATTCATACTCGGTACCTAATCAGAACGGCCCGAATACCCTCTCGAGATTTCAATGCTCCCATGAGTCATGAACAATTAATATTATTGTCTTACCCTTGCTCCTCTTGGCCCAGCACACACAAGACTCGCACAAGACGGCGATGAAAGATGCATGCAACGTCCGGCTGCGATTACCAAGCAAGCAAGCAAGGAAAGAACATGAAACACCACCAGTAACAAACTCATACAATACTACTCGAAGACGGATGGAAAGGGAGGTTGGCGATGAAGGGTCGTAGAAAGCGCAGCAGACTTGGCATGGCAGATGTCGATATGGATAGTATGATGGTGGGAAAGAAACAAGGACACAGTGATAAGGAAGAGAGCGCAAGAAGACAGAAAGTAGGGGGAGCGAGGGAAATACAACGCGTGCCTCCCCCGGGATCGTTCAAGATAAACAAGGGACTCGGACAAACCGGGGGTGGTGTACTTAGGCTGAGGTCGTAGAAAGATGCAGTTGATTCGATGAGGGGGGGCGAAGATTCAGAGACTTGAAGAGTCTGAAAGACGTACTTGCGCTGGATCCTCCCGGCATCGGGGCGCTTAGTAATTTTCTCAATTTTGGACATTTCATTTCCAGCCAGCGTCGATGGCCGAACGACGAGGGTGCTCAAGCTCGTTCCTTGACTCACGAAACGAGCGTGGGATGGACAGCTCGGTACTACCTGCAGATGGCCACGAGAAGAGAAGGGGGAATGCAGAGAGGGGGGGAATCGCTGCAGAAGCTTAGCGTACTAGGGGTCGACATAGATGGGAACAAAATCATGGTGTACAAACGAGCTCCAGCAATGCGTCTAACCCCAATCTATCCTCCGAAGCGCGATTTACGGAGTCTTGGTAGTCTTTGCGAGCCACAGAGGTCATATGGGCGACTTGGTTCCCAGCGTCTCGAATTTTCGACGGCGACTCTGTTACCAACCTCGTTCCCTCAAATTGGTTGACGGAGACTGCGAGTCGATCATTCGCCTGAGCGTCGCCAGTCGCGTCTCGGAGATGATCGTACCCGGCTTGAAGTCTAGCCTCGTTGTTCTCGTGGACCAAGTCAATGCGTCCACCACAGTCATGTCGTCAATCTTCGACACCACCTTCGATCGAAGCATCAAGCTTTCATTCTTTAGCCCATTAATTTCTTTCTCCATGCCTTCCACTCTTGATCGCAGCGTCGAGTTTTCACGCGTATGTCGACCAACCTCTTCCTCCAAAGCATCTGCATCCGCCCTTACCCGCAGATCACGATGTTTCCCCTGAGCCATCTCCTTCGCGCGTTGACGATCCTCCTTCATTCGAGCGGCCCGTGTTCGTAGCTCCTTCTCCTTTTTTTCGTGCGCCTTGCGCTCGACTTCCGCCTTTTGCTGCACGTCGGCTACAGCGGTTTGGACGCCTTCCATCTGTTGCTTCATGTCGGCTAGAGCTGTTTTGAACTCCTTCTCCTTGTCTTCGCGCGCCTCGCGCTCGCCTTTGACACTTTTCTTCAGGTCTGCCATAGCGATATTGAAGTAGTCCATGTAGTCCTGTACAGTGTTGTGTATTGGTGACTGAAGTCGTTCGAACACCGAGCGTTTTGGCACGTGGTAGGAAATGGATGGAATGACGGCGGTGCAGAGGGCGGCTACCGTCTGCTCATCCCGAAATTCAGCAGGTGCGTGGGTTTCTAGTTTGGGGAGGGAGCATAGGTCAGCGTAAACTTGTAATCCTTGGTGAAGACGTACCATTAACAAGCATGATCTCTTCACAGCCAGGGAGCATACCATTCGACTCCTCGCCCACTAGCCCATGACCTTTAAGCATGTTTACAGTCTCTTGCCGAACATGGTCCTTCACGTTCCCTATGGTGTCCGTCTCCGCTACACCATACGTCGTACTAGTGGACCCTTCATAGTAAATGGCTAGGACGCGACGATTAGAGGGATCGATTTGCAACTGAGCATTGGCTGATTGAGCTAGGGTGACGTGTAGTTGGCTCATGCTTCAGGCCTCAACGTTCAACGTACGAGGCGATTAATACCATATCCTAGCAGCTCTTGGCCAGCACACAACAGAGATGCATGCAAGCGATTGCCAAGCAAGCAGGCGAAAATAGTGACGAAAAGAGGAGGTATGGAGAAAGGATCGTACAGGGCGCAGCAGGCTTGGTGAAGCAGTGAAAATAAAGAAAATACTATTTAAAGGTGGCGAAAAGAGGAGGAATGAAGAAAGGATCGTACAGGGCGCAGCAAGCTCAGTTGGTATAGCAGATTCTTGATATGGATGGGAGCAGAATTAGCACGGACAGACGAACTCCAACAATGCGCGCAACCCCCGCTTGTCCATCGGTGCGCGATCCACAGAGCCCTGACAATCATCGCGTTCCACAGAGTTCTTATGGGTGGCTCGATTCCCGGCATCCCGAATCCTGGACGGCAGCTCCGTAACCAACTTCATTCCGTCAGGCTCGTTGAGGAGAGCTTGAAGCGAGGCGCCCGTAGGATTGTTGACGGCCACGTCTTGGAGATGTTCATGCGCGCCTCAGAATCAGGCTTCGTTGGTGCCATAGATCTTCATCATCCTCCTCCATTTCCATGACGCGTCCGTCGCGCCGTCCGACTGCTCAGCCTATCCAACCGCCTTGGCCAGCAATGCCTGCGCTTGGTCGAGGAGCGCTCGCCGCGCAATTTTGTCGAGATCTATCATTGTTTTGTCCTGTTGAAGCCTATATGAGCAGAGATGGGAAGATTCAGAAAAAATAAAATACTCACGGGAATCGTTTCAAACCTACCCAACGCATCTATTACCACAGATATGTCGCTAGAGTTCGTTTCCACCCTTGATCGAAGCATCGCAGTTTCGCTCTTGAGTTCATCGACCTTGTCGCTCAAGCCATTCACCTCCGTTCGCAGAGTATGAATCTCCCCATCACTCAACTCCTTCGCAGCCCGACACTCGTCCCTCGCTTTAGCAGCCTCTGCGTTCGCGATAGACTGCTGCTTCTCCCATCTCCTTTCGAGATTTTGGCGCTCCTTGCGCTCCTCTTGCAACGCCTTTTCACGCGCGCTGCGCTCTTCTCGCAGCGCCTTGTCGCGTGCCTTGCGCTCCTCTCGCAACCCCTGCGCCAGCTCTTTCTCCTCGTCTTTGCTTGTCTTGCGCTCCCCTTGCAACGCTCGCCCCAGATTCTCCAGCCTTTTGATAGTGGCTTGGAGTAGAGCTGTATAGTCTGCGGCAGCGTCGTTTATAGGTGATCGAATTTGGTCGAAAGCGGAGCGCTTCGGCGGGTGGAAGGAGACAGACGGGACGACGGCAATAATATGGTCGTGCTTGGTGGTGCAAAGGACATCTACCGTTCGCTCATCTCGAAATTCAGCAGGCGCATGGTTTTCTAGTTCGGCAAGGGAGCATAGGTCAGCGTACAGTTGTGGTTTTTTGGTACGAAAGTGTACTATTAACAAGCATGATTTCTTTGTGTTCGGGGAGCATATCATCCGAACCCTCGTTGACTTCATGTCTTTTGAGGATCTCTAGCGCCTTATGTCGAGCACTCTCCCCCACCTCCCCGATAGTATCCGTCTCTCCTACGCCATGCATCGTACTAGTTGCCTCTTCATAGTAGATGGTTAAAACGCGACGGAGAGATGCATTTTGTTGGGCATTAGTTGAGTTAACCGACTGGGTTATGTGTGGCTTGCTCATGCTGCGGCTGGGTGCGACATCGTGGCGATGGTGGGTGGAAGGGAAAGCAGGCTTTGGATCCGAGGCTGGTGGCAATTCCCCGTGTATAGTTTCAAAGGGGAAAAAACTCCAGGTATCCGTCTATGTGATCGCGCAGAAAAGGAGAATTATGGCCTAACGCAACGGTCGATCGACGAGGGTGCTTGTTCCAAGCAATTGAAATGTGCGGAACTGACTCGTGAAATGAAGAGCTCGGATTCGTACTAGTACTCGGTACTTACCTAATCATCTCATTCAAAGACCACAGCCCGATATGTTCCTATAATATTGTTCTCACTTGTTGCTGTAGCTTTTGGCTCGGCGCACACAAGACAGCCAAGTATGAAAAATGCATGCAACGTCCGGCTGCGATTACCAAGCAAGCAAGCGACGAGAGAAACGCGTAAGAACATGAAACACCACCGGTAACAAAAATCATACAATACTACTCGAAGATGGACGAAAAGAGAGGTTGGCAATGAAAGGGGTCGTAGAAAGCGCAGCAGACTTGGCGTGGCGGATGTCGATATGGATGGTATGATGGTGGGAAAGGAGGAAAAAAAAGGATGCTGTGATAAGGAGAGCGAGGGGAATACAACGCGTGCCTCCCTGGGGATCGCCCAAGATAAGTAAGGGACTCGGACGAACCGGGGGGGCAATTAAAATGGGGGGAGGGGGGGGGGCGGAGTACTTAGGTTAAGGTCGTAGAAAGATGCAGTCGATGTCGATGTCGTGTGTGTCGATATGCGTGTCCGGCATGCCCGAGAAGCATGCATGCAATAATTGGAGTGAGAGAGTGAGAGAGTGAGAGAGAGGAAAAGGAAAAAAAAGGTGCCAAGATAAACAGATTGCGGTAGAGGTAAGAGGCGGCACGGACGATGGCCAGATGCATAAAAGATGATGGGCAAGAACGAAAGGAATCGAATGAAAAAAGAGAGAATAGGAAGAAATGGTCGAAATTATGCGAGGGAAGATGAAAGACGGGATAATGTGGACGCGAGGGGATCACCAGCCGGAGCTATGGTACTCGTCTGCCCAGCTCTTATTCCTCGGTAGGGCCTTTCTCCTCTCGCGCTCAGCCTCACTCGCCTCGTCCCCGCTCTTCGCCCCCCGCCCCTGCGTCTGGTATTGCTGTTGCTGTTGTTGCTGCTGCTGCTCGCCCCCACCCATTCCTCCACCCCCTCCACTATCCGCACCCGGATTCGTACTCGTCAACGGCCTCAACGCATTCCCCAACACCCCCGCGCCGCCCCTCGCCTGCCCCCCAAGCATCCTCCGACTCGTCTGGCGCTCCCACAGCAAATTCCTCCTCAACGACTCGCTCATCTCGTTCGCCAGCATCTGCCGCCTCGTCGTCCGCGGCGTGAGCGGCATCGCGGGCGCCGGCAGATTGTACGGATACGGGGGCACCACCATGGGCACCGGCTGATACCGCTGCGAGTGCATCGGCGTCGGGATGGGCGCAGACGACGACAACGACGCCTCGTGCGCCGTCTCCACGGGCTGCAGCGCAGGCGCAGGCGTCGGCGCCGGGGGCACGATATTCGCCAGCGGCTTCAGCGGATTCAGGATCGACGTCTTCTGGAACACCTGCGCGAGCTTGCGCTGTGCCAGGCTCTTCGACAGCCCGTTGTCCGGCTCCTCGTCGTCCGTCTCCATCTGCTGGCCCTCGGGCCGCCCCTTCAGGCGGTTCCCCGGCCGCGGCGCCGGGTTGTTCGTGTTCTTCACAGACGCCTGGCTCGTGATGTGCACCTGCGCCACGCTCACCGCGGCCGAGCTCTTGCTCTTCTGGAGCTGCAGAGGCGCCCCAGACGTCGGTGTACTCGACATCATCCTCATCGACGGCGGCCTCGTAGCCGCTCCTCCACCCCCAGCCCCAACAACACCACCACCACCGCCTCCGCCACCATCACCCTTCCCAACCCCAACAAGATTCTGCGCCGAATGGTGTGCGCGGAACGGATAATGCGTCTGCGGGAGATACGGCACAATCGCGGGATCCGGATGGAACAGCTCCGTCAGCAACCCCGACCGCCTGTTCTCCGTGAGCCGCGCCGGCGGGAGCTTGGCAAACATATCGCGCTGGCGCGCCGCCTCGATCGCCGCCTCCCGCGCAATATGCCCCGTCTCCGCCTGCTCTTCTTCCCCCTCCGCTCCTTCCGCTTCCGCCTCGTCATCCGACGACTCCCACGACGAATCGTCCGTCGTCGTCTCAAAGTCCGAAGACGTCGCGACGGCCACGGGCTTCCGCGTCTGTGGATTCGGCTTGGCGGGGCTTATCTCACGACGATGAGCTGGCGCCGCCGGCTTCGGCTTCTGCTCCTGCTTCTGTTGCGGTGGCTGGGCAGGCTGAGGCGATCTGTCATCACCATCATCGTCGTCATGATGCTGGTGTTGCTGCTGCTGCTGCTGCTGCTGCTGCTGGCGCTGTGCCTGGTTCGTGCGCGCAAGTGGCAAGGTAGTCGCCCGTTTCGCCGCAAGCGCCACGCGCGAAGTGGACGTGGTGAGCGCGACCTTGGCCCCACCCGAACCATGCTTACCATACCCGTGCGCGTGCGCGTGGCCATGGCCATGACCATGAGCGTGGGTCGTGGCCTGGCGGTGGTGCGAGTGTGTGCGCTGTGGCGCCGCAGGCCGCACAGGCTCCTTGCCCTTCTTCGTCGGACGCACCATTTTGGTGCTGGACGCCTCGCTTCCTGCTATGTCGGGTGCAGCGGGTATGTGGGGATGATGGGACGAGCCTTGGATGTGGCTGCTTTCACTACGATGGGACGTACCAGACGGTCTGTGGTCGCTCGACGAGCTGGAGGATCCGCCTCCCAGCCCGCCGCTTTCAATCGAGCGTGGCAAGAAGAATATGGATTTTTTGTGCATTTTCGCGGTATCTGATTCGTCTGCAGCCGGAGGATTAAGAGGAGCAGCCGCAGATGGGGCGTGCTTGGAATTAATGGTTAAGGGAGCTGCGGAGGCAGTGGACGATAATGATGCCAAGGATGATGGAGATGGCCCGCCCAGAACGGGCACATTTGAGATAAAGAGAGATCCGGCGACTTTGGTCGGCAGCGATTCGTCCTTGGCGCGTGGTGAATCGGGAGGAGTAGGACGGGGGGTCGGATTTGTAATGGTTACATTTGGAAATGCGAGGTGCCTCGGGGGTGACGGCGTCGCGGGCGGCTCGATGACGGGTGTCGACGGCCTGGGAGGGCGGGATATTGAGAGAGAAACTTGGCGGACAGCAGGCGCAGACGCGGTGCGCCCGCGGATACGAGTTGACTCGACTGTTTCGGGCAGGATATCGCTGATGATCCGGCCTATCGGTTTGCCCGCGCGGTGAGATGGGACGGGTGCGGAGTGGCGAGTTCCGAGAGCGGGGCGGGCGTGCTGGATGGGGTCGTGGGGCTCGGGAGGCCCCGGCTTTGTTAGCTGTGTCGGGGCAGACGCGGGTGCGTGTGGGTCGGCGGGCAGGTGGGAGGCCGCATCGGCCTGGGAGGGCACAAACGTCGCGGCGGCGAAATTATTATTGTATTCCTCGACGGCGGTGGCCTTGTCCCAGGTGTCGTCCTCAGAGTCGCTGCCGCTGCTGAGAGTGAGGGAAGGCGGGACGTGGTTGGACGAGTAGACGGCAAGGGAGTCTGTTGAGCCTGGGATGGAGGGGGATGGGGGGACGTGGTGGGCGTGGGCGGTGACCTGTCTGTTCCATAATCGCCAGGCAATGTTCTCGAGCCGTCGGCCGTCCTGGAGCGAGTCTTTGCACTTTGTAAAAACTAGGAGAGAACGATAAGTGGGGAGACGGAGGGGGGGTGCGTGGGGGATGCGCACCGGTCCAGAGGCCAAAGAGGGCCTCGTCGCCATCGACCTTGGAGACAGCCTCGACGGCGATGGATAGGACGGGGGAGTCGAAGCGGTGCATGGCGGGGGGGAAGGAACGGCGGGGCGGGCGTCGGGCGAGGACGCGGGGGAGGCTGGGAGCGGGGACGAGAAAGGAGGACAAGGAGGAGGACAAGGCTGGCGGTAATGGGCGAGTGTACTTTACACCCATCGCTCTATCGGCCCGGCCTGCGCCCAAACACCGGATTTTCTTCTGCTTTTCCCACTCGCGCGCTCTTTTCTTGCTCTCTCCATTTTTTTTCGCGCTCACAAATCGCCCTGCGTCATCTCGTTTCCCCACACCGCACCCACCGCAGCGTCCCGCACCGCGACGGCGAGAAAGGCCTGGAAAGGCAGACAAACAACTTCCCCGCATTTTCCTCGTGTGGCCCAAAGGCGCGCAAACATGGCAGTTTGAGGCACAAATGGGTTTTGCACCAAACACAAAGCCACAGCTGCAGTTCCAGCTGCTCCCACTCGGGATCTTCAGGAACCTTGCTCAGCTCGCCTGGCCCCAGATCTGCCCCCGCCTTATAAGGCTAAGCCGTAGCAAGGTCCCGCGTCCCACCGCCATGGAGCGCTGATCAGCACCTCGAACAAGCGCAGTACTAGCAATCTCCCCCGCGTCCAGCGCAAGGCCTGCCTCCCCGGGGCCTCCGCTCGGTCGGCGGCGGCGCTCGCTACCACGATCCAGGGCGCGCGAGCAGACGCGAAGTAAACGTTGAAGCAAGGAGCAAATAATAATTACCCATAATTCTCGTCACATGCCCCCTTCGTCGGCGGCAAACTCCCATCACCACGCTTCCCTATCATCGTTTCATACCAGCTGAGCCCCAACCACAGGCCACCATCGCGCATCACCATTCATCATTCATATACACGTATAGCCGCGTTTCTTCTCCCCAGGTCACATGTCCTCCCAAAATGACAGTGCGGGGATACTTGCTCTGTTCTCAAAATGGGCACCCCTTCATCTGATTCTGTATACGCTTGTTCCACTTCTTGGACCTTGGCTTCGGCGCCGGAGCAAAAAAAAAAAAAGAATACTCAAATACTCAAATAGATGCAAAAAAAAAAATAACAGCAACGACGACGTCTGCCCCAAACGGAGAAAAACACAGGGAAAGCGTCCAGAGTGTCGATGCGACATACCAACCACGGGCCCTATAAAGCCCCTGCTAAGCCCCAGCTTCAGGCTCCCAGCTTCAGCGGCTTCAGGGAAGATCCTCTCCCCCACATTGAGGGGCGCCCAGCTGGCACAAGTGGAGAAAACAGGAGAACAGGCTCGGAGCGCACCTCACCGTGACATTGACAGGCGCACCACTCTCCGAATGTCTCCCTCGCACTAACTCGGACTAAAATCTAAACTATATCGCGTCTAGGCCCTAACCCCCCCCCCCCACCACTCATCTCCTCATCTCCATACAAAATAGCGTCACGGCGCTTTTCGCCATCGAGATACTACCCACGTAGCCCAAGGCTGGGAAATCGAGATGCGCTTCAGGTATACTTTACGCTGCGACGAAAAGGGAACGAGTACCCGAGCGAAGCAGTGTTGTTGTTGGCATTGCTTGCGCGCCGCAGGTTGCAGCGTCGGCGTCGGTAAGTAACATCTAATATAACAATATGAGGATCAAGATAATAAGGTTACCCCGCATGGTGACGCAGGGCTGCGCGGTCGTGTGCAATAGCGTACATACCGGCGCAGCGGCTTAGGCGTTATTCGCATGCTCGCTGTTCCGGATTCCCGTTTTACGTGACTCAAGCTATCGTCTGTATGCAGTCGAGATCTGCAAAGCGGCACCCACCCTCACCCAGTACTCCGCCGTAATGCACTTGCACAACCGGTGCTGGTACGGTACCCCACAGCATGCGACATACACGCACGCACACTCGTTCCCCGCAGCGCCCAGCAGATTCGAAAATCTGGGACCGCAGGAAACCGCAGACCCAGATTCTCAAAACTGCCCAGCAAAATTTCAAACAACACCGACGCCGCTGCCAACGCTTGGGCCCCTGTGCGCTCGGGATACCCCCCGCACGGCGTATACCGCTTACACTGTGCTTACAGGCACCTGGCTAAAGGCGCAGAGCTAAAGTTATTCAATAGATTTCTTTGCCTAGTGCCGTTGGCGACTACGCGACCCTAGATATCCAAGAAGCCCGACAACCAGATATCCCAACGCACGGCGTTCACTGGTCGACGGTCCCCGAGGGATTCTAGCCTGGGCCCGCTGTCCAATGACGACGCGAGGACGTACTAGGCTTTGGCCAGCGCCGCTAGCGTACCACCGTCAAGGACTAAGTAGTTCTACTCACTGACATCACTACTAGTCCTGACAGTGACAGCAAGACACCTTCGAGGCGGAGGTGCACAACCCTCCCCCCCCACTAAAACGCTTTCGAAACCGTGTAAGCTGCCTGTCCGATTTGAATGCCTTCGACCGTCGACGCTGACCAACACAGCTGTGATGATCGGCAAGCCCAGGGAGCCCAGAAATCCAGGAAAGGCAACCAAGACCCGGCTTTTCCCCTCCGAACCCGCCATTGGCCAAGCGCACTCTAGTGTCCTTTTTTTTTTTGCTTCGGCGCCAGCGAATACTTACTTACTTTATCATACTTATTGCCAAGCAACCGGCCGTCGTCCACGTGGCATGGCAGCATCAAGTCGCCGACGCCAGCTCGAACAGGCTCGAACAACACTAAATTTCCAACGGTCCCGCCTCCCGAAAAATCCATAATAATAATCCTAATCTATAGCCGCTGTTATTAGTCCCCAAATAGCAAAAGCTCAATATTAACTATCGCTCTCAGCTTCCAAAACACGAAACTACAGGCGCGGCATCAAAAAAAAAAAATAGAGCCGAAGAATATATGGGTAAATCCATCCGAGTTGCCGGCGACCTTGGGGAGCGTGACCGGCTACTTGGGCCCGGAATGAAATCGACAATCTGGGCGATCCCCCCCCCCCCCCCGAATGAGGCATGCGGTTTCAGTGGAGATTCGGGTGCTCTCGGGAGTGATTTCGGGCGATTCCTCTCAAAAATTTCCAGAGCCTCCCAGTCGAGTTCGAGTTTGAGTGCAAAGCGACATGAATGATGGGGCAAATGGGATGCATGGGATTCGCCCAGCGATATCGCGTTTCGCATTTGATTACAAGCATAGTAATTACGGGATTAGGTACTTATTAACAGGTCGAGTACGAGTATTGGGTGTGAGCGGGGAGGAGGGCCTTGGAGCGATACAAGCTGTGCGTATACAAGGGATTTTGTGAGGGGAGGGGAGGGATCAAAAGCGTTCTAGATGAAAGGCGAACAGTGAGCTTCAACGCCGCGCTCGCGCGTCAGATGCGGAGAAAGTGCGACGAATCTCACCAATAATGAAAAGGAGGGCGGAGCTGAATAGTCTCAAGTTGTGCAAGTTCCCTTGTTCAGGTGGTACCGCAGTCCGTTCGGATTGAGGTAAGTCTGTGAGAGCGCGCGGTCGAGAGCACACGTCAGATTTTGAGGCGCACCTGCCGATCGCGTGAAAAAGAAAACGAACCTTTGTGCATCCCGGGCGCTATCACGTTCGCGAACAAAAGGGGGAGGGTGCGTGTTTTCGGGTAAGTGAGACAGAACGCGTGCTATGCAGAAGACGGGAGAGAGAGCTTACGGGACACACGTACGACCGCTCCCGCTTCGATCCTTTCCTGCCGGGAGTCTTGCTGCCCCGGCTATTCGGCGAGGACGCGTCCGAGTCGTGATCCGTGAGCGACACCTCGACGACGCCTGCAGACGCGGACGATCTACTGCGCGGGGGCGACACTGGCTCTGGCTCGTCGACGCTCATGCGATCGTCCTGCTCGAACTCGGGTTCCCGACGCGGTGCCGGCGTCTCACTCGTGGGCCTGGCGGGAATGTGGATCTGCGTGGGCGGCGGCGGGCGCTGATAGAGCGACGGAGGCAGATAGTAGTGCGTAGGCGGAGAGTGGGAAACCGGGAAGGCGGTCATTGGATACCGATCGGGCGCAGCGCAGAATTTGGCGGGAGCTGGTTTGCCGGGGCCGGGAAACGCGTGGGCGGCCGACGGTGGAGTGCTCGGGCCGACAGAGGAGGACGTGTCAGAGGGCGAGGAGGGCGAGGAATGGGCGAAGGGAGAGTGGGATTCTTCAAAGTGGCGGACGAGGTCGTGCATGTCGGGGAGCACGAGGCCACAGCACGTGTAGTTTTTGCACTGGGGACACGGTGAAGAATGAGCACGCGCAGGAGAGCGATAAGCGTTGAACGTACAAAGTCAAGCTCGAGACGCGGGAGGTGCTCGCTGAGGCGGTAGGCGTCGGGCGTGCGCGACACGGGGGACATGGAGAGGTCGAAGGAGGCGGCAGAGGCAAAGTGTCTGGGGGTGCGGGTCAGCGGTGGGAGCGCGGGAGGGAGCGCGGGGGACGCACTCGAGGGGTGTGTCGTGGGCCCAGGAGTCGGGGCGGGCGCGGCGGGCGATGGGGATGGCGGCGGAGGGCATGGCGGCGAGACGGAGGGTGGGTGGACGAGCGGGAGAAGGAAGGAGAGCTGGAGTGAGGGTGATTTTTGTGGAGAGAGCGGAGGAGGGATCGCGATCTGCGCGCGGTCGCCGCTAGCGCTCGGCCTGAAGCTCAGCTGCTGAGCGCACTATACTGTTACACCGTCCCTCGCGCGGGCCAAACACGCCGGCCCAAACACTGTGTTTCGCGTTCCCCCACGTGCAGGTCATGTCACGCCCCGCACCAAACTCTAACCTTCTTTCTTTGCATCCGCCGCAACACCGGCGCTGCACTGAGATTGCCGCTTATTCGACGTCGCATTCACTCCCCCACACGTCCCCTCCTCCCCGCCGCCGGCCACTCCGGTCCACTCCAGTCGCTCCGCCCCCAGCCCCGGCGACAACCAACAGCTGCCCAGCAACTCAACGCCCAACTC
Source organism: Botryobasidium botryosum FD-172 SS1 (assembly GCA_000697705.1). Lineage (NCBI taxonomy): Eukaryota > Fungi > Basidiomycota > Agaricomycetes > Cantharellales > Botryobasidiaceae > Botryobasidium > Botryobasidium botryosum. The sequence continues at coordinate 139,860 of KL198087.1, forward strand.
TATCCGCCTGCCAATCCTTGTGCCGATAAATATGGGGCGCCTCTCAGCCCTTCCAAGCTCCCCCAGCAGCCACGATGAGCACATCTGTACGTCACTTTAATCTGCAATATTAACCAGCTCCAACTCCAGCGGGACGGGAGGACACGGGTATCCATCGGAGTTATGACCTTCTCGCACACATGTCGCGATGCACTCACGCACGCGCGTGGAATCATAATGATCAGTAAATAATACGTGCTCCGATGGCGACCGCGCAGACGAGAAACAAGCTCAAGCTTCCAGCTTCCAAGCAGCTGCAGCATGCGGCGTACGTAACCCATGCTTGTCGATCGGGAGAGAGAGGGCCAACCAAGGTGGACGAACCACTACCCCCTTGACTCGGTATAATTCCCCGAAGCTCCGCTCTTCTACTTCATTATTATGGGGGTTCACTCTTCAGTCTTCAGGTCTTAGAATGGTGCTCCTGGTCCCTTGGCGTGAAATGAAGTAAGCCCTTCCCTCGGTGGATGTCAGGATTCCCACTGGGGGTCCCGGTTTCGAGTGGAGGGAGGGAAGGAGGGAGGAGGGAGCCAATACCACCACAGGACACAGGTGTTGAAGGAATGATTTATACCGCGCCTGGGGGGTCTTCTGGAACATCAAGGGGGTTGACCGTTGAATGAAGGATGAAGCCTGACGCTGATAATTGATCATCGATAAGACACACCAAGGTGCGCTACTCGGTTCGCAATTCATGTAGGGATTGAAAGTGACGCGGCTTCTTTGCGCAGAGGACGAGTGAGCACGTCGCTATACATAGCCATCGAGTAAGATCCATTCGTCCATTCATTCATTCGTTGGTTCATTGATTCATTCATTACAGGTTCATGTACGAGTACCCTCCCCAGAACCATCGTCCCTATATCTGATTCTGGCGGATTCTGACTGCGCGCACCGAGGACCGCTGCGAGCGTCTCGGGCTCCTGTTTCCTTTCTGGTAAAGATACGGCTATACCTCGAGATCTCGATCATCGACTCTCGTCTCACTCGAAACACTGCGCTCGGAACTCAGGCCCGCCCCTCCGGCCTGACCCTGATGCCTGACGCAGGATGCCGAGCGAGGGGTAGAAATCCTCTTATGCCAGGTTCGGATTCCGTACCCGTACCGCAGGGAATAGTCGCGCAAGCGAGTGAGCAAGGTGCACGTCGTACAGGATTCTGACAGTCGCCCTTGCGGGAGACGAACATCTTGGGTGCGGTGTTAGAGAGCTGCAGATGTCGCCCAGGCTGTGCTGACAGGCGGAGACGGGCAGAACCAGAAGAGAAGAGGCCCAGGGGAGAGGAGCGTTGTGCGGGCACGCTCCATATGTCATCTCAGCACACAAGCTCCTACAAGGAACGTGTTGGCCCCGATCCTGGTGGCGGCGATAAACACCATGTAATAAAAACGCGTGCCCCTCCAAGTCTCCAGGATCGCGTGAGGGACTACTTGCGAGCAGGTAATAAGATCTGCTACATGATATATAATCGACCCCGATCGTCGCGGCCCAGTAATACATCGCGCTCGCTCGGCTGTTCGTCGAAAATTGAAACCAATAGCAAACTTTTTTTACGCGGCTGCAGGGACACCGCGGAGACTTCATGCAAGTATGTAGCACCCAGACTTTCCTCCCTTGTTTCGGAGCAAAAATGCGGGGATCTACCGCCGTTATTACATCAGGCGCAGATTTCAAGATTTTCGGGTGAAGTGCGTCCCGGATTAGCTGGGACTTCCAGACTCTAGAGTGCTGTACGAGGGATGCTGGATTGGTCATGGCCGTGGCCGTGCGGGATGCAGATGGGCTTGCTTGTCGTCTGTGAGCGCTAGCGAGGCGAGCGCCAAGTACGGCAGGCTGCAGGTAAGGATGCCGCGTGGGCTGTCGCGTGACCTTCCGGATCTCGAGCACTACATACTGGGTACTGGGCAGTACCGGCAGCTTACTAGTACGGGCGGCGGGGTCGAGGGTGCCGGGCGAACAAGTTAGACTCTGAGCCTGGAGGAGCGCGAGGTGTGTTTGTGCGCCTAAACCCGGAATTCCAACTCCAGCGAGATCCCTCTGAGATTGACAATATTGCGTTTGGGGTGGTGAAGACGAGTCTCGTGCGCGCGAGGATTCGAGCTCAGATAACCGTATACTTTCCTTTCAGAGCGAAGCGTCGGTGGGAGTACTCTTGGGATTTAGAAGAAACAAAAGCTAGCTCACAGAAGGAAGAGACTTGGACTTTGAAGTTTGGAGGTGGATGGGATGGTGTTTGCATCCGTTGGGCCGTGCGCCGCAACACCCGGACCAAGCATTGGATTAGCATCCATCGAGTGGCCTCCTCATCGACCCCGACGACGTCAAGCCCCCCTATCGACGTGAGTATTGCCACCTGCGTTGCCAGAGTGCTGTCCTGCTGCGCGTGTATCGATGGAGTGGTTTCCGGAACTCGTTTGGAGGAGAAGTAGTGTTGGGATCTGGATGGATGCACGACTGTCAACCTGGATGAAGCGCGCCCCCGCTTGCCGCAATTCTCTCTGCCGACAATTCGAATGCTCTTGCTTATACCGTCCTTTCCGTTGATGTTTCCAGCCCTGGGACCGTGTGCGACTATCAAGAGTTGCAGTAAGCGAGCCACTGCTATTTCATCGAAATAAACCAATATTCTTGTTCTGTCAATCGCAAAGCCTCCGACACATAAAATCTCGCTGCAATCATGATTATCCCCAAACAAAACAGGCGCGTCATCTACGAGAACCTCTTCAAGGGTCAGTCCTGCCCCCTTTGCTACCGGTAAACGCGTGCGTTGGTGTAATGTATAGCTCATTCGTTTGCAGAGGGTGTTTTGGTCGCGAAGAAGGATTTCAACGCGCCCAAGCACGAGGACCTCGAGGTCCCCAATCTCCAGGTCATCAAGGCGATGCAGAGCTTGACGTCAAAGGGCTTCGTCAAGACCCAGTTCTCGTGGCAATACTACTACTACACCCTCACGAACGAAGGCTTGGATTACCTCCGGGAGTGGTTCGTACTTTATATCTCCTTCGATCGAGCCTGGCTGATATGTTCGCCGGCTAGGCTGCATCTCCCCGCCGAGATCGTTCCCGCTACACACAAGAAGGCTGTCCGCGCCGCGCGCCCAGCAACCGTCCGTGGTGGTGGCGAGGGCGCCTACCGTGCTCCTCGCGGCGATCGTGACGAGTACCGTCGGAGGGACGAGGGCAAAGACGAGGGTGGTGCGCCAGACCAGTTCAGGCCTAAATTCTCGGGTGTCGGCCGGGGTGCCCCCGCGTCGTAGAGGGCCGGCCTTTCATTCGCGCGAGTTCGTCCTCAAAATCCCCCCCCTGTATATGCTATGTGCCGATTTTATGAACACATGCCGCATGCACTTTCCCTGCCGTACACATGATCGAGCCAAGGACTATTTTCGTCTGCCCGTATTTTATATTCGGTCGTTGACGGTTACAGCGCAACGGAGAAAGTAAAGGTTCACATCTATATCTGTTTAGCAAAGTTCCATGCGCCACCACCAGAAGCGGCTGGCCCGTTTGCGCGTCTTTCACGCGCCAATCGAGACGCGCCCCGAACGTGACCCATGGGCGAGCTTCGGGCGATAACATGGGGGTGTTAATACATCGATTTCCTCTCCATCCAGTTTGTAGTCACGCACCTCGTCATTCCGCACCCCGGATCACCGGGGATGAACGACTCCGCGCGGATGACCATCAGCTCGTTCACGATTCCCACAGCGCCTGGATCCAGATCAATCCTATCAAAGTAATGCACCCCCTCCGCCGTGAACGGATTAGTCTTCGCCAGCTCTTCCATTAGTGTCGTTAATCTCCATTCGCTTAGTTCCTCGCCAGGCTTGAACGCGTCTCGCAAGATAGTGATAGCGCGATGATGTCCGGTGTCGCTAAGGTTGCGGGCGCTAGGAGTAGTAGCGCCCGAGGACGGATAGTTAGGGGCCTGTGCTGACATGGAATTGGTCGCAAGATACACCGTGCGAATATTTGCTTTCGACGGGTGAGAGAGATCGGCTTTGAGAGCTTCAACGAGACGTGTAGCGCAATCAAAGGCGCTGGTCCCATGGTCCAGGGACTCTATTGGCCAGTGAATTGCTGCGTACGGGTGTGAATGAGCGGAAAGCAAGTCTGCGAGATTTGTCAAGTCGGGGGAGTAGGGTAACCCTGTCGGGCACACACGTGACGCCGGAGTAGGTAGGCAAAACACGGCGTCGTGGAGCTCCCAGCTGATCACAAAGACGTCGGGAGGCTCAAGTGAGAGCAATGGGGATATAGGCACCCTGGCGGGATTGAGTTCGAGTGAGCGAAGGGACTTCAGGGAGGCGACGATAGCATCCCCATAAGAAGCGGAGGTCTCCGAATTGATATGCCATTCCGAGTGCTTTGGGAAGATGGACGCTGGCGCGAACCCGGAGAAATTGAGTCGCGATGATCTTTCAGAGAGACAGTGCTTGCGTTTCCCGGTGCCGCGGGAATGGTGAGAATTGTGATCGAATGAGACGAATGCTTTTGCTGCAAAGGGTTTTTCGGATTCGATAGACGCGACTTGACCCGTTGGAGGCGATTCGCGAGCGGAAACCCAGGTTTGGAATGCTTCGAACGATACGGTGGGTATCCCGAGCTCGATGAACGGGTGGCGCTCATAATAAAAGTCGAAGGGATATCGATAGCATGTGCCCATGCGCGAGTTTTGGACATTGGGAAGGACCAGCGTGCGATTGAGCGATTGAGTAAGATGAGCAATCTGGTGAAAGTGACGTTCTGCGCGTTCTTCCTTATCTGCGATCCAGCCAGGCAGCAAGAGACGGCACGGCGACGCGCCGCAGAGGTCCATGTCTGCTTGTGCGCTCGAGACGCGTTTTTGTCGCGGTTGGTGCTTCCCAGCTGGGATGCGTACAACTTTGGGAGGAGAGTTAGGGTGCGGCGCACGGTCCCAGACCGCTTCGTCGTCGCCGCCTTCCCGCCGCCACCTCTCCTCCAGCGCCAAGAGCATCTCTCGATCGAATGCGGGTGGTCGGTGTGGCAGAGCATCGGGAGGAGAGACAACTGTTATATGTCTATCAGACAGATGGCGGCACGGAATGCAGTGGGTGACGACGGCGATGGTGCCAACGGCCATCACGGTACACACGATAAACTTTCTCTGCCGCCTGCGAGCGAACAGTCGACACGGCCATCTGCGTGTCAAGTCCGAAAACTGGATCATCTCTGGCTGCTTGGAGACGAAACGGGCTTGCAGACCGCGTGCGATGATGGTGGTCCAATGCCAGCGTGCCGTCGGCGCTGTTGGACGCGTTTCCGCTTGCGCTGGGCTCCAGCTCACCCCCGCTCTTGCGCATGGATCCCCTCACGCTGTCGCACCGAAAACATCGATGGAAGCTACGGATCGCATAATTGCATAAAAGGGAACTGCCATCCATCCGGTCACCCCCAGTCTTGTCTTTTTGAATTCTTACGGCTCCCTCCCCATGGTGTACGATGGAAAGACAAAAAAACAGACCCGCGCATCCAGAGTCCGAGTAGTAGCGCGCACCGATGCAGAACTTCTGGGCTGCGAGCGAGAGTTCAAGCGTTGGATTTTTTGGGGCTTGTGTTCTCTGTCTTTGGTATCACTACGCCAGAAATCCATATCACACCATTAATGGCGATATCCAAAGGCGAGGACTTCACGATGGACCCATCGTGGTCGGACCGATGCTGCCCGTCACTACGGCCTTAAACCACGTATACCCAATCCCAGATGGTGGTCCAAGAGTCGCCATGGATATTCAGCACCTGGCACGAACGAAGATAAAAATGCACTATACAGCAGTTCGTGGCGAGGCAGTACATTTCATGCATTGGCATGTCAATGGGCGAACTGGCGAGCCCGCAGCCTACCTCTGGCGGTGTGAGTATTACTCAACCTTCACATTCAGAAGTACTTGCGCGACAACGCTTCCAGCTTTACTATTAGACATGCACTCTTATCTTCAAAGTACAGAAATGTCCTTGCGTGGCTCGTTGGATGTGCGTATTGTCGGTCTTCTGGGGAACTTTCGCTCAGATCATGGCTGGTGCGAGCATCGACAATGAGGCTTCTGAGCCCTTCCAACGCTTATGCTAGGTCTCGAATCACGGCTGAATGTTTGACGTCTGCTCAGTCCTGTTTATTGCAGGGTGGTTATCACAAGCAACCTCTTTTGCAGTATCGGAACACGGGGTCTCGGGCGCCTTCAGACGGTGTATATCGTGCTCAACCTTGCGCAAGCTACCTTCCCCCGCGAAAATAGACCCCAGTCAAACCGTTCCTTTCTAGATTTTGCCTTGCTATCTTCATCGTACAGCGGTAATCAACCGATGGCCTACGTGCACGCAGTCTTTCAAATTTCGGCGTATGTCCCGCTTTTGAGCTCACGCCTGGGTTTCTTCTCTTCGTGCAGTTTGGTCTTCCATCGCCGTACTGTTCATTTTGCCAAGACAAGCAGTTTCAAACCAGCGCTGTTCACACTTGGTTGATGGGTACAGGGGCATTCCTTAAAGATGAACTTGAGCGCTAATTTTTCTCGCTTGTCCTCCAGGGACTATCGGTTGCCGTGATTTCCGCCGTGCCCGTGTCCTTCATGAACGTATAGCAGTTTTTCCCGCTCACGCGTCACAAAAACGGGCGAGATATGAGCCACAGTACGCCCACTTGCCGCGGCCCCGTTTCGCAGCAAAGACTACTCAGTGCCTTGCGGTCCCAGCTGTCGTCGTTACACCGCCATCATCGGCGCATGCTTGGTCTGATCCTACCCACTAAAATATGGCGTTCGCCGGTTCACCTGCCCTGTGCCCAACATCGACGACCCCGACGACACGAAGACGCGCCGCAATGGCACCGAGAGCAAGAGGCTTCTTCTCAAATACGTGGGTCCTTTTCTCACTACATGTAATTTCCAGCCGATAGAGAATTTACGCGGATATTCGCTCCTTTGCGGATGTATATGGTTGTAAAGCCGGCGATCCTCTGAGGATCGGATTTTCTTCGAGTAAAGGCAAATCTCCGCGTCTGCCCTCTACGTCTATACCACTACTGGGGCCCGCGAGCGAAATCTTTTGCCAGGGCTACAGAGTACTTGGCATCGTTGAGCACGGTGCTTATGTAACTGCGTAATCTCGCGTATGGGATGGCCCTTTCGGATCCTTCACTGCGACTTCCATCCTATCAAAAGGCCCAGAATGGCTTATCTACAGCCCAAGGATGAGTGGAGCATCATGGCAGGGAACCTATCTCATCTTTTGTGATAATCGTGTTGCTCTTCTGCACTATCACGACCTACTCACGATGGAAAAGTCAGAAACCCGAGTCCGTGTTGATGCAGTAGAGCAAGCCGATGTGGAACTTCTTGCGACTTTAGGCTACAAACAAGAGTTCAAACGGGCTTTCTCGGCATTAGAGTCTTTTGGGCTTGCGTTCTCAGTTTTTGGTATGTTTGGATACCTACCATATCGCTGGTGCTAAGACTAGGACGCAGGGAGTTGATGACGGAAACGATTTTTAGGGCTTGTACCGTCTATTGCGACGGTCATGAGCTATCCGATCCCGAACGGTGGTCCGGTCGCCATGGTGTGGGGTGTAAGTCCTAGTATGGATTCCTAAAATGCGGCAGGGACTTATCCTTATCTCGTACCTGCACAGTGGTTCGTAGCAAGTCTCTTCATCTTATGCATCGGCATGTCGATGGGTGAATTAGCAAGTTCGCAGCCTACTTCTGGGGGGGTAGGTCGATCCTTTACCCCTGCTCCTTTAGTCTATTTTCGTATCGACTAACACGATGACACCGCAAGCTTTACTACTGGACACATTCGCTATCATCCCCAAAGTACAGGAACGTGCTAGCATGGTTCGTTGGTTGTAGGTATTGTTTGTCATCTCCAAGCCCCTCTGAACCAACTAATCTCGAATAATCCCCCAGATGCTAATACTATTGGATCCATTGCATCGGTCGCATCCATTGTCTGGGGAACCGCTGTGCAGGTCATGGCCGCTGCCAGTATCGGCTCGGGCGGGTCTTTTATTCCCACCAACGCTCAGCTTTTGTTCGTTTCGTTTCGTCATTATCCGCTGAATCTCACCCTTGATTCATCACTGCTTGCATAGCGGTGTTTATTGTGCAGTGATAATCACAAACGGTCTACTTTGCAGTCTTGGGACTCGCGTTCTTGCGCGCCTTCAAACGGTTTATATTGTACTGAACATAGCGTGAGACACTCTCCTCCCGATACTCGGGCTTGATTGAACCCTTTTTGGATTTCATTCAGTCTTTGCCTTGCTATATTCATCGCGCTGCCGGTTTTGACGCCTAAAGAATATCGCAATAGCGCAAGCTTCGCACTGGGGGGATTTGGTAACTGTGCGTGCTCCACAGAGGCAAGTAGGGTCGTTTGGGCTGTGTTTAAACAGCTTCTGTATCTCTTCCAGTCAGCGGTTGGCCTGATGGCTTTGCCTTCATACTGAGCTTTCTTGCTCCTGTGTGGACTATTGGTCAGTTTTATTCTCCTGCGAGCAGCTGGGAGGGGGGTTGGAACCTAAACGATAGATTTGTAGGATCGTTCGACTGCGTCGTCCATATCAGCGAAGAAACGTTAGGAAAATTGACCCTTCATTTGGGCCCAGTTTTCACTGATGTTCTCTATCCTTGAATCTCAGTGCGAACGCAGCTACAGCAGTACCATGGGCGGTTGTTAATGCCATCGCAATCAGCGGTGTACTCGGGACAGCCCTCATGATAACCATCGCGTTTTGCATGGGCCCTGACCTGCAAGCTATACTCGATAGCGATATCCAGCAACCAATGGCCACGGCACGTATAACCCGTTCCGTTGAACGTTTCTTATGATTGATGTTGTCTGTATTAGATCCTATTCAATAGTATTGGTCCGGAGGGCACGCTGGGGATATGGTCCGTCATAGTAATCATCCAATTCATGATGGGATCAAGCATGTTATTAGCAAGTTCCCGGCAAGTATTTGCTTTCTCGCGGGACGGCGCGCTTCCGCTATCCAAATGGCTGTACCGGATTAACTCGTTCACCGAAACGCCTGTCAATTGTTCGTACCGCATTTCATATTGGTTTGAAATGTGAAGCCTCGACTTACTTGTGGGATAGCCGTTTGGTTTTCCGTCGTCGTGGCCATCTTGCTCGGTTTATTATCGTTCGCAGGCGATGCTGCAATTGACGCCATCTTCAGCGTACGCCCTGTTCATAGCTTTTCCTCTCGCCGATTCGCGCTAAATGTATCTTCCAAGCGCGCCTAGATCTCAGTCTTTGGAACCTATATTGCGGTACGAGGTGTCTTCTGTAGACTTTCAAGCATGGAATCCATGCGTCATAATCGCTTTACATAGTTTGGAATCCCGATTTCTGTGCGGTTTATATTTTCCAAAACGAACAATTTCAAGCCTGGACCTTTCACGCTTGGTCGATGGGTATAAAATCTTCCTCCATTCCTACGTACATACCGGACTCCGCTGATACGGAATATCGTTTTCTCGTTTGCACTGCAGGGGTTTCCTATCGCCCTTATTGCCGTTGTATTCATGTTCGTCATCAACATATGGCAGCTATTCCCGCTCACGCGTCAAACAGACGCAGCGAGCATGAACTATAGTAAGTCTCAATCTCATTCTACGACGCTATTCCTTCCCGGGCGGTTGCTCATCGCTCGCCCCAGCTGTCCTCGTTTGCAGTGTCGTTCTCGGCTCGTGTTTGATTTGGTTCTATCTACCCAAATACGGTGGCGCCCACTGGTTCACCGGGCCCGTGCCCAACGTTGATATCGACGAGGATAGGGGGATGCATGCGCATGGCGAAAGTCCCGGCGATGAGAAGCTGGCCAATCAGTAACGTTTTTCCTTCCCGGCGCATGTAAATCGTTCACAATATATGAGGCAGTCAAAACAGCAGCATCCCGCCCACATCTCATCTGGGCTAGCAGTACCAGCGACCTGGTACCTTTGTGAGGGGAAAGCACGCACCTCGAACCGTTGGGCGGGAACCCATCTCGAGCTGCACCAGACACCCCATCTCTACTTCAAGCAGGAAGCTTCAAGCTTCAAGGACCGGCAGCAGTTCGGAATCTCGTTCAGGGGAGACTTATGTCGATCCCAACGATACTCTACGCGCTGATCTGACGTCGATCGCAAAAACAGTCTCGGACATTGCCTTCCGATGCACAAACTCCGTCTGCCACTGACCACGACCACGCTACGTATACCGATCATGCAGACAACCACGATCCAGACGTACTGAAGACTTGGCGGGGCAGTTACAGCGAGATTATAAAATGATTGAGTTTCAACCGAGCTCGTTGCCCGAATTTTTTTTTCTTTTCAAAAGATAAATTTGCAAGGCTGTGTCTACTTACCGGATCAGGATTGCTCGTGACCAGGACCGCTGACGTGCCGTCCTCGCTACGCTCATTACAGCAATAGCTGGAGGGCCCTTCGTATGCGAGGCTCATCGATGATCGATCGCACGCCTTGCATCTCCTCGTCCTCTCCTTCGTTCACCAGCATAGCTGTTTAAGTATTCCGTCCAGCAAGATTGAGTGACCCGAGACTCGATAACAGGTAAGCCCACAGGTAGGCAGTACTAATGAGTGGGCTGGGCAGGAGACGGAGAGCTGAAACGGGCCTGGCGAACGACGCGGCCGCAGTACTGCGTTGGTCACGAGCTGGCCTGTTCTGGTAAGTACACACAGCCACGAGAATTTATATTTTGAAAAGAAAAAAAAAAGTCTCGAATGTCGAAGGGAGAAACCCAATCATTTTATAATACCGCTGTACCAGCGATACCAGCGATCGACGCCGCCTGGCCAGGCGGTTCACCCCGTGTGGTTATGCAGCAGCCACCTGAAAAAAAAAAATTCCGAGAATACCAGCTGCTACAACGCCGACCTCCAGGCCTGCAGCATGCATATTCCGATCTTGCGGCTGCGCTCCGCATTCTCCGCCTTTGTCATGATCGCATTCCTACAAGAACAAATAGTGACGGTCAGAGTGGCCGATTTTGGGTCGATTCCGAGCTGATTCCAAAGTCGATTCTGAGTCCAAAATCGGCTCAAAATCAACCCAAAATCAGCCCGGCACTCTGACCGTCACACCCCGCAAAAGCTACGTCCCACCCGATTTTGAAGAGGGCTGGCACTGGGCAGCACTATGTATTTACCTTAACTAGTCCAAAGTGCTATAGCGTCTGTGCGCCTGCATGATTTCCATTATATGACATATTATCCTTGCGTATAGGAAGTGATAAATGCTCCTTTTTCGGGCTTGTAGGCAGCAGGCGGCCTCAAATCGGCCTGAATTCCGGGTAGAACTCAAGCCAAGTTCACTCCTATCATGAGTACAGGTAAGATAAAGACAGGGGACACCCAGACGGCCGATAGTAAGCAAGAAGAAGGGGAGGAGACTAGTATTTTGAGGTACTTTGAGGTAGGTTGCATCCTCGGGAGGCCAAAATCGAAATCGGAATCGATGCAAAAGCGACTCGCGAGTCGCTTTTGCAACACATGTGCGATTTTGCTTCGAGTCGATTCTGGGCACCCAAAATCGACACCTCAGGGTTCACTCAAAATCGATCCAAAATCGGCCACTCTGACCGTCACTAATGTACAAGGACTAGGTAGCAGGGCGCGCGCGGCCCAGAGCCAGAGGGGGGGAGGTCCAGAATGACCAAAAAACCTGAAACGCAACGATACCATCCGATCGATAAGTAGCTTTTGTTGACAGTCGAGAATCATCGAGATCATCAATGACATCAAGGTTGCTTTCGAATCGCGCCTCATTGTATACGCGCGCTATCCGAGTTTGCAAGTCTTTTCTTTCGCCCAGAGGACTCGTTGTAGCTAGCGCTACTCTGGGTGCCAGCCACCGTCAGCCGAAACGAAACGAGAGACAATCGGCCAATCATTTGAGGAACAAAGATAACGAGTCCGATAAGTAATGCAGCGTATATATATTTGGCTACGCGCTACCTTGAACCTTTTATTCCTTATAGCGACGGCGAGATAAACGAGACCGTCACCGAGCATACACCAAAGCGATCATCTGCATCGAGAAGGAAGACCATAAATAAATTGCACAGGCGCTGGGCGCCCAAACTATCCTGCCAGGTTGTCAAAGAGACGAAAGAAAAAGGACACGAGCGCCAAATTTGAAGCGAAGCGAACAGAAAAATTCGAATGGTTATAGCATGTACAGCAAAGACTCTCAAGGCTCGAATATGTATACAGGTGGTACATTACGGCAATCGCGCACAAGGTGGATGAAGGGCAGGTCGCAGACGCAGGCTAGAAAAAGTCGAAGTCGAAAGGACCGAAGACAAAACGGTAATGGAAACAACGCGAGTCACACACACACGTGAATGAACGAAAAGAGACGCGAGAACGACAGCGGTGGAAAAAAGGGGGGGCTCATTGTGAATGGAGAGAGCCCAAGAGAAAGTAAGAAATGCATAAATGAGTAAACAGGATGTAACAGAATACGAAATGGATATGCGCGTAGAAAAGGGGAAGGGGTGAGGGGGGATGATGAAGCGGGGAGAGATGCGAGATGCGAGTGAAACCAAAAGGCCCAAGAGTAAAGAGAGGAAAGTTCACTGCAGGTATCGCTGGTTAAGCACGTGGACCTCCTTTGCGAGGAACGGCCAGCTCATCCTGCTGCCCGGCGGGAAAGAAATTTTCCCGTCGGCAGATCGTTGACGAGCGAGGTCGAGTTCCCAACCAAGGAGGTTGTAAAGGAGACGCATGTTCGGCTCTAGAGAGAACGATACCGCATTAGATAGATCCATGAAGCGGCGGGCAGAGAGAACGTACGGATCAGCACGCTGAGACGGCGCGAGCGGACCATCAAATAGGCATCGACGAGAGGGATGTTGAGGTGGTGCATGGCGTAGGCAATCTAGTTCACAAATATCGTGAGCGCCCGCGCCCCAAGGATAGTCCAAGGTATACCCAAGATACTCACTGTGACAGTAGCGCTCCGCGACACACCGACGCGACAATGAACAAGCACCTTGCCGCCCTCAGCACGCGCCTTGTCGATCCACTCGATGATAGGACCGAATTGGCACCGGAGGCTGTCGATACCATCATCGCAAACGCCCTTGATGTCGAGGACTTTGATCCGGCCCTCCTTCTCCTCTTTCCACAGAGATCCCCGGGTGGGGAGTCTCTCGGCGTCATCACCGCCATGGCACGACTCAGAATACGAGCCTACCGGAGCAGGCGGCGGCACGAGGGCGCATTCGCCCACAGAGACGACGTGGGTAATGCCGAGTGCGTGAAGCATGTACACATTGGACGCATGATTCCTGTAAGCAAAAAAAGGGTTTAAAGTTAACACGGGCGGAATCGGAGAAACAGTGGATGAGCGAGGAGAGCCGACTTACAAGTTGCCAAGGTAGAGGAAAGGAAGGATCCGGGATGGGAACGAACCGTCAAAGCGACTGTCGTTGAACCACGTCTGGTGATCGGTCACAGCCGGGAGAAGAGGCATCGTCGACGATCGGGCCCGCTTGGGTATATCAGCGGGTCGGGTAGGCATAGCGGAGGAAGTAGGCGCCGATGACGAAGCCGCACCGAGCACGGGGGACCCCGCCATGCTTACACTCGACGAACGCCACGAGCCCCATTTCCACCGGCCGTTGACAACACTGGCTTCCTTGGCCATCGCCAGTGCAGCCGCGTTCTCCCGCTCTCTCCCTGCTTTCTCCGCCTCGCGCTCGCGCTCCCGCCGTGCACGCTCCTTGCAGCCCAACTTGCTCTCGATCCGACGGAGGACACCTACGTCGGCGGGATACACGAAGAAACTGCGCTCGCGCTGGTTTTGCAGCTCAAGGTACGACTCGGGAAGCGTGCAGCCCTTGGTGTGCATGATATAGGAAAGAGCGAGAAGCGACGACTCGGTGTAGCCGTCGGACGAGTGGATGAGCACGCGCAGGGGGCGGGACATGGTTGGTGACGACGTGGGCGTCATCGACGGAGAACCAGAAGAGGATCGGCGGGGAGAAGTGGGGGGAGAAGATGCATATGGGAAATGGACAGAAGGCGAAGCTTGATTACAATAATGTGCGATAAATTTGAGGAATGGAATAATATGACTGGTGGTGTGCTGGGTGGGTGACGGTGATGATGGGAATGCAAAATGAATAACAGAGCTGGGATTAGGAGCAGGACGGGGTGGAATACAGTTGGGGAGCGGAATGCGATTGCGGGTGGTATCAGAAGGAGGGGAAGGTTCGAAATGCAGGTTGGAGATCATCCCGAGGGTAGACGAGAGGGGCGGGTTGGATGAGCTGCTTTTAGCGTCGACGACGACGAAGGAGTTTTCGAGCGAATCGCTGGCGGTTGCTGCGTCTAGAGTAGCCTTCTCGGTCCATGCCATCTCAAGAGCTCTGATGTGCTCTTCGGCTTGACGCAGGTGGAGGGCCGAGGGGAAGAAGGCGTCGTCCCTACATTCGATGCAGATATCGTACCCTTCCGGGTTGCCAGTGGGGTCGAAGGGATCGAAAGCTTTTGGCGGTGGAGATGACGGTGCAGGAACGTCGGCGGTGTTTCCGAGCTATGACGAGCAAGGGGCCAGGTGAGATAGTGAAGGATGGGAAGAGTGAGGGAGAGGCACAAACCCAAACGTTGTCTGCGATTACCGAAGCTTGTGTGAGGCTCTTCATCTCCTCCTTCTCGCGAGCGAAGAGATCGATTTTGTTCTTCTGGACACCATTACTATCCAGACCGACGAGGTGGGGATGGTCTCTCTCAAACACCTCAAAAGGATCTGAAAAGCGACGAGTGTAAATTAATATTTAATTAAATTAATAGACAAAGGAGGGCAACCGACCTGTGACGACGAACACATTGTAGTGTATGGGCTCGCCCTGAATGTTCTCCTCGCGCTCGGCGAGCTTGGCCTCGATAGCGCACTTGAATTTCTCAGCCAATGCGAGGGCAGCCCGGCTCCTTCCTTTGGGTGAATAGACAACGATATCGGAGAGCGTGGCCATGATCGGCTAAAATGGGGTAACGGGGTGAGTGGGTGGAACGCCACCAGAACAATGGAAAACATGCGTACGGCCTGGATGCCAAAGTTTCGACTGTGCATGACCGCATACAATGGGGACGAGAAGTCAGATAGCCGCAGCAAAAATAATCCTAGAGAAGCACTGACAGCGATATGCCTTCTGGGACGCGAGGCTGGACAAAGACGGGACCGTTGAGCGAGAACGTTAATAATTCGCCCGGCTTGAATGACGAGACGAGGATCTGCGAGGGACCCTTGGGACGAGTGGAAGGAACGGTAAACGGGGGGCAGGGGAGAGAGCCGGCGACAGACGCGTCGGAATAAAGCGAGGTGTCGGTTGTGGAAGCAGACATGGGAGGGGACGAGGAGCCGGCGGAGGAGCCGCTGCTGGACGAGTCGGTTCGCGAATGGATATCGAGATTCGTTTGGATCTGGATATTACGGGGACCGGTGGTAGCATGGGTGCAGGGGCTGGGATCGAAGATGTCGGTGTCCATGTCGCTCGAGCTCGCTCGCATGGTGGCCTCGGTATTATCGAAATCGTCGTCGTCGTCCATGTGGAGATTATCGAGCTCGTCGTCAGAGTCGATATCAGAGTCGGGGCGGTAGAGGTGCTGAGACTCCTCGTCGTCCTCGTCGCATCGGACACAGATGAGGCCTCTGTACCTGGGCACCTTGACTGCAGGGCGGTCGTCGGGGGCGGGGCCTGCGGAGCGGCCTACTCTCGTCTGGGAAAAGAAGAGGTTCTGCTCGACATTATTGCCCTCGAGGCCGTGGATGAAGGGGAAGAGGACGGAGTCCTCGGTGTCGTGGGTCGCGTCCCAGTGGGCGAGGTCGGCGTACTGGGCGGCGGAGAGGCCGTATATGGGAGCGTACGGGCGGGGGCGGGAGAGGAGGACGGGGAGGGCGGGGAGGAAGGCGGGGGGGTAGGCGATGCCGTGTGTTTTGGAGTCGGGAGCCATGGAGGACGATGAGCAGAGGGAGGAAGACTGGCTGGATATATGCGCATACAGGCAGGTGCATATATGCGAGGCGTGCGCCCTGCGTTGTTTGGCGTGCACAAACACATCTCAGATCGTCCCGTGGGGGGTCACAACACCATCCGGATCGGGCGTGCTGTGCACTCGCCCCACACCTTCCACCTTGTTCTTCCCGTTCTTGGCCCGCCCCATCCCTGCAGCCGTGCACCCCTCGCGCAGCTCCATGGCCAGCAAGTGCTTGTCTCTCTCCCCAGCAACACCAAAGGCATTCGAGCATGGTCAGTCGGTACTGGGGGCTCACGCCGGCACCCAGGAACTGCTGTATGTATGTTTACCCTATTGCGTCCACTCCACTCCTCGTTTTGCACTGGCTCAAACAATCTAGATTCTAGAACGGTATCCCCCCCAATAAGGCGCAATTTGATACCTCTTCTCCGTTTGCCCCCGCCGTCGTTTCGATCGCCATACAATTCAATATAGTTGCCGTGCTCTGTGTTGCGGTTTATTCGTGTTTCCATGTCCAATCCCGCCTAGCCTCGCTTTTAGACTTGCACGAAGCGTGCGCGATAGATCTCTGTCTGATGGTCTGCCGCTTTTGCTTTTCCTGTTGCCATCAACAGTGCTCCAATGGCCACCCGTGACAAATTGCACGGACACCCCCACCGGTACCGGCGGCACTGGGCGCTATTGCGGCAGACGACCAGCACCAGCTGACCTGAGCCATGTAACCCGCGTCATGGCTGCCATGGTCGAACACGGGCGTAAGAGGGCCTAAGGTTCCGAGACACACCGCGTTCAAGCTCCGACCAAACGTTGCCAAACATTCCCCACAGTCCACATCACGTACACAAAGCCACACTCGTATTTCATCGCGCCCTGGGCCAGGAGAGCTCCCACCTCGCTCGGGCCCAGCCCTGCTGCTTACGTAACTACGTCGACTCGCCCCGCAGACTCCGCGTCAGGCTCACGAGCAGCGCCTCTATCCGCGCCTGCCGATCCTGCAGCTCTTTCATTTCCTCCTTCAGCTTCACCACCGGCAGATCTTTCGCGCTCTTCAGCAGCCCCTCCAGCCGCCCTATTGCGCCCTCCGCAGAGCCCGTCCCAAACACGTCATCCTCCGTCCCAACGTTCCCAAAATTAGCCCTCGACGGCGACAGCATCGGCATCCCCAGGCGGATCCCTCCGTACAACCGTGCCAACGGTGACGGCGACGGCGGACGCATTTCCACAGATGGCGCGAGCCGACTCCGCGACCTTGGGCGACCTTGCGCCGCGCGTGGGCTCCCGGGCAACGAGGGCAGATTAGCCATGCGCCCCCTGATATCCGGAGATCGCCCCGCTCGCGGCGTCTCCCGCCTCTCGACTTCTTGCGCTTGGCCTTGGGCTTCGTTTCCATTGCCACTCCCGTTGCCAATGCCATTCTGGTGGCTACTATCTTCCTCTTCTTCTTCCGAGGCCTTAGGAAGATCGGGATCGCACGCCGCTTCAAATATGGCTTCATACAAGTCCCTCGTCTGCGACCCTGTGAACGCCCTAAACAGCGATAGCAGAGCAGAGCGAATGGCATGGCGTCAGTGTATTAATCTCTCGCGAGTGGAAACCACCAATGGAAGCGAAACGGCTCAACTCTATAAACGCAACGTTCTTAAGCGGTAAATGACTGAATACTGCTTGGGCCGCGCCTTTGCCGCTTTGAAATAGCTTGTTGCCTTTCGCAAAGAACCGTTCATAGATCCCTATAATCAACAGAACGTGGATCGACTATTGGGGAAAGGTCCCGAGTTGCGTTGAGCTGCGTATAAGGGCGAGATTTCGAGGGACACTGGGAAACGAGGTTCCTCACCGTAACCCTGATCATGAACACATTCACCGTGTGAAGCGCCCGAGGCGAGAGAACAAAGCTCAAAGGCCATAACACGAACACCGCTGTGTCGCAGCGATCAGCCACTGTCTCGAGCGCAGATGGGGAGGAAGAGAAGAATGCTCATACCCAAGAGATTGAATGGTGGCTGATACGAGAAGATCGCGTCGGACTTGACGCTATGATAGAAGATACTTTTAGGGTGACACCGGACATAAGAAGGCGGACACGAACCCTTCGAGGGTGGAGATGGCGAACTGGAACAGGAACTGAAAAAAAGGCACGGTAAGTCTCTCATGCATGCGACTGACAGAGCAGGAACAAAGACCTCTTCGGGCGCGTGCTGCAGAAGCAATAATGGCATTTAGTGACCGGACGCAAGCCTAGACGCTCAAGCCGACCGACCTGGTTGATCTTCGCAAACGTATTGGACAAGATTGAGATGAGCACTAGAACCGAAAAGTCTATCGTTGGCCTTGCGCCCGCGGGGGAGACGGTGGCGCATCAATGTGCTTACTGGTGATGAGAAGTGTATTGGAGAGCGCCGCATAGGTAACCTATAACGAGACGTGATGGATTGAACATGAGATCCTGGCCAAGGAGGCACGTTCCGCACGAACCAAAAGGATCGGGCCCTATTGAGTATCGCCGGAGGTAAGGGATCAGAGATTTTTGATTTGTCAAACCGCACACTGAAAAGCCACGAGACCGACTCACAAACAGTGGATGGAAACTCTTCGCTTGGGTGAAGCTCAGGGTGGAGTTGCCAAAAAATCCGATTTGGACCAGCATCCACGCGATATTCTTCAGTGGCCACTGCTCCGCAGAGGCTAGACGTGAACGTGAGCACACGGCTAACGCCGTACTTCATCATCAAGACAACGAGGACTTACCGAACTCCCACAAGGTGAAGAGCAGGCCGGACGCGCTGGGATCGCCGAAACGGGACGCTTGATTAATACCCAAGGGTCCTATAATCGAATCGAGCGCCTCACCAGATCATAGCGGCGAAAATGAAGTAGAGATAATCCTTTATCATGCCGCTCAACGCACTGGAGGTCAAACGCAAACACGTGGTTGTCAACCTCCACGCCTCGACGATAGGAAAATGAAACAACCCACAGCACCACGACGTTGTTGGAAATAGAAAAGAAGGCAAGTCTACAGGAAGCATAAGAGACGCCACAGGAGGAGTTTAGCAAAAATAGACATACCGGGGGAATAGGACACAAGCCCCGCACGCAAGAACGTCGAAGGCGAGGTCGGATGCCCAGTACTGGTCGTGATCCAAGTCAGCATACCAGCATTAGTCGCTCAATGAAAGAAGCCCACTTCATTGTAAATGATTCCTCTAAGTCGAAGTCCGAAATATGACGCAAAGATAACAACTGCAAAGGGTATCAACTGTATTGAGTCTAACGGCGCAGGCGGCGCAAGACAGGGACGTACTGAAGGCCATATCGAAGCTGTTCCACATCTAAATAGGAATCCCATGGTAAGGTCCCTAAGCGAGGGAGAGTGTGGGGTAGGTTCTCACATCCATTGCGTAAACTAGGAACAGGATGGTTAATGAGCGGGCATCAAATCATGGTGTGTGGTTACTGCGTACCTAGCCACCCATGTTCCTAAGGAGTGCGAGGGAAAGCGAGAAAAAGGAGGATAAGGGCGGGCGACGTTTTTCTCAAGCGCTCAAGATCGCACCTGACAAGCCGCAATCTCATCCAAAATAAACCCAAAAGCGAAAACTAGCGCAAATGAATGCCAAAGACGCCCGAGGAATAAGGAGTGGAGTGAGACGGAGGGTTCGGAGCGAGTCCGCACCAATGAAAAGAATTTCTGACGTCACGAAATGCCCAAGCGCGCGCTCTACTCAATATCATCAGTATACCTATCCGACCAGAAGGTTCCGTGAGGCATTTACCCGACAAGGAAATGCAAAACAGGGCCAGTAAGATAGTAAAGTCCAAAACCTCCAAGATGTTCCGATATTTTGGCACACGAAGCCTTGATGCAGGGTTTGTTGAGTTCATCGAGAGACGCTACGCAAAATTTACTCACCGATAGTGGTCCAGGAAGGGAGATTTGCGGGCGTCATAGTAGTCGACCGCGCGTTGCTTGTAGTTGTCAGCGAGTAAGCCACGGTCGGCGGCACAGCTAAAAACAACATGTCCGGTATAGATATCCTGGACGACGTTCTGGATGAGGAGATAGGAAAGAAATTTCTTGGACTCGGTTGCGACAGCGACCTAGAAATGACATTAGACGGTGAGTGCGGATGCAAGATTTCGCAGAAACGCTTCACTTGCCTCCAAGGCGCTCATTGAGAGTTCCGGATCGTGTTCCCCGGAAGCCCGTTTAATCTCCTGGACGACACTTGGAGGCGCCCCTTGAAGGGGATTCCAACTCGTGGTGAGGCAGGTAAGGAGATCAAGCTGACTTTTCGACGCAAAATAGCGAGCCATTTTCATGGCAAGGAGTTCACAGAATATGGCGCGTGAGAGGCGAAGAGACCGGAAGGCAACTTCACCATGTGCGCAGTTCAAAAAGTGCTGGCGAGTCAAGAGGAATCCGTGCACTGTGGGCATGTAAGCTGTGGTATACATTACATGACTTGAAGCATGAGAATGACGAACCGACAGCGATATTATCGAGGTGGGTATACTTGTCCTCGGTGGGCCGCACGAGCGTAAAGTTGATCTCTGGGGCATTCTGGAGGACTAGAAGGTGAGCGGGGGAGCTGCGATGTGCATGACGCAACGGACCATTTGCCTGGATCATGATATTAAAAGATGAGCAAGATGATCAAAAAAAGACAGTTATGACTAAACTTACTCCCAAGTGAGCGCCGAGTCTTCAAGAACACATGACGTAGAAGTCAGCGATACGGCTATAAAAGTACGCAGCAGAGAGGGACCCACCGACGCTTTCCTGTTCGGTGGATAGATAGGCTAGATTAGGGTGCCGCCCGCGTAGACGCGCAGATGGCAACTCACAATAACATCCCTGGTTATGCTCTGGATGAGCGGGAAGACGGGGACAGATGCGAGCTCCTCGACGGAACGCGCAAGGAGCGGGATTGTGCTCTGGTCCTCTGGGTCGACCTGGGGCATGCTGAGCTCGTCGTGGTTCGCTCTCAAGCAGCGGCGACGGGCACGACGCTCGGTTTTTGTTCGGTCCGGCCAACATTGCGCGAGCGCGCATGGCGACGATCATCTCAAAAATTTGCTTCCGAAAGCCCGCAAAAGGTTAGCGCGCGTGACAGGTGAAGTGTGGGGTAGCGCGCACACATGTGCACACAGGCGCCAACAACGCGTGGTCACACGTCGAACCACCACCGCGCTCGAGCTGAGTCCACCTAGTCGCTGCAGCCGACTTCACGAACTTCAGAGCTAGAGTACCTGGAGCTAGAGCTGGGATGACGGTGCTGGAGTCCACGCTGCTGGGAGACGCGCTGCTTTTCCTGGTGCCATGGCTGCACGTCTTCATTTCTCCCTATGCCAAAGTCGAGGAAGACTTCAATCTGCACGCGACTCATGACCTCCTCATGTACGGCATTCATCACGACACCCTGCACAACGTGAGCCCGGTCTTCTACGCGCTCTTTTGTTCGTGCTCGTGTCATGGGACCCGCTCATCCCATCTACCCGCCAGTTCGATCATTTTCCTTTTCCAACGCCCGTTCCCCGATCATTCATCGGTAGTTTGGTGCTCAGCTACTGCTCACTACCCCTCATTCGTCTAGCCCACGAGGCCCATCTTATCATCTCAAAATTTGATCTCCAGATCATCGGTAACTTGTCTATTTTTCGTACCCGCCTTCGTCCGCTTAGTCTCCGTAATATCTCCTGCAGTCCGACTTACCCTTGCTACACTCAATTCGCTCGCACTTCTCTATGTTCGGCGCGCCGTCTCGCGGAGGTTCACCCCTCTCGCTGGCTCGCTCTTTGCATACCTCACTGTAACGCAGTTTCACCTGCCGTATTGGCAGGGTCGCACGATCCCGAATATGTTTGCCCTCCTTCCAGGTTTGGTTTCCCCGGACTCGCTCCATTTCAGTCTTTAAACGACCTCATGTGTCTAGTGAACATTTCAACTGCTTTGCTCATCCGAGGTTCAAAGCGAGGGCTGTACACGGCAATTGCACTCCTTACATTCTGCACCGTGGTCTTTCGCGCAGAGCTCGCGCCGCTGCTCGCATTTGTCACGCTCCAATCTCTGGTGACAAAACGGGCGGGGCTTGGCTCCGTCATCAAGACTGGCATTCTTGCGGGAGTACTCTCTCTTGGTGCGATCACATCGTATTTACTCTCAGCGCCATGGGTCTCTCCACTGACGCGCTGCGACAGTCCTAACAGTCGTTATTGATTCCTTCTTTTGGCGCCAATTTTTCCTGTGGCCCGAATTTTCGGGGGTGTTGTTCAATGTCTACGAGGGCAAAAGCGCCGAGTGGGGCGTGAGTATATTCTTCTATTCGACGATCTCGGTTGAACTTGAATCTGACTACCAAAAATACTCCTCTCTTATTTTATTAGGTATCTCCGCCTTATGAGTATTTCATAATCCACCTCCCAAAGCTCCTAATGGTATCCACTCCACTCTCTGCCTTGGCGTTTATATTCTCCCGCAAGGCACGAAGCCTGCTGATAGCCCCAATAGCTTTCATTGGCGCGATGAGCTGTTTAGGCCATAAGGAGTGGCGCTTCATTGTGTATGTGGTGCCTGTTTTTAATGTTGCCGCGGCATGTACAGCTCGGTGGATGTGCGTCAGATTTCTTCCTACTATTCATCAACCAGATCGACATTGAAATGATGCTCTAACCTCGGTTTGGTGCAGATGGAGCCAAAGAGGGCGGAATATCTTGCTTCGTCTCATGTCCCTTGGACTTTTAGGGCTCTTCGCGACCAATATCGTTGCCACTGCCTTTTTAACGTACGTGTCCTCGATCAACTACCCCGGCGGTATGGCCCTCCAGATGCTCCACGAGATTGTCGTCGATTCTCCGGGTAAGTCCATGGCCACCCCCCTATTGAGTGTCTATTCGGGCTTACGTACGTCATAAATACGACGGGTACCTCCACTTTAGCGACGATCGCGCGCGTCTACATTGACAACTACGCCGCGCACACTGGGGCCACCCTGTTCCTGTATCTCCACTCGCCCCCGCACTTGAGCCTCCTCGCGCCCGAGCACGGATCGGCCATTTGGAGTTACGACAGGGGGAGGCACAATCGAACGGACTTTGGGGAGTTCACCTATGTGATCTCCGAGGACTGGGAACGCTGGGGCGCGGAGTGGGAGGTGCTCGCCGGGGTGGAGGCCTTTGCGGGCGTCGAGTTTGGGAGGGCAGAGGGCGGGGGGAGGGTGTACGGTCGTCGGCGCTGGGGAAAGCTGGAGGACTGGCTGCCTCGGGTGGTGGTCGAAGAGCGGCTGTGGATATTACAGCGGCGGGATGAGGCGGAGCAGGAGGCGGAGGTAGAGGAGTCCGAGGCAGTTGGCACGTGATGCAGATGGTTCGCGCGACCGAAGACGAGTGAAACTTCAAACAAGCTCAAGGAGGTTTTATGAAAGGACTTTGTGGTTCATCCCGCTGGAGCATAATGGAACGTGCGGATATGGAGGCTTGAGTCTCAAATTTTGAAGTCACGGGTCTCTCAAATCCGTGGGGATTGGTGGCTAAAATTAAACCGTGTTTCGAGTTTTGGTCCTTTTGCTATAGCTGCAAACTGAACAAGAGAATGCGATGTTTTTGGGAGCAGGCATGAAGGCTACTGGGGAGGACGGTTCAAGGATATGCGCAAGAGAGCTGTGAGAGCACGGGGATACTGCAATAACACAAGTCTTGAAACTGAACCTGGGTAAGATAGAAATAGAAAGCAAAAGTAAGTAGCTATTTGTATCCGCGGTAAGCAGCAAGGGGGTTAGGGTTCTGATGGTAACCAACTTGGTTTGAACGCGAAGGGTCGATATCGCCTGTGTGCCCCTTGGCCTGTTCTCATAACCTGTCCTCGTTGTGGCCGACAGCCAGCACTCCGCCGACATTTTTTACGCTTTTTATCTGCACAATTTTGAACCCAATCTCACTTTCCCTCTTTGATAACCGCTGCCCTGTTCTTTGGCTTATACGTTTCAGCGCTCCCGCTCCCCGCCCCCCTCCTTTTCCTCCCACCCGTCACGTTTACGTTTCTTCCTAGCCACTGCCAGCGTCCATGGGTGCACTCTGTTGCAAACCCGAAGTCAGTCCTCCTCTCCAATTGCTTGATTACGTTTGCCCAAGCTAAGCCCACTTTTTCCGGCCGTTCAATAGGCAATAGATTTCGACGGCGAAGTCAACCTCTTCCATTTTGTCTTGTTGCGGAGCGTAGGGAAGGGTGCGTTTGGAAAAGTGCGCTCGTCGTCTCCTGTCTGTACCAACCAAGCGCACACTCATCGTGGGATCCCCAGGTCCGTGTGGTGCAGCATAAGCAGACAAAGGAGATTTATGCCCTCAAGTACATCAACAAGGCAAAATGCGTGAAGATGAAAGCGGTCGCCAATATCATCCAGGAGAGGCGGTTACTGGAGGAGGTGCGGCTTGGACTCGTCTTGCTGGCGTGCGCGCTCCTGTTGACCTCCTATGGCTCGCACGTTCCAGATCGACCATCCCTTTGTTGTCAACCTCCGTTATGCCTTTCAGGATGATGAAAACTGTTTCTTCGTGCTGGACTTGATGCTGGGAGGAGACTTGCGGTGTGCGTCATTCCTTAGCTCTTCTTTCCAGGGGTGCCCTAACGGCGTTCTCTTGGCAGTTCATCTCGAGCGACAAGGATCCATCTCAGAAGCTGCTGTACGACTTTGGATTGCTGAGGTCTCCTCCGCGCTCGCCTTCTTGCACGATAAGAAGATCGTCCATCGGTACGAATTACGTTACCCTTACCCGCGCTATCTCCGTTATCGCTCACTCCGCTGATTTTGAACCGATAGTGACCTGAAGCCAGATAACATCCTATTAGATGAGGGCGGACATGCACATATCACGGACCTCAATATCGCGGTGCACTACTCGGATCGTCGTCTGCTTACAGGTGTCGCGGGCAGTATGGCATACATGGGTCAGTGACTCGCGCCCACCTTAACATGCTTGTCGGACTCACACCATCCCTCGCAGCCCCTGAGGTACTGAACAAGAAGGGTTATACCTTCACAATCGATTGGTGGTCACTAGGAGTCTGCGCATATGAGCTCATCTTTGGCAGACGGCCTTTCCGTGGCAAGACCAACTCTGACCTTTCGCACGCCATCGTTCGAGACCCTCTCAAATTCCCCGAGGACGCAGATATGAAGTGCTCGAAGGAGGGGATTTCGTTCCTATTAGGAGTGCGTCCATTCATCTCGTCCTCACGGTCCTACACAGTGTGAACATGTGTCTCCCCCTCTTTTCTTCATAGCTCCTAGAACGGGATCCGACAAAGCGACTCGGCTGTAGAAGAGACCGATTCAGCGATGTTCAACGGCATCCATGGTTCGCGTCGATAGATTGGGATACACTCGATGAAAAATCTGTGACGCCCCCGTATATCCCTGACGTAAGTGTTCCCCGGGGGTGTGCCTAGACCGACTTCGCGCTGATCGTTCATTATGCACTGTAGCCGAAAAAGGCCAACTTTGACGCGACGCACGAGTTGGAGGAGCTGTTGCTCGAGGACAATCCCCTGAAGGCGAGGAAACGGAACCCAAACCAAGACGTTAATACCCTAAGCAAGGAGATGCAGCAAATGGAGGAACAGTGCGTATCCCCATTTAACTTGCGGGGCTAGTTCATCTCCCCGACGACTAACATTGCCTCACCCTATTACGTCCAGATTCACGACTTACGATTTCAAAGCGATGCAGCGCCGCTCGTACTACCCGCAGAACCACACCGTGTCGACGGTCACCGCCACATCTTCGTCACGACCGGGGACGCCTGGGACACCAGCTCCGGACACGTATCAAGTACGAAGCGACGATGCTTATGCGCCACCGCCGCCACCCCCACTACCTATGACCCCCATGGGCGGATCGAAGGAGAAGTTCGACAACGTCCCTACTGCGCTTTGTGAGTCCGCCAAACCGCGTGTGAAGTCGCGTCGTATCTGATTCGTACGGCGATCAACAGAGATACATATACCACGGCGTTGTCCATTCTTGCGTCTCGCTCGCCAATTTACCTTTATCGTAATCATTTGTTTTTCGTCTTCTTCCCACCTTCATTTCCGTGTGGTTGATCTTTGCTGCCCTGGGTTTAATTGCTATCTGTACACCGCTCTCTTTTATACGCTCCCTCTACCCATTCACACATACTCCATGCTCACCGTTTCTGCGTACACACCTTTCGATCTGTCCTTTGTCTGTGTTTCAACTCACTCGCTCCACTTTTTGTGTAAAATTTTCCTCCTTTTTCGTTTTTAATCCTTGTCTCAACGGGTTGTGCGGGATGATTTTGCTAGCCGCAGTCCCACCTTTTCCTCCCTCATCTTATGGATAACGATGTGTGGTCTTGTCGGTGGGGGTTTCTAAAAGAGAGTGGATGTGCGATAGTCCTGTGATTGCAGTCTTGGATGCAAAGATTCTTGCCTCATGTGAGCGGTGGCGGAGTTGATTGGTGGCTCTTAAACTTGAGCGACAGCGATTAGCCGCTTTAACCCTAAAATACTTACGATCCCCACAACACCCGCTCAGACACCCCTCCCTTTACCGGCTCTCCGACTCATCCCATCCTCTCTACTCTGATACCTACGATGAGCTCCCACCCTCATGGGCGTAGCGAAGAAGCTGCTGCCGCTCCCCATGCCAAGAAGGCGCCTGACAAACCCCAGCATGATGCCCCCTCGCCTAGCTTGGAGGAAGTGCTCATGGAGATCGATCCCTTCCTCTACGCAATCAATGCAAACTTATGGAGGGAATGTGTGTATCATCTGGTTCTCACCAACATAGGCCGCGTTGCGCAGGAACGCGTTCGGGCGGATACGCTTTTTGGGTCGAAGACAGTCACAACTTCCTGGGATGTTTTGCGCTAGAGAAGGGAGGCTTACTCGAACATACGCCTATCCCCCCCTGAACCCAACCCCGACACCTTCAAACATTGCTGGATCCCAGCATTAATCACGCTCGGCGATCTGCTGTTAGCTGGTGGCATAAACATCGAAAGCAAGCTCTACGGGCTAGATGATACAATGTGGGCGCTGACTTGCGATGCCGAAAACTGAGATCTTCTCATGCGGCCGAGCGCATCGCACATTGTAACAAGGCTTTGGCGTATGCCCAAGCCTCCTTCGGTGAATCCGAACCGGAAGTCGTGCGCGAGCGAGGGCAGTGCTTCCAAGTCAAGGACGCCGATCTACTACGGGGCAGTGCCCCAGCGGTCCCGGTCAACTCCGAGCTTATGGACCTTGACTGGCGCGACTTGTTACTCTCGAATGTTCTCCTACTGCTCTTAAAAAGGTCACTGCCAGATCATGCAGGCATCACCTCCCTACCTCTCGCATCTACGCCTTTGGCATATAAATACATCGTCGCTACATCTGTAATATCTTGTTCCCTATACTTAGAAAATTTTGCTCCAAGGTGAGGAAGCTTTTTCGTGAGGACAGCGCTAGTGTCATGTAGGATCAAATGCACGAAGGACCATACGACGTACGGGAAGGTTAAACCTGATTGAGGTGTAGTGTGAGGCTTGACTAAAGTGGAATCAAAGTATCCAATGCTCGACTTCGTTTCTGATACCACTCCAATTACATGACGGCAACACCTTTGATATACTTGTCTAAATCTTTGAACGAGGTACTTCAGCTCCTCCACCGGATACTCCGGTGGCGCTGTGATGCTAAATTTCCTTGAAAATATCTACCAAGTCTTTTGCTCTTGAGTTTCTGCATTTCGGAGTACTTGGCGATGAAGCGGTGAAGGTATTGCTTAGCAGGTCTAGTCTCCGCCCAAAAACTGGAGTCTCCTGATGCTTACATAATGAACGCGGGTCTCGGATTGATTTTTATTTTTCCAAAGTGGCCTGACTTTTGTAATCAGCGATATATAATCAACCAGCCCGCCGTTGTCGTCTCCACCCTCCCCACTCCCCCAGCGTTTTGGGCAGACAGCGATGGACGTGATTCTCGAAGTATGCGACGACCTCCTGCTCGACAAGGTCTGGGCCAAAGTCGTCCCGCTCGCTGCCTTCGCCGACGCGCAGCTACCACCGTTGCTATCCGCTGAAAACGCATCAACGTGGTCTTCGCTGATCTCGTCCCTCCCACATCCCTCGCTGCCTTCACTGCCGCCGCTCGCTGAGGCTGCCGTCTCAGCATGGCCACGCGACTACCTACCGCGCCAGATCATATCCGTTGCCGTGCTCACCATCGTCGGCATCCACCTGCTGTACTTTATCTTCGCAACGCTCTCGTACTACTACATCTTTGACCACGCCATGATGAAGCACCCGCGCTTCCTCAAGAATCAGGTCCGCCTCGAGATCGAGTCGAGTTTAAATGCGTTTCCTTGGATAACCGTTCTTACCATGCCGTGGTTCATCGGCGAAGTGCGCGGTCACGCTAAGCTATACGCGAATGTGGACGAATATGGCTGGACGTATCTCGTGCTCTCTGTACCCTTGTAAGCGCCCTCAAATTTCCGCTCTGTCAAGGGTCTTTATTGAGAGTTTGTTATCCACTGTAGCTACCTTCTTTTCACCGATTATTGCATCTACTGGATCCACAGATGGCTCCACCACCCCATCCTCTACAAGCGACTGCACAAGCCCCACCACAAATGGCTCAGTGCGTTCTATTCTCAACTTTACACACCCCCATGACCACATTCTCACAGCAGTATTCTCTTTTCCCACCTGAAGTCCCCACGCCCTTCGCCTCGCACGCATTCCATCCCGTCGACGGCTACCTCCAATCTGTCCCTTACCACCTCTTCGCCTTCCTATTCCCCATCCATCGCTATGTCTACGTCTGCCTATTTGTGTTCGTTAACTTCTGGAGCATCTTCGTACGTCGTTCCAGCTCCATCTTTTCATTCGGTGCCTTGACGGCTCCTTGTACCCTTTCTCGAACTTGTAGATACACGATTCGGACATGATCACCGGCCATCCACTAGAGGATATAATCAACGGACCCGCACATCATACACTACACCACCTCTACTTTACATGCAACTACGGCCAGGTTAGTTCACCCTTACATTTCTTTCCCCTCGTAGTTCTAATCCCTGCATTTCGTAGTACTTCACATGGGCCGACCGTGTCGGAAAGTCGTACCGCGCACCCCGACCAGAGCTAGATCCCATGCTGGAGGTCAAGGCCGCAGAAAAGGCAAAAGGGAAACAGGAGTGATCCTCGCGCGTCACGTTTTCCCTCAGTATTCTATTTTCTTATTTACTTAATTGTTTTGGGTCTTTTTTCTTGTCTCTACGCTGTTCATTAGATGTCATGGTAACATATGGCTCCCGCCTACTTCGCGTATTGTCGAACGACTGAAGGTTGAATATGAGAAGTAATGATTTATTCTTTACCGGATACGCATGGTCCATACCAGGGCATCCTTTTGCTCACTCCAACTGCGCCATAGGGATCCCAGGTAGACGTTGCTCGGACAATGGAGGCAGGCGACTCTTCGAGCTAAAGGGCATGGGTAGATCGGGGTCGTAGAGTGCGAGGACGCCTCTTGGCAAAAGGTCTTCGTCGTCGTCCCTCAAGGTTTCAACGCTAGTCTGGGTAAAGAGAGTGGGTCCAGTGCCACGAAAACAAAACGCGACCGGACGCTCGGCTTCAATGCCTTCAGGATGAGGCCGCCGATAAAGCCCGCTTGCAGGATGCCCTCATACCACGAGTCCGCCAATCTGTTCCTTCCCTGGTTCTTCAAGCCGCACATCCAATTCGTCTTCGATATACTTCCAGATGCGTTGATATTCTTCCCGGATATGAACAGAGCGGGGCAAGTTGAAGCGACGCCGATGATCAAGGGTCAACCCGTCAAGCTTCAAGTTAGGAGGCCAGTCGTGCTCCCAAAAAAGCTGATTCGGGGCAGCCTACCGCCCAGCTCCAGTTCCACAGCGTATGGGCACACAAAATCTGGTCCCTTCCGTGAGGGAAACTTGGCTGCCAATGCACCAAAAGACAGCAACGCAGTGCGGCCGAGCTTCGAAATGTTGGTCTCGCCGCGGCTGCAAGGAAATTGCCCCCTGGCAATATGGTTGGTCACCAGAGGCTTTGAAGGATGTATTAGCATTCTAGTGCAACCGCCCAAGAAGAGTACGTGCTAATCTATGCTACTTTCTCCCCCTTGTACTTACCAATGCCGAGCCACACTACAGAAACACCCGGCGAGTGCACCCATCAGCACTGTCTCGTGTTCTCATCCGGGCATTCCCAGTGCGTCAACTGCGTATATTAATATACTCCACTCTCTTATCTCTGAAAGATCTGTACATTTTCTGCTGTGTGAGAGCTGCTCGTTGCATACGCACGCTTACTGGTGCTCCACAGCACACTGCGTTTTTTCAACCACGGATCATCAAACTCTTCGCTACAGTACTACTCTTTATATGCCCTGACCGGCATATTGCACTGGCAGCCCGTCGGGCCACTGAATCTCTCTGAGTTCGCCCATAGCTCCTCCCTTGGTCACGGCGGCAATGGTAGGTTGATTTGCTATTAGATTCACAAGGACCTCTTAACACCCATGGACCAGACGAATCAAGAAACTCACTGGTGACGACGCCCACAATAAGTACCATAATTCAAACCTTTTCGTCTCTCATAATCACGGCGCTTCAGCTCCGCTATCGCGCATTCCGGTGGAGTTGGGCGATGGCAATGGTTTCCTTGGACAGATCTCGGAAAACACACAAAGTCTTTTGCTTTCAAGTCTACATGTTTCGGATTGATGAAGAGGCTAGCAGGTTTGTCTCCTGACGCTTACACAATGAACGCGGGTCTCAGAATGATTTTTATTCTTTCAAAGTGGTCTGACTTTTTATAATTAGTGATATATAGTCAACCCGGTCTGCTGTCGTCTGAACATCATCAGCACTCTCAGCGCTCTAGGCGGACAGCGATGGACGTGATTCTCAAAGTATGCGACGACCTCCTGCTCGACAAGGTCTGGGCCAAAGTCGTCCCGCTCGCTGCCTTCGCCGACGCGCAGCTACCGCCGTTGCTATCTGTCAAGAATGCATCAACATGGTCTTCCCTGATCTCTTCCCTGCCGCATCCCCCTCTATCCTCACTACCGCCGCTCGCCGACGCTGCCGTCTCAGCATGACCGCGCAACTACCTACCGCGCCAGATCATATCCGTTGCCGTGCTCACCATCATCGGCATCCACCTACTGTATTTTATCTTCGCAACGCTCTCGTACTACTACATCTTTGACCACGCCATGATGAAGCACCCGCGCTTCCTCAAG